>OU964976.1:6303583-6467360 GCA_918808275.2 Dolichovespula sylvestris
AAAATAGTGTGGAACAATTCGTCGTGCCGCAAAAGGGATAACGGCAGGATCGGTATCAGGTAGAACGTTCGTTCTTCATCGATCCACGCCCGAATTCCCAATGCTTCGGTCCATATAACAACGGCATAACGCATATTGTGTACCGTTGATATCCCGCTTCGGGTGGGTGGGTGTACCTACCTACGCCCGTCAAACGTTCGCGATCGATCGTTCTTAATTAGCTCGTCTGCTGCACGAGTTACTAATTTACAAACAAAGCTTAATATCACGGTATCGAGCGACTTGTTGATCCTTAAACGTTGCCGTTTAATTCGATCGACGAAAAGTTTACGAAGAGAAAGAGAAAATAAAAAAAATAAATAAATAAATAAATAAAAAGAAAAATAAAAAGGAAAAGGAAACAAGAAAATTCGAATTGCATCGGGAATATATAAATAGAGAAGCGTCGACGTTTCCCTCTATCCCTTGTATGCGATATCCTGGGCGCTATCTATCGTAACGTTTCCATCTGGAGAAAGAGAAAGAGAAAGAGAGAGAGAGAGAGATTCCTATAAAAGATATTTATCTAACAATAGAAACGATACGGCGATATTGCTGCATACACTTTTATCGTCTCTTTCTTCGAGAATCGACGAGGATACATTTCCTATCCTTTCTTGCTCGCTATTGATTATTCCTTTCAAAGGAAAACGGGTTTTGCATATATATATATATATATATATATATATATATATATATATATATATATATATATATATTTGAGAAAATTCTCTTTAGATATCCGTTTTATTTCCCTCGCTCGAGGTTTCCCCTCTCTCTCTCTCTCTCTCTCTCTCGAAATCCTACCATCTTTACGTTTAAAAGCAATCGTTGAAATCAATCCACGAACCATTTATCCTTCTTCTCGTTCCATTCGCATACCATTTTTCCCTTCCACATCCATTCGCCGTCATTCGTCGTCGTAGCCGGTTGCGGCTAACAACACAACACAACAATCATCGCGAGAATAGCCGGTCTCTGATAATTCGTATAAAAAAAAACGAACGGACGAACGCGCAAACAATGGCACCGTAGCGCAAATCGGTAGAAATTGATTCGTGGAAATTGCCTTCGAGTTAGAACCCCCACCGAGGAATCGTGCGTGGTTGTGGTGGCTCTCACTTAACGCGAGATTGATTTGGTTTATATATATATATATACATATATAAATCAATTCCATGCTCCTAGAATATGCATACGTTATTATTCTTTTCTTTCATTTCTCTGTTGGATATTTCTTGTATATTTATCATATTTCAGATAGCCAATGTATATTTTATAGTTTATACATTAGCACTATTGAAAGTGTTATTCCGTGGCACGTGTAATTGTAATAGCAATTGATGTTCAATAGTTTAATCTATCAGCGTAAGTAATATTAAGTTCGCATAAAGTAAGTTATGTATTTTTATTTTTTAGTTTTATAACTCTTTTCTATATACTCAAAATACATACATGGAGTAATTTTAATAATTTGTTGCGTTTGTTGCGTTTATGTACGAGATAAGCTTTGTAGATATATATATATATATATATATATATATATATATATATATGTATGTATGTATGTATGTATTGTGTATACGCAAATTAGAAACTATGCAATTGGACGATCAAATTAGATTTGTCTAGTTTGCGTCGTTAAGGAATTTACCGTACCTTTTTAGGTACACAAAGGAAATTTAGCAACACTGAAAGAAAATCAAAACGATATTAAAGTGGAACCGATCGAGTCACCAAAATCAAGAACGTGTTTATTTCTATTTACGGGTCGGCCTCTCGCCACCGATCGGTCGGTCGGGCGAACACATTTTATATGGACTCACGAGCTCGAGCCAGTATAAATGCAGGAGAAAATTTGTCGGAAAGGGAATTCGCTCTCGAAATAAAAACAAAAATTATTCGAAGGAATACATCGACCCCTTCTCACCTTTTCTTTCTTTCTTTCTTTTTTTTTTTTTTTTTTTTTTTAATTTACGTATAATAACCCTTGTATTATCCTAGTTCGAACGCGTAAACGTTGAAGGGGGAGGATGGTGGGAGAGTTGATTTGTCGAGTCCACGCGATTCGCTCGTCGTAGACGCGGATTTGTGGATGGATTTTTCGGTAGACGACGTTTCGAATATCTTCGCGACAGGATTCGAAAGTAAGTTATGAAGCTAGAGTAGACCGTTGGTGCGTGTCCCCGAAGGTTTCCACAATCCGAAAATGGAAGGAAGGAAGAAAACAAGAAGAGGACGTACGACGTATCCGATATATGCGTCTCGAATCTTCCAAAGCAGCACTCGAGAAAACTGTCGAGTCCCTACGGGATTTACAAAAATTTTTCTCCCACAAATATCCTTATACCAACCCTCCTCCGTCTCCGGCAACTCATACACGCCTTTCCATATACTCACTCATTTCTTTTTACAGATATATGTAACCGACGAAATACATTTTTATATTTATTCCTTATTCGATTGTCGAATGAAGAAAACGTGTTGATATTTTCGACGACGTTGTCTAGCTGGACTGGCATAACTACGCGATATCTCCCACTCGAAAGGGACATGAGGATCGGATCTCTTTATTCCGCGCGTTAAATTCGCGAGCGTGATATAAAGGCGGCTCGCTCTCGAGTTCACGATCTGTATACACGCGCACACACACACACACACACACACAGACAGAAGACCACCAGCGCACATTTTCCGTCCGTCGTAAAATATTCATGGCTTTTCCCACCTCGTAACCTTAAGCTCGTTTCGCGTACATCCGGATCCAATCTAGTAGTAGCGCCATACACCGTATCCCTTTTCACTAGTTATTTATACCTTCGCTAGTTTATTTATACCTGTATTATCATTGCAAAATTCATTTATTTTTTACTCTCTCTCTCACACCACTCTCAAAAAGCAGAGAGAAGAGAGAGGAGGAATGAGGTTTCTTTTTTTTTTTTTTTTTTTTCTTTTTTCGAAAGAAACCCCTTGATTAAAAAGTTTTTACAATCTGGCTCGTCTATGTATATATACGGGACAACGACGTATAATATCGCCATAGGAGAGAAAAGGCTACGTATTTCGAGGGCTGCGAACGAGAACTTTCCATTCCCGTTCTGATTCTCATTGTCTTCGCGATACCTTAATCTCCAGCGGGTCTTTCCCTTCCGCTTCTGTTTTACGAGGTTATTATGCAAAGAAGAATAGCGGACGGTTAGTTGGCTCTTGCAAGGGTCGGGGAACAAAAGCCAAGAACGACTGCGAAACCGATGCGCAGGGCAGCTCGTGACCACCCTCTTTCCCTCTTTCCCTCTTGCCCCTCTTTCCCTCTTGCCCCTCTTTCTCTCGCATCGGAGAATGAGGAAAAAGAAACACAGCGCGCAAAACTTTTTAAACTCCCGTTAGTGAGCCGACTAATTGCATTCATACTGTCGAGGAAAAAAAAGAGAGAGAGAGAGAGAGACGCTTTTTGGCGAATAATTAAAAAATCCTGGCCTCGTCCGCGAGCTCGTTTCTAACAGCGCGCGCGCGCGTGAGAGAGAGAGAGAGAGAGAGAGAGAGAGAGAGAGAGAGAGAGAGAGAGAGAGTGTTCTCTCGGTTCTCGCGAGTGTTTTTTTTTTTTTTATGTTCCAATGAAAATAAAAACGAAACAAAATAATAAAAAAGAGAAAAAGAAAAGAAGAATCATGGAAAAAAAAAAAAAAAAAAAAGAAAAGAAAAGGAAGATAAAAGAAAAAAGGAACATTATTTTCCAGTAGTCTCGTTTCATTATCACATCATTTCACATTATTTCCTTTGGAGAGGAGCCCAAGAGAGAGGAGGAAAGCACGTCGATTACTTTCTGTTCCTATCAAGGAGGATAAAGAAGAGGAATCGAGAAAGGGGTGAGAGGATCGTCTGAAAGGATACAAAGCAATTTCTTTTTCCCTTTCTCTCACGAGAACTCAGAGAACTCTCTCTCTCTCTCTCTCTCTCTCTCTCCTACCGTCAATTTTTCCCTTTTTTTTCCTTCTCTCTCTCTCTCTCTCCCACGTACCCTCTCTTTGGAACATCACCTTCGATCTTGCTCTTCCTCCATCGTCCAAGAAGAAATTGTATCAATCTTTCTCGTACCTCAACTAGAAAAGGAAGAAAAAGGAAAAAGGAAAAAAAAAAAAAAAAAGAAGAAAAAAGGGACGAATCGAAGTCGAAACGTTGCTGCTCCTCCGTGTTAACTTCGCCCCTTACATTAGAGAAATACACTCGAACTCGAAATCGAAGCCAATTTAAATGCAACGAGCCATTTATATCGTCCGGCCATTAATCTCTTTCCTCAATAAAACTCTGCTCGAAATGGTTTTATGCCATTTTTAACTTCTCATATTCGAAATCTAATTGGCCGTGGAATAAGATTTAATCGTCCGATGAGTTGCTACGCGATAAAAGTCAATTAAAACGGCTACTACCCCCCTCTCTCCCTCTAATCTTCTATTACATTCCCTTTGTTATTTCTCCTCGCCCCTATCCCTTTCTATCGTACGCGATACACTGGCAAAACAAAACGAAAAATAGTGTGTGCGTGTGCTTCGATTGGAAATAGAACTCTATGTTTTCTATTCCTTATTTTTCTTTTTTAGCGATTCGAAAGAGCTAGCCAGATTTGGAGATTTGGCTCGTTCTTCGTTTCTACGTTTTCTCTACCTCGAAATCTCTATTTTCTTCGAATTTCTCTCTCCCTCTCTATCTCTCTCTCTCTCTCTCTCTCTATCTCTCTTTACCTCTCTTTGCCTTTATCCATTTTTATTTCCTCTCCTCAAGCTGAGGACCGACGTCGTTTCTGTTCGAGTGTGTAAAACGAGAAAAAAACGTATGCTCCTCTGTCTGTCTGTCTCTCTCTATCTCTCTCTCTCTCTCTCCCCCCATCTCTTTTACGTGTCTTCTCGAACTCACGCTTTCGCCCGTCGGAGCTAACTCCACGTCTACTCTTCGGGCAGCTTTTATCCACGTTGAAAGCACGGATCGACGTGGGAGGATTCGAACGATATGCTCTCCTCTCGCGCCTTTCGGTCCTTTATTCCGACTATTGCCAACACAACCTTTAGGACTCTTTTAACGTTATTTTTCAACGATCACGAATAAAGCTCGGAGAATGAGGAAAACGACGACGACGAAGAAGACGAAGACGAAGAAGAAGAAGAAGACGACGACACCGACAAAGAAATCGTCTACACTTGGACGCTCTTCTCTTCTATCCACTTCAATCCATCCTTTCTTTGTATCTCAGAGAGAGAAAAATAGAAAAAAAGAAAGAGAGAGAGAGAGAGAGAGAGAAAAATGAATTCCGTCTCATCGGTATCGATCGATCGTTCGTTCGTTCGTTCGTTTATTCGTTGATATGAGTTTGAAGTACGCACGATATAAGTATACGCGATAGCAACGGTGGTACTCTCGAGCGAGCGAGTGGGTATGCCAAGTTGAACTTACGAGTACTACGTCTGAGTTGTTCGAGAATGCGCGCGATACTCTCGACGATAGCGGAAACAACACGCAAGAGATTTTTTTTTTTTTCCGGGGAAAGAAAAATGATGGATCTCTTCGCGTACGCCAAAAGGAAAATACGAGCGCGTCTTACGTCGTACGGAGTGACTCCTCTTCCCTCGGCCCATCCTACACTTGGGTCTCGAGCATATCGAATTATAGGAAATCTTGTGGGCGCGTCGTCGTCGTCGTCGTCGTCGTTGATATCCTACCGTGGCGATTATCGTCGAGACGTTGAAGGAAGAAGAGATCCGGAAATATAATCGTCCCACGCGAGAGCGCACGAATATGGACGAATGAGTAATCTCCTTCGTTCCTCCTACTCTCGAGAATGGTAGTCGCGCGACGTACGACGATTTGGTAAAAATTATACGTCTACCTTGTTAAATCTCGCGACAGCTTTATAAAGAGACAGAATCCGCACGCTCGCCTATGTGGATTTACTAATGGGAATAATAATAAATGCTTCCGCGTTCGTTCGTCCGTGTTCTTCGTATCATATATCGTTTCGAGTAACGATAAGAACGAACGAGGATAGAGACGGAGATTCGCTTTCGATGATTATTAAAATTCAACGTCGACAGAGGGATGGGATGTTAAAGGTACGCGGCATCTTCGATGGATGGACGATAACTAGCTTGTCCGACGTCGAGAGCACAAGCAGGAACCTCCTTAATTACATCTTAATGCCTTCTGAGAGGAAAGAGAGAGAGAAAGAGAGAGGAGAGAGAGAGAGAGAGAGAGAGGTAGTCTGAGAGAAGAAGGAAGAGAAGCGAGACACAGCTGTGAGAAAGGAGCGATCCTTCGAGCTGCGGTCCCAGGAATTTTCCAGGACCGTTTCCCCGGTAACATCCCATGGATCTTCGATCTCGGCCTCTTGCTCCGGTTCTCTTGTTTTCTCTCGCTTACCTACCCTCTACCCTTGGCTTCTACGTTCGTCTTATTATCTATGCTAGGAGCAGACGTTACCCGCGATCGGAGAACGAACGAGTAGATACCGTGTGTAATTTGGACGAAACTAATCCGAGGGGTAGACTATCTCGCATAGAAGAGGAATATGGAGAGGAAGAATAACCTGAGGCTAACCCCACCCTCACGACCCTCTCTCTCCCTCTCTCTCTCTCTCTCTCACACACACACACATTCACACTCGATTCGTTCTCCAACACCCTCAACCCAACCTCCCAAGCAACCGGCCCGTAAGAGAACGATGGCAAAATCCTATTACGATGAACGGATTACTACTTCGAAGAGGCGGTGGTGGTCGCATCGATCTCGAGAGACGCTTATCGTGTGTGCGACGTTCGTCACGACAACCTTCCACCATCCTTCCTTCGGCCCTTTTACCTCGTCCCTCAACGACTTGACTTTTCACCTTACGCGAAATCGAAAAGTTCTGTTTCGCGGTCGAACGATCCACATGTAGGTATATATATATATATATATACGCGGTGGCGTTCAGAAAATTTCACGAAAACTTTCTTTCCCTCCTTCCTTCCTTCCTAGAAACTGCCACTCCTCCTCTCTCTCTCTCTCTCTCTCTCTCTCACACACTCTTTCTCTCTACAACATTTTCCATCTCTGATCACTTAAACTTCAACTTGGCTTACGGGAAGCGAAAAGTTTACAACGACGTTTGTTTAAATGAAATCTTTTTCCTTCGACCGAGCCAACTTCGAACCAGATGGATAAAGTCTGGAGAACGAGCGAGCTGCGATTTCGTTTCGTTTCGTTTCGTTTCTTTTCTTTTCTTTTCTTTTCTCTTCTCTCTATTTTTCCAACCCGGCAAAAACCGAACGCCTTCTCGTTCAATTATACTTTACACGACCGTAGCGCGAAGTAACTTTGCAATTAGTAGTCGTAGAAAGTCGTTTCGTGAAATACGTTGTCGTAATCGACCTACTACCTACCGTTCCAACCTACACCACGGGATTTCTCCCTACCCTTTCATTGTTAATCAAGAGAACACAATGAGGATTAATAATTTGACGGAAACTTTTTGAAATCCGTTAACTCCGTTGAAAATTAATACGTACCACTCGAGATACGGTATAAACGATATCGTCGAAAAATCATCGGTATTAACAACGATTAAACGTTTTCAAATTTTTAGGAAGAATTTTGCTCGCCCGTCCGATATCAAAGAGAAACTTCTCCCTAATCTTTTTTTGTTTTCTTTTCTTTTCTTTTTTCTTTTTTTTTTTCTTTTTTTTTTTTAATTCAGCTTCCAGATGCGCACCGACGCAGTAAGCCGACGACGTAACATATTTATTTTATCGCTTGACCCCCACCCCCCTTCCCCCACCCACGATCGAACGAACGTACGTGTACGCTTCAAAAGGCTACGGACGTAGGGACCATTAACGCGTACGTTATTCAACGTCCCCTATCTACACACGTCACTCTTTATTTTTGATTTTTAATGGAAAATCTCAACCGAGATCGAGTCGTCGGCACCGTCGCCGTCTGTTCGTTCTTCGATCACCTGCCATTAGATCGAACAGAAAGATTCTCGGACGAATAGCTCTGTATAAATCTACGCTAATTCGTTAACGCGGAATCGAATGAAAACTCGAACGAACGTTTCCAATGAATATTTTATCTCTAGTCTGCGAGTAATATGCTTCTTGATCGAATCGAAATCCTTTCAAAGAGAGGATAAAGTTTTATAAATCCTCTCTTAGTCGTTGTTTTCGACAAAAGGGAGTATTGTCATCCTTTTGTTTATCGCAAAAGCCGTTCGACCATGCGTGTCGTTCCGTAAAGTTTCGACCGCACTTACGATCCCCAGCTGCGGAGAGCAATGCAGTAGCGCCTTCGTTTCCCAGGACGACAGTGGCGGGGCGACGAGAGGAGAGGAGAGGAGAGGAGACGAGAGGAATGGAGAGGAGAGAAGAGGAGAGAAGAGGAGAGGAGTGTATGGACCAATCCGAGATGCTGGAGGAGCATCAACGCGATACCACCAAGGAATCTACCCCCAGCGTAGCGACTTAGAAACTCGTAAAAGCGTTTATATCGTCCCTACCTATTTTCGCTTATCCTCTTATTCTCGCTCCTACCGCGTCCTCTTATATCCTCCTCTTTTTCCAAAGGTGAAAGCTTATTCGATTTTCATTTTTAAACGGAACAAACGGATAAACGAACGCGTTCTCTATTTCGGCGAAAAACAAAACTTTTGAACGTTACTACCGCCAATTATCCTAACGATATCTTTTCTCGATCGCGAAATTGAATAATTTTCGGAATCGGTCAGAAATTATAGGAATTATTACGCGAAACGTATGGGCTAACTATCGTTTGAAAGGGAGAATTTGTAATTCGCTCGTCGCTTTGGCAAATTGGAACGTTGGAAACTAAACGCGCCGTACCGGTCGATATTTATCGTTTTAATGCGACCGCACGAAAACGCTTTATTTAGAAATATATACGTTCGGGCGTAGAACGTACGTATGTAAACATCGAAAGTTATTCTCGACGCCCGTTTAACTATCGTGTTAGGTATAATAAGATCGTCGCGCGTAGCGTGCATATTAGAGGTCAATCTACAAATACGAAAGATGCGAGATAGCGAATTGAAGGACAACGTCCACGCTCGCGGTACGTAACAGAAAACTGTTTTGTTATTCCATAAACGTATAATAGTATCATATACGCGTTTCGTTTCGTTTCGTTTCGTTTCGTTTCTGTTTTAATACATTTTAATGATATCCGACGAACAAAATTTTCTACGATAACGCGACCGCGTCAGATAGAGAATACGTTTCGAATTACCCTTCAAGGTCTCTTTACCGTGTAATTTCATTTCCACCGTTGTTAAACGCGATGCTGCCATTAATTAACGGTCGTGTCCGATAAGGGAAATAAAGAGGTATCAAATTCCCCTCGATTTGAGCGGGGAAACTTATATTCGAGATTAAAAAGCAAAGATCCGAGCGAGAACGATATTCCGATACGGAATTGATTTTCCCTCCAACCCTCCCTCCCCCCCCCTCGGATTGAAAAGATTCAAGAACGCCTCCGCAACGAAGAGGACAATGCACGCGTGCGACGTTCCGAGAAAAGGTTTTGCCGGGGGATGAAAATAGATCGAGAGACGAACGAAACGTTCAGTTTCCAAGTCGAGAGACGCAGCTAGCCGTTTTCTTTCCTACAGACTCGCAAAAAGAATATTAAGTTTTTTTTTTTCTCTTTTATCGAACGTCGAATGAATTTGACGAGTAACCTATAACGAAATTCTTCCGATCGATTCATTAGTCGATCGCTATGAGGTACGATCTCATTCGTTGTACAGTCGTACGCGCGTTTATCGATTTTCTGTTAATTACTTATTTGAATATAGAGTAGAGTGCCTGGAAATAGGCAACGCTTCATATCTTATCGATAATGTAGATTGCGAGATTAAATTATCGGTAAAGAATTCTCTATGCTCTCTGATACTTCAACGTATGGAGGGTTGCATATCTCCTGGCGATCAGCATTAAAACTTTTACAAATAACCAAAAGGAAAACAAAAAGAAAAGAAAAGAAAAAAAAAAAAACAGAAAAAGAAAAGGAAAAATAATTAAACGTTGAAAAAGAGATAGTCGGCGTGACGCTACGATGGGAAAGAAAATATCCTTGAAAAATCTTGAATGTTCTTTCGTCGTTTCTTAAGGAGGGGGGGGGGGAGGAAAAAGGAGGAAGAAGAGCAACAAAATGGTTATAGAGATAGATAGAGAGAGAGATGGAAGATCTAATAACATAAAATGTACTCCGACGGTCGGAGTCGATCGATAAAACGTTCCAAAGCATACCAAAGTAGCCCTGTCTCGTTCTAGTTTTATTCGCTTCCCGATCCCCCGCGTCGGACGGGCTCGTAGAAAATAGGGGCTCTGCTCTCGAGTCTTTCCCTTTCGAAAAGAAAGAATTTTACGAATAAAATTGACTTCCCGAGAGGACGTAGAGTTCAAGGCGACGGCTGAAAACGTTCCGGAAAATCTCAGAGACCCCTTTTCTTCGAGACGAATGAACGCGATAACCCAACGAGGGATCGAGAGAGAGAGAGAGAGAGAGAGAGAGAGAGAGAGAGAGAGAGAGAGGGAGAGAGAAGAAAAAGAAAAAGAAATCGAAGAGAAGAGTTTGCATTGGAAATTCAGCAAACCCGACGGCAAATCGTCGAAGAGAGCTAGTGGCCTGGCGATCGGCCAAGGCCCATATCCCAACTGTATCGACCTTTTACTCTCTCTCTCTCTCTCTCTCTCTTGAAAATAACGGTATCAGCTAATAAATGCAACCCCTTTTACCCGTTTCCACCGTCGATCTTTCGATACACATAGGTGAATCGTTCCCCATGTGCCTTCTCTTCTTGGCTCCTAGTTTCCTTCCACTTGCTCGATCACACGCGATACTTCGCTACGATCGGAATGGAAAAAGAGGTTCGATCTTAAGTACACAAGGACTCTATTAATGCTGTCGCTTCGTCGGAAGGTCTTTGGGGAGAGGGAGGGAGGGAGGAGGAGGGCTAAGGGAGAGAGAAAAAAAAATAAATAAACGAAAGTACAGGTCTTTGATGAGTATTCGATGGCACAGGAAAAAAGCGTACTTTCTTAGGAAACGTATAAAAACGAGAGAAGAAGCAATTGTACGTTTTGCAAACGACTTGTTTCTTCGTATCGACGATCGAGGGAGGGGGACAAACTCGAGGGAGAAAAATTGTGCATCGGGCGATGACGATCACTGGGAGAATGCTTGTTCAGGAATTTTGTATCACACGGAAGCAATTAGTCGAGGGGCAAATCGAATTTCTCTCTCTCTCTCTCTCTCTCTCTCTCTCTCTCTCTCTCTCTCTCTCTCTCTCTCTCTCTCTCTCTCTCTCTGTTCTCAAATCTCAACCGAGAGAGAAAATTTGAAGAGACGAAGCCATGAGGAAGCAGACGTCGGAACGAGACCGTCATTTAATTTGTATTTAAATTGAGTTCGAACTATCGTTTTGCTCTATTCCGTGATTCTCCCATCTCTCTCTCTCTCTCTCTCTCTCTCTCTCTCTCTCTCTCTCTCTCTCCCCCTCCGTCGCACTCTCGCGATCCTCATTTTTTGTTCTCATTGAAACGACCGACGCAAAGTACACAAAGAAAAGGGATAGGTTTATGCCAATTGACTTTCAATGAGAATCTCGGTCCGAATCGTAGTCGACAAAAAAAAAAAAAAAAAAAAAAAAAGAAAGAAAAAGAATCAAGAGAAGGAACCTACGGGAAGAGCGAAAAAGAATAACATGAAGCAAACGCCCTCGTGTCTCTGTTTTTATTAATGACGAATCACAACTCGGCCGGACCTCTTATTGACTTTAATAAAAGTGCTTATATCACGTGAGGTCCTTCCTCTTCTTTCTTCGTCTTCTTCTTCTTCTTCTTCTTTTTTTTTCCTCCTTTGGCAATAAGTCAGAGACACGCGTGTTACACAAAGGAGGCACGTAGAGAACGTACTACACAGAGAGGGGCGCATACGTTTTCATTATCACACAGTGCCTCGACTCTTGTGCTCGCCGTCATAAAGCAGTCACGAAAGGTTCGCGTTTTGCTTTTACGAACATAAAGAGGCCAGGGTGTACGTATTACTCGAGAGCACAATTAAAACACCGTCGGCCTCGATTAAATTCTCTCTCTCTCTCTCTCTCTCTCTCTCTCTCTCTCTCTCTCTCTCTCTCTCTCGGTACGTAGGGAACGTTAATTAAACGGTAATTAACGACAACGGCGTTGATCGACGCGTTTACAAAGCTCGCGAGCTTACGACAAAAAGCGTTAATAGGTCCGCCGCACATCTTCCTTTCAATTTTTCTCGCGAGCCTTGCGCAAAATTTATCACCGCAGCATATTATAGATCATCGATTATAAACCGCGAATATAATAATTTTTCTTTTTCTTTTTTTTTGTTTTTTCACGGATCGTACATACGATCGACAATCTCGCGCGAATTCGTTCCTAAATATTTCGATATATTACCCATCGAAGAATATTGTCGGGAAGTCAGTTTTACTTTACTTTGCTTTGCTTTGCTTTGCTTTGCTTTGCCAATCGTAGTGTTTTAAGTGGCTCGAAATGAATTCGACACTCGGACGAACATGCGCACTACTACTCGAGCGTGTCTGCATCGTCGGAGGTTAAATTGCATTCGGAGTAAATTTCGGTATCAGTTTCGCGTTCCGCTCTTCGTTACGATACGAAATAGATAGAGATAGACAGATGGATAGATGGATAGATAGGTAGATAGATAGATCGATAGAAAGATACACACACAGAGAGAGAGAGAGAGAGAGAGAGAGAGAGATTTCGTTATCGTTTCACGGTAAAACAACCAAATTTACGTTCGTTGTAAAACCAACTTGTCGATTCATTTTTAACAACAAGCGTACACGTACGTTTTATTTTTATACGTCTGAAAATAAAATTAAAGAGAAAGAGAGAGAGAGAGAAAGAAAGAGAGAGAGAGAGAGAGAGAGAGAGAGCCATATGAACGATCACTATTTATTTGTAATGGTAAGAAGGATCGCCGAGAAAAATAAACAAATCGTAGGTTGTTGCATAAGCCGTACACGATACAACATAACCGTGTATTTTGACTAACGCATCCCCGGGATGAGCGTTAATTCCGTGAAAAGAACTTACACAGGGAAACATACGCGTGTAACGATATGTGTATCGACGGATTAATCTTCGAACCTTTTCCGAACGCAAGAGATAAACAAGAGAAATAGAAAGAGAAACGAAATAGCTCTCTACAGAGCGTACGCATGCAGCACATAGCCGTGTATCGCGATCGCGATACTACAAAAGCACCTCTTCTCTATCGCGTTCATGGCTTTTCGTTCGATTCGAACGAATTCTACCTACCTATGCTTCGTAAATGCCTTGTGAAAAGCACCGATCGTTCGTTTCTACCCTATTCGATACCCCTTTTGTCTTTATCGAATGTACTAGGATTTATCACGATGCCAATAGTATGCCGCCGTGCTTCGGTAGAATGATTGCGTGCTCGGGTAATGGTATACAGGTGTACATTAAGGATGCATTAGTTTTCGATGGAGAGAGAGAGAGAGAGAGAGAGAGAGAGAGAGAGAGAGAGAGAGAGTGCGACGAGAAACGATGGCGGCACTCGACGGACGAGGCCGACGTTCCAATTTGATCCGTGATATTCACCATAGAGAGGAACAGGGAGAAAGAGCGACAGAGAGAGAGAGAGAGAGAGAGAGAGAGAGATACTTTACAGTAGAACGACGACGACGACGACGACTACGACTACGACTACGATGAAGCCGCGATGTCCGGAGACCCTGTTACACGGGAAATATAATTACATGGTGCGAGCTGTAAAGCTTCTGTATATGTATGTAATATTACACATTCTACTTGCACGTTATAATTAACCTACGCTGAAACGTGTCCCTTTTAAGCGATAGGATATAACAGAAGAGAAAAAAAAGAACTATCTTCGTCGACCATAAATTGCGACGTCTCCGACATCGACCGCGAACCCAACGACAATCGCGGGATCTCTCTTTCGGATCCGTCTTTTTACGCGTAAAAAAGAAAAAAAAAAAAAAAAAAAAATGGAGCATCGAACGCGAGGAGGCTATCCCTACGTTTATGATGATATCTACTAGTATATTATAGTTCCACTTTCATTCAAGTCGATAACGTACCAATCATTGCCAACTCGTTTGGCGAACGACAAGCCTTAACACGCCCAATGCCATTTCATAATTGAATGGGAACATCTCCGTTTCAACGGAGGAGAAGGCACATTTAGTAGTACAATACGTGTGGTACATCGGAGAGATCTTCCCTGTGCCATTATCGCGGAATCCCGCAATACCGGTCCTCTCCAAGCGATGCTACAACTGCCGGCGCGTTAATATTCCACATGGAGTGTCGTCGTTGCGTTCTTAAATATATATCGAGGGCCATCGAGCGCGTCCCCCATGGACATAACAATGGCCAAAAGCGTATTCTAATTCTAAACGTTCCCGTTTCTATTCCACCCCATTATTAAATTAACCGGTAGAAATTTGTATACATTTGCGAAACGAGTGTCTACTCCGTTGCCCGTCCCGAAATCTCATTTCAATTTTTTATCCATGCAACGTATCTCTCCCATTTTTTTCCCCCTTTCAAACCGGACGACGAGTATACACGCGACCGGACCTTTCTTCTCTCTTCTCTCTTCTTTCGTTTAACGACATCGTCTCGAGCAACACTCCGGGATTCGATCTTAACGACCTATCCTAGGGAGGAGAAGGAGAGACGAGGACTACTCGCGTTGTAAAAATTATGCAGATTTTACGATCAATAATCAGAGCGCCGCCGGTTCGTTCGTTCTCGCTCGCGAGAAAGAGGATCGTATTACGTCTATAACAAGAGAACTGGTATATGCATTACCATAACCTTAAAGGTGGCTCTATTACGGCCGGTTATTACGAATAATCGCGTTAACTGCCGCCGCGACCACTGCTGCTGCTGCTGCTGCTGCTGCTGCTGCTGCTGCTGCTTTCCTCTCCTTTTCTCTCCTCCTCTTTCCTTTTTCTCTTCTCCGGTCTTTTACTTATTATTTTCCGATATTTCGTTCGTCGTGGGGAAAAAAAAAAAGAAAAGAAAAAAGGAGTTACGACACCCCGAGATAGGTATATAAATTTCCTATAATTTATTGGAACGTTCCCGATAGCGGCTAGCGGTAATTTCGTCGATCGTTCAGCGTAATAACGTAATAATAACATTGCAACGTTTCGATATAATTCAACGAAAGTTTTCTACCATTGCGAAAATAGTCGGCGATTTGTTCTTCGAAATAGTAAGTAACCGAGGTAACGGTACTTAATTACATTTTTTTCCCCTTTCTCCACGAGTGGCATGGAAAATGACTAACGTCGTAAAAATCTGTACGCGTTTCCAAGCCGTCGAAAGAGAGAAGAACGAGGAGTACTAGTTCTCTACTCGCGGACTCTCTACGCGGTTGCTTTTACGCGGCCTGTGTGAAAGTAAAACTCCTGTTCGCTAAATTGTGAGTAGTAAAAGGATAGAAACGCGTTTCGCGTCGAGCGCGTATTCTCGGGGATTGCATTAAAAAGTTTCCGGGGTAACAACGACGACGACGACGACGACGACGACGACGACGGCGGCGGCGGCGACGATTCTATCGTCGAAAAAGTCGAAAATTTTCACGCGTCGAGCGTGAATTCGGTACGCGAGAGCAAACTCGGCCACGTTTTTCCATCTAAAATTTTCAATGGGGAAACCCCTCCCTCTTTCTCTACCCTCCCTTCCCTTCGCCCGTCCCTGTTGAAAATTTCCACTCGCAATTCATTCGCCATGTATAATATTACCTATCCAAGCGACCATCGTGTCTAAGCAAGCAACGGCGACGTATGAAACTCTCGTGCAAAGTGTCCCGAGAAAGTTACGGGATCCTTCTGGTAACCACGAATGTGTTTGTCTTCGGTTAACGACGTCATGAATTTTCAGCGGAACGAGAAGGGGGACGCGACCCCGTCGCCGTCGCCGCTGCTATGAATTTCAAGAAATTCGCGCGAACCTCGCAATCTTTCGCTTTAACGCAAATAAAACTACTCTCTCACTCACTCTTATGCTTCGAACTGCTCTTCCACAAGCCTCTGAAGAACGACATCCTCGTCCGTCCGTCCGTTCGTCCGTCAAACGTAACCGTAGAGGATCTTCGTCGTCGTCGTCGTCGTCGTCGTTCGTGCAGCCTTTTTGTATTTCGTATTCTCAACTTGCAACGTTTTTTTTCTACTCCCCCTTTTTTTCCAAAGTAATCGAACACTCGCGAGAGAAATCGAGGGAGACGCGTGTGTTCTGTGCGCGTTTTAATAACGCGTTACGATCGGTAATAGCTCGTTATCTTTTTTTTTTTGCCGACTCGAGAAGACCGTGACGAACGTTCGCCATTCGATCGAACGAACGAACGAACGAACAAACGAATAAACAAAAAAATCGTCTTCCTCGCGAGCGATCTCCGAGATCTCGGAAAAATGATATATATGTTTGTATATATGTATATATGTATTTAAGAGACGTGCGAATGGTGGACTCGTAAGCGAAATCGAAGAGTTGGAAAGAGCCGTGTCGGTGCTGTTTCGCGCGTGGAATACGTGTTGCCGCGAAGGCGCACCGCCTCGATGTGAGACCGTCCGCCGGCGCATCGGGTTTACTCCGCGCTGCTCTCCCCTAACTCCGTCATCGTCGTCGTCGTCGTCGTCGTCGTCGTCGTCGTCGTCGTCGTCGTACATGCGCATCTCCTCACTCGCTCACTTCCCAGATTCCGGTTCCGCATCCGAACCGAATCCGGTCGGAAGGATAAAGATTATTTTTTCTCCTTCCCTTCCCCATCCGATTCCGATCGAGAATAATGCGCACTGAACAAATGTTTTTTTTTTTTTTCGTCGACGACGAAAACAACATATAACCAAACATAACCTACGAACCGTTATTATCATCTTCGCTATTTTATACACACGACTGTGATATCGAATGATCGTCTGCGATCGATACGTTTGCGTAAAGGTATTATCGATTTTGCCTCGATCCTCGAGAAAAGAGATGCAACGAGCACGCATTACGTTTTAACCGATTCCATCGAATAAATATTAATGAAATGAAAATTGAGTAAATTCGTGGACGTGGAGAGGAGGAGGAGGAGGAGGGGAAGAGAGAAAGGATCGTCGTGGATCTACGAGGTTCGTAGGTCGATGGCGTAACGTTTCATTCGCCTGAACCGTCTGCATTATCGACTTCAATTTTTCGACAATAAGTCTAACGATATTTCGAGGTGGCAACGCCACGTCACGTTTTTAGGTTATCGGGAGTGTTCGTACATACAATAATACGCGAATTTCCGTGGAATCCGTGTCTGTGTTAATGAACGCGTTTGCCGTTGACGAGTCGAAATTCCTGTGCGTGCGTGCGTGTAGTGTGTGTGTGTGTGTGTTGTGTGTGGTGCGAGCGTGTTTGTACATATATCCTCTGCGATCGAGCGGAGAATTTCGCGTCGTTCGTCTTGCCATTGGAAAGATGTATGTATGTACACACATTTTCAAGAAATCATATAAATATCGGTTTATCGATTCATATAGATCGACAGCGAACGCGATTACATGCTAAAATCTTGTCGAACACGATTTCGTGCATTCGCGTGTACACGTGTAAACGTTCGTTCGTGCGTATGTGTGTGCGATAAACGCGAGTACATTTTGGCTCACCTTGCCATCGTTAAAACAGGCTTATTTTTCGAGGGATCGTATGGATTATCGGGCCAATTCTTCTCCTCAGGATTTTTATAAGTTATTAGCGTCCGGATGTACATGTTTTGGAGCATTCTTCTTTTCTCACCATCGTTTTACACCATTACTATGATCACCGCGACGTTTCAATTCCTTCTTCTTCGAGAAACTGAGAGAGACTGATTGGTAAGACTACTGCCGAATTCATAATAACGATTTCAATTAATAACAATTATTTATTATCGAATACTTGTAGATAAATATTATATATAAAATATTATTCTTTCGGAATATTTACAAAAATATACGTGAAATTACGTATTTACCGCAAATACAGATATATTTGTTTATTAATCGATCGATTAATTGGTAATCTTTTTGACTCGCGTAGTACGAAAGGTAAAAGAAAGCCTACTACGCGTATCATATCGCGTTAACTACGAGTTGTTGTTAATTACCTTCAGAGAAATGATAACAGTCGTGTGTACTTCGTCGTTATAATTCGGATTAATAAAATTGTTCAGGATCGTTTCTCCTATTTGGATGTTATATCGTAAAAGGTTAGCTTTTAATAAGAGTCAAAGTAATTGATGTATTTATCGAAACGCAATTAAGCAAAGTGACGTAGTAGTGCGCGTGTGCCGCATAGCGTTATCGTTTAGCCGATAAAAACAACGCCATTGGTTAGTTTGCGACGGCTTTAACACGGGACACGTATCGGTTTTCATCGATTGTTACAGGTAAATTAACATATGTTTTGTTTCTAACGATACATCCACCCTATTCCTACGTACCTGTCATCGATCTCTTAAAACCCCATTTTCTAACGCGTATTATTCCCATGTCGTATCATCGTCGTCGCATTTAACTCTTTGGGGTCATGGTGGGATTTAAAAATCTCTCCTCTTATCTCGCTTTTTAACGATTCCCTTCGATCAAACATTTTTCAATTAATAAACCGTCATAAATCGTATTTCGTGTTGTATTCGGTTTTTATACGTACATACGTATACACGTACATGCATACACGTAGTACACAGACATATCATAAATTAATTATATAAATCACTTTTATTTAATTAAAAATAATTGTCTATATTCGTAATTCCAATTAATCAGATTTTTCATGGTTCGTTTTACGCTCTTATATCATACATCGTATGCTCTTTTTTAATAATTATCGATAACAAAAATTAATACTTTAATTGACTCGCTAGGTACCGGAAGTGACGTCCCGTCGATTACGGGGTCCACCTGTCTTCCTCGCTAACAGTCTCATCGCCATTTTGGATAAACTGACAAGTCCTACGCGGTAGCTCCTCATATTTGCAGGTAATTAGCAATATTTATTTCAACGTATACCCACTACCTACGTATCGATCGATAGCCGAACACATGATTTTTAAGTGGCCGCGGTATCGTCGGGACATCGTCGCGTTTAAAAGATATCTGCGAGAATAAAATCGGCGGTCTCGGATAATACCCAAGGAGACTATCGCGTTCTACTTTTTTTTTTTTTTTTTATAATTTTCTAGCTTTATTTGCACGATATACCGACATTTCTCTCTCTCGCGCGCGCGCCCACGCGCTAACGACACTCCGATAAATAATTTTATAAATATTAATAGTTACGATCGATCGATATTTTGTATTGCATTCGATGCCATATACGTTCAACACGCCACCAGTTATATTTTTACGATGCTTTAAAGTTTTCATAACGTTTTTTTCTTTTTCAGATTCAAAATACAATAGTATACCGTTCTCCGATTTTCTCATGGCCAGAATTGTTTTCCTTCCTTTTTCACTTCTACCTCCAAGTCCTCACGAATCTCAATGCAGGCTCCTAGATAAGTGACTTTTGGTTTTAATCTGCATATCTTGAATAATGTTCAAGCTTTGGGGTAATGTATGCATGCGCTCGGTTAATTACTAGTGGAGAGAGAACATTTTAGTTCTATTCAGTTGAAGATCCACTTCCACGCTAGTCCATTCAATGCAAGAGAAAAGTTTGGGCATCTCTTCTTCATAATACCGATAATGATATTGCGATCGTATAATAGTAATACGTAAAAAAACTCTATTTATTTGATTTCAGGAAATACGAAAGAATTAAATGGTGTTATCAAATTGTTAGAATTTCTTTGATCGAAAATACTAATTAGTTCATATAATGCTTTATGCGTAGTATTTATCTTTAAAACATTTATAATGATACGATGGCATAATTACCAATGGCTATCAAGTTATAATAAATATAGCCTCGTTAATAATTATAAGCTTTTAATGACGAAAAACATTTAATTTTATAAGTGATAGTACTTTATTACAATAGTTCTACTTTTTAAGTTAATTCATTTACAATTAATTAAAAATTAAATTTATATTAAAATTACAATTTACAATTTGCCAAAAATGGCAGAGATCTGTTAATTATCCAGCACTTAATAATGAAAATAGTTTAAAATACATGTTCTCTATATATTCCCGGTATTTACAAATTATACATAAAAATTATATCGATCGATAATCGATCAGGATAATGGTCGAGAGAATGTTGATTGAATTTTGGAAAGATATCTTTAAGACGATAAAAACAAATCCACGCTTTTTCACACGGACAGATTAGGGTAAAGTAGCGATTGATGAATCCTCGGTCAACTATGATCGGATTGATAGAAGATTCATTAAACGCGACTAATTAATAAATTATTTTTTTTTTTTTTTTTCAAGTACATTTAGACGTCCTGCTAATAGTATTTAAATGAATAAATCAGATAACTTTATATAATTTCTTACTGTAGATCTAAAGATGAAAAGTCGAATTATTTCAGACGATCCTCTTCGGGATATTTTCTCTTCGTAAAATAAAACTTATCCTTTTGCCAGTAGCTCCGAGGCAAAAGCAAACTTTGCGAAAGAGCACTGCGTCACTGTGACTCGTTTTTCAGTATAACACACGTTATTAGAATACTCGGGGAGTGAGTTAGAACAAAATATCGCCTCCACCACCTAGCCACCTTCTCTTTACTCGCCTAGACTACTCTTTTCCAGCCACTCTCTACTAGGATCTCTCCGTTGTGAAGCTTTGCGAAGAAATTGATATGTAGACGGTGTTTTCCTTTCCTGTGAGAGACTACCGTGAGTGGAAAGCTTTACCACCTAATTTCATGGGGAGATGCCCTTCCGTAAACTTACCAGTAAAGTCGAACTTGGACGGATAATCTCATAGAAGTTAACGATCTCTGAGAGAGAGAGAGAGAGAGAGAGAGAGAGAAAGGTGGGAGGGAGGGGGAACAGTCTGATTCGATTTAACGGGACTTGCAGCTTCATCGGCCTCTCCCTTGCCTCAACTTTCAAGCTGGATACACGAAAGACCGTGAAAAAAAAGAAAATATGCAAACAACGTAAAGAGCCAAGCGTCCAGTATAATTCGATGCGATTATCGTTGATGCAATTACGAAAGAAGAGGAAGAATAAGAAAACGAAGTAGGGAAGAAAAGGAAAATGTCCGTGAAATTTCCTTCGCTTCCCTGCCTTTATTTCGTTGGCTTTACCTCGGTCGTGAACAAGGGAATGAATGACATTAAGGGCACTGAGAAAAGCGATTATTATAGATAATTATTACGGTGTCGTTTGAATACCTTTTAAGAACAATAGACGAAGAGGCATCGATGAAGAATCTCGGCGTTCGTTTATCTCCTTCTTTGTCGTTTTATTATTCGACGGGTAAGCTTAACGTCGTTCGAAGAAGTAGTCGATGGTAATTTATCGGATCGCCTGGCCCTCTAAACCGGATGGATAGGCGGCGGCACCGATGGTAAAAGCGTTAACGCGCCTTAGGGGGTGAAAACGAGAGAGCCCGAACGCTCGATCATCGAGAGCCATTATGCTATCGTTAAGCGTGCGATTGACTTTAGAGTTCGTCTCGACGATGCCGCCGCCGTCGATTGCGGCACTTCGAATCAATTTTACGCGTTCGCTTCGCGAAATTGCCAATCGTTCGTTGAAAAAGATAAATATATAAGGAAAGTGTGAGAATATTCGCGATTAATATATATATATATATATATATATATATATATATATATATATATATTAATTTCACAAATATTGTGAAATGAAATATTGCGAAAGTGAAAATGATATAAAGAGTCCTTTTGGACTCAATATTTCTCATCGCTCAGTTCGTTTTCTCCGATTCATCGTCATCGAGTTACTCCAAGATTCTCCGACTCTCTCTCTCTCTCTCTCTCTCTCTCTCTCTCTCTCTTCTATTTTACGCTAAAACGAAGTCGCTCCGAACGTAGAACGTGGAATAAGATCGTAAAAAGGTTCACCACGGTAATAGAGAAACTCTTACTTACTCGTGCTCGTCTCTTCCTGGAAAACGTTCGAAAAAAAGGGTGCAAAGGAAATCTTCTTTCGCGTTTTTTTTTTGTTTTATTTAATTCGAAAAGCAATTGTTAATGACTCTGCGCAACAAATATATATATATACATATATCTATATCGATCGTATCTCCACCATATTTTTGGTACCGTAGAAATTTTCTCGAGACTCGTATCGAACTAAGCAAAAGTATTTTTTATTCTCGAATGATATCGTCGAAGTTAGAGAACTCGATCTCGATCTCGAGTAAGTTACAACTGACGGACGAATTTTGATAGAGTTCGTATGTACGTGAACGTAGCATGCAAACGTCGCGTTAACTCGAATACGTGAATAATTTCAGTGCTACCTTATTACAAACATTTGTTACAGCTTCATTTAACGGTGAAGCTTTTTCAACGGATCCTCGCGTGTAACGCGCACTCGTTCCTCGTTTTTCTTTTTTTTTTTTTTCTAGATCTATCGGTAATGATGCGATATGGAATCACGCGTGGAGTACTCTCGGCTTTTTCGTGTCTTTATAAAGATGTCACGGTTCTGACTAAGGAGTACCTTATAGTTGGATCCGACCGAATAGTCGTAGAGTTTACTACTTTCATCTGGCACGGAATACGATACGTACATATATCCATTTCGAATAAAACAAAAGTTATTGAAGAAGCCAGATAAAAGAGTTTTTCCCATTGGGAGGATAGAATAGGATCGATGGACTTTTCGATTTGTTTCAAATAAAATACAAATCGTCGAACAATTGTAGAGAACGATTAACTTCGTTGAAGATGAAAAATATTATACACTTGTTAAGAGAATATAGCGGATCGTCAAAGTGCGATAGGATACGATTCAAATCGGTCTGATAATAACGTTGCGTCATCCCATCGTAACCGAGAATTTTCTAAACATCGAACTCCTACCGAACGGTTTAATTCAGCGATCTAATTCGTTAAAGGAACAACGCGGTAACTTCTTCGAACTCTGCTCGAACGACAACGGAAAAGAACATCGATGAAGAGGATGTATTGCTTTTGTACGTCGGAAATGCAGTTCGTCGTAATTCAAGGAGGTGCCGAGAGACGTCTCGTCGGTGAACGCGCGGCTTCGTCGAGTCTGTGGAAAGGAGAGAGAGAGAGAGAGAGAGAGAGCCGATATCTCTACGGTATAGCCGGAGGGTGAAAGACCGAAAAGAGGAAGAGAAGTTGAAGTTGAAGTTGAAGAAAGAGAAGAAGAAGAGGAAGAAGAAGAAGACGAAGAAGCGTGGAGTGGAGTTAACCGTTCGAGACGAAAGTCTCGACGAGACTTGCATCAGCCGGCGTGTACGAGCCTTGCTCCGGTTCTCTGCAAAGGCGCGTATAAGTGGTTGAAAATCGAAGAGAGAAAGAGCGAGAAGGAGAAGGGACCCACCGCGAGTCCCTCGTGACCGAGCTCTCCTCTTCGTTTCCTCTGTGGTTTTGTCTCGCATGCCACTCTTTCTTCTTGCTCTCTCTCTCTCTCTCCCTCTCTCCTTCTCCTACACGCATACGTACACACGCACGCGCACATCATTTAAAATCTCATCGAATTTCTCTTTTACCTTTCTTCTTTTTCTTCGACCACCGTCGTCTCTCTCTCTCTCTCTCTCTCTCTCTTCTCATCCTTCATTCTCTTTCCTTCTACTCCTCCTTCTCTCTTTCTTTATCTCTTCCTTTTAGTCACACTCGAGAGTTTCGGCTGGCCTTGATCGAGTCGCACCAACCTCGACTTTTCAAGGGGCCTTTTAGCAGCAGCGTACGACGGCAGAAAGAAAAGAAGATGCAACAGCATTCTCATCGCCGTAGTCTGGCGAGCTTTGAACCACGAAGTGCATCCTTCCATTAGAACGCGTGATACTTCGTTGGCCAGCCGGCTGCTGCAATAACGAGCAAATAGTACGCGTTTGTGTGCTATCGAGACTCGAGAGATAGACGACGACGACGACGACGACGACGACGACGACGCGATACCTATTGATGCTGATATCTTTCGAGGTGAAGAAGAAGAAGAAGAAGAAGAAAAAAAAAGGAACGAATTCCATCTTGTTTACCGAGAAAAAATATGATTTATATATCTATGTAGATATAATATTTTACGGAAAACGTATAGGTTGGATAAATAGAAAAGAAAAATATCTAAATTTTCTCTTCTCTTCTCGTAAGAGGCAATTACCGTGAACAAAGCGATCGAACGTACGGGAAGAAGGGTCATTACACCACGTCCGACGCATCTCGATACTTTCTCTCTCATTGTCGGTCGCTTCTATTCGACCTCACTCGCTTACTTCGTCGCCTTCGCTACGCGAGGAGAGACACGCACGCGCGCGCGCTACCATGATAATATCTCCAGACTTTACGTATGCATTTTTTCCCCCCCCGTCTCGTCGGTCTTCTCGATATTTGAATCACTTCGAGAAGAATATACGCTAATGAAAATTCTTTACGGTAAAGAAAAAAAAAAAAAAAGGAGAGAAATAAAATGGCGGGACGGTAAAAACTTATGTCGTATATATATATATATATCGAATATCTTTCGACAACGTGATTAGCGATAGAGATGGAAAAATAGATCGGAGACACAATAAATGAGAAAAGGAGGCGATCGTATGTAAGAACTGAGAGAAGGGATAAAAAAAAACATTTACGACCGTTAGCTTGTCGACGATGCAGGTGATCGAGAGGAGCCCAGAGAGACTGTCGGCCGGCCGGCTGATGCAAGTCCGTTGCAGTCTTTCTCTCTCTCTCTCTCTCTCTCTCTCTCTCTCTCTCTCTCTCTCTCTCTCTCTCTCTCTCTCTCTCTCTCTGGCGATGGAAAGGCACGCGAAAGAATTCAGGGTTGAAAGTGTGTAAGTATAACGAGTCGTCCTGTCTGGCCAGGGAAGGCCGATTATTCTGCTTTTGCGAAGGAGAAAAGACAAGGCAGAGAAAGAGAGAGAGAGAGAAAGGGGGGAGGGAGAGAGAGAGAAAAAAGAGAGAGAAGGGATAATTGGGCCGAACGCAAGTATAGGTCGGCTGATGTAAGAGAATCGACTCTCCATACGCGGCATTTCCTTCTTCGATCTCTCGGAAGTACAGCAAAAATGATAGATGACGAACGATCTGACTTTCCAAACGCGTTACCTTTCACGAATCGATCTCTCGATCGACTTTTTCCTACAACCTCAAATGTCCCTAGCCGTCGATGAATTATTTTCCTCTTTCACGTTTTCTTCCCTCCCTCCCTTCTTTCCCCGTAACATTTGGTTTTCTTGTATTTTTCTTTCTTTTTTCTTTTTTTTTTTTTTTCTTTTTCTTTTCCATCGTTGATATCTCGTAAGAGACATCGGGGCGTAATAATCCGATAGTGTAATATCGATGGGAAAAAAATAGGGGAGGAAAATATCGAAAATAATAACGAAAGGATTGACGGTAGTAATGGCCGAATTAAAAGGAGAGCGGAAAAAGAAAATGGCAACGTTCACACCTTTTGTTTCCCTTTCTCGTTACGGGAAGCTGGAAATGCGGGCGCTCTCGAAAGCCACGAAGTAGTCATAAATCTAGCGGGAACGGCCGTGGCAACGCTTTTTCGCTTGCGAGGAAAAAGGGAACGGGGTGAAGGAAGGAGTAGGGAACACAAAAAAAAAAAAAAATAAGAAAAGGAAAGAAAAGAGTGGAAAAGAAAAAAAAATACGTAAAGGGAAAAGGTAAACCCGACGTCTCGCGCGGAAATCGAGTAATTTCTTCGAAAGGCGCGGAGAGAGAGAGAGAGAGAGAGAGAGAGAGAGAGAGAGAGAGAGAGAGAGAGAGAGAGAGAGAGAGAACTAACTCAACGAGGAATGCCATTTTCTTTTCGTTTTATTTCTCATTCTTTTACCCCTCCCCTTCTTCTTCTCGAGTTGGTACAAGTACGAGTATAAGTTCTTACTTTGGAATAAATTTGAAAATGGTTCTTTTTTCTCTTTCTTTCTTTCTTTCTTTTTCTTTTTCTTTTCCTTTATTTTTCCGACGAACGAAAAAGAATTGCCGCGAGCCGTTCGCTCCAGTTTGAATACATAAATCGCGATGCGTTCGATGAAACGCTTAGCGTTATACAAGGTTAACGATCGAATTCATAACAAATAAATAAATACATCGAATTCCGCGTTAGATTTTTACGATCCCGCTAGCCGCTAGAAGCTCGCTCGCTTTTTTTCTTTTCTCTTTTTTCATCAAATAATTGTTATTATCGTTATCGTTATCGTTTACGGTCAGACCTTTTTGTTGGTTTGACGTAAAACAAAACAAAACAAAAATGTACGCGCGCGTATATGGAACGATACGATCGGGCGATCGTATCATTTTGTTCCGAGCGGACGAAACGCAAGGCGGACAACGAATTCAACGAGCTCGTCTCTCTCTCTCTCTCTCTCTCTCTCTCTCTATCTATCTATCTATATACATATATACGGGAAATATCGCGTTATTTCCACGTTCTGCGGATAAGTCTACGAGAAAAATGTAAAGCAAGCGTGAAGAGCGATCGCTACGTGGAATATCTCTCTTTTTCTTCTTTCCTTCTTTCCCACTATGCCCCGTTTTATACGTCGCGAGTCAAAACACGATATCTCTTCTATAAGAGATAAACGACCGTTGTTGCATCCCCTCCCCCTACCCCCCTCCTCCTCCTCTCCCCCTCCGTAGGATTTAGATACACGAAGTTGCGATTTTCACGAAATATACTGGCCCCTCGGGCGAACGGCTATCGAAAATCGTCGTATACGATGAAAAAATAAGGAAAGTTAAAACGTAAACGAGGAAAAGAAAAAAAAAATATATGGAAATGGAATTTACCCTTTTTTACTCGCCTCCCGTCCGTGAAAAATAATTCCGATGGCTTTTTTTTCGAGTCGACGAAAATAATAGAATATTTCGAATTTCGAGCGAGCCTCCCCTCCCTTCTTCGTACGAGTAAATAATCGAAAGGAAGAGGAGAAGGAGAAAGTGGAGAATAGGTTTAGCACGTGCTGCGTCCTCGCATACCGAGAGGATCGGCCGGAGGACTACTTTGCTCGACTTTGGTCCTACCACTTTTTTTTTTAATATTCCGACCACGAAATCGCAGGGAACAAGTCCTTTATTTTCTCTGTGGATAGGAGTCGAGTCGAGTCGAGTCGAGTAGAGCAAAGAGAGAGAGAGAGAGAGAGAGAGATAATGGTACCGACCTTCGCGAGGCTTACCCTTTTTCTTCTACGTCGCGACAACGAACGGAGGGAGTTGAGAAAAGGTATTCATCGATCACATATGGAAGCAAGGTTTTTCGTCTTTTCGACAAGAAAGGTTTACTTTAAAAGATGAAGGAAGAGGAGGACACATGTGCAGAAGGGGGAGGAAGAGGGAGAGAGAGAGAGAGAGAGAAGGAGAACAGGAACGCAATATTCCCTGGGAAATAAGCTACCGAACGGAGGGGGAGGATGGGCAAGAATTTTCTACGACGACGTGGAAAACTTACCGAGCCGTATCTTCTCAACGAGTAGAGAGAACGACGCGCCTAGAGGTAGCAAACGGGCAACTGTGGCAATTCAGAAATAACGGGAGGAAGACGACGAGACAAGGTGAGTGCAAAAGATCCAGGATACGTAATCCTACGGGAGCTCCTGGGATTTTATTCGACGAAAAAGAGAGAGAGAGAGAGAGAAAGAGAGAGGAACAAAGAGGCTTTCTTCTTTCTCATTTTCTTTCTTTTTTCTTTTTTTCTTTTTTTTTTTCCCTCCTCCCCGATCTGTTGTCGGATAAAAATGTTTCCGTAAGGAAAGCCAACGATGATAATCGCTAGGGAATAATATAAAAAGGAAAGAGAGAGAAGAGAGAAAGAGAAACGTCGGTCGTTACGAGTCTCTTGAAAAGAAAAAAAAAAGAAAGAAAGAAAGAAAGAAAGAAAGAGAAAGTAAAGAAGGAAAAAAGAAAACAATGACACGGTACGATATGATGGCATAATAAACAATACGATACACATTTGCGTACGATACACGAGCGCTAACGAAGAACGAATTACAAATACTCTAGGACTTTATTCACTTTTCTGGACGTGCTTCAACTCGAATGCCATTTTCCCTTGATATACGATATCGAGTAGGCGAGGTGGTAGAAGAAGGCTCATCCGGAAGCGCGCCCATAAAATATTCCGTATGCGCATGAAATTGATTTTCCCCGCTCTGCATGGGAAATGCGCTCTCTCTCTCTCTCCGCGTGTCTCTCGCGTTGGTACCTACCATATCGCATTAGGACAAGGAACTAAGAGAGAAAAAAGGAAGAATATATCGGTGAATTACCCGTGGACAAAAAAAAGGAAAGGAAGAAAGAAAGAAAGAAATGAAAAATCGATCACATTCCGTGATCTCTTTCCTGAGTTTTGTCTCGAGAAAAAAAAAAAAAGAAAAGAAATCGTCGTCCTACCTCGTTTACGATAAATTTGCCAAGTGAATGCGAAGGCAAATGTTTTCCTCGTTTATCGTTCTTTTTTTTCTTGGTTTTTCTGTTTTTTTTTGTTTGTTTGTTTTTATTTGGTCGTTCATTTTTTACTCTTTCCCCTCGCCCAACTTTTCGAAGCAATTCGTTCGACGAAAGAGAACGATGAGAGGAAAAACGATCGTTGCACGTCGATCCAATTCCTTTATCTTTCGTTTCCGAAGATCGGGGAGAACACGCATGCACCGTCGACGTTCGTGCATTTTTCCGAGACTCGACCGTGGAAGGAAACGACGTCTCCGCGTTAAATTAAATTCAACGAACGCGCGAAAGCGGCCATCGCGAACGATATTCCAATTTTTACTCCTACGCCATCGTCTCATCGCGCTACCACTTTTTTTTTTTTTTTTTTTTTGTTTCATGCGTGTAAATACCTCGGCACAACCGATAGTCCCTTTTCTCTTCTCTTCTCTACTCCCTCATATTTTGTTCTCTTTTGACGACCTCGTCTCGCCGTGTACATACGTATTCATTTTCTCTCTGGCTCATGGATCATGGACACTCGTCGAACGACAACGATATCGCGAGAAAAATTCGTTCGTACGTTCTCAAACGGATTATCAAAGAGAAATAGAGAGAGAGAGAGAGAGAGAACTCTGATCCTCTTTAGCAACTATATATCGTTTCATCGTTTCTTTTTTTATATGCTTATGTAGATACCAGAAAGAGATCATTTTAAAAAGATGCGCGTGTTACATCACAAAGCCAATGATAAAATGAAACGTTTGGTTTTGTAATGAAATCTAGCGCGTGACGCAAAACCTCGCAATTTTCGAACGAAATAACATTTTACAAAGCGAACTTGACACCGAAGAGAGACCGAACGAAGTAACTATGTCAGTGGATCGCGAGATATCTACCGCCTTGAGTTTCAACGAGAAAGAAATAAGCCGAGCAAAGATCAGAAGAGAGAGAGAGAGAGAGAGAGAGAGAGAGAGAGAGAGAGCCATACTTGAAAACTCGAAACGTCGAAGTTAGTTGCATAATGTCGTTAAACGATAATAATCGTTATAGATTTCTTACTGTACCGTCGAAACACACGCGAGTTTCTACGATCGCTATTTTTCCTTTCTTTGTCACGTTCTTTGCATTCTTCTTAAAAAAAAAAAAAAAAAAAAAAAAAAGAAAAAATAGAAAGAAAAAAGAAACAAAGATCCCTCTCGTATATTACGTTCGAGAATTATTTCATTTTTAATTTCATTTAAATATCCTTTCAATAACGGTTCTTGGATTCAGCCCGCTATCGACGCACTAACTCCGTTACATAAAATATTATCCAATCGAAAGATATTTAATTATAGCGGTTGTTCGTCAACATCCATATCTTTCACCGCGCTTCACTTTATTTCACGTAAAACGTTATCATCATGGACGTATAAGAAGAAATAAATATTTATCCGTCTTAAGTCTGTTAGCCTCAAATAGCAATCCGTGGATCATTCCGGGTCTTTTCCGAGGGCAAACGCAAGCAACGCCGCAACGCTTACTATACGGAGTAAAAGGAATGGAACTCATTACTCGGCTCTGGAGTATTACCTGACTTTATCGTGAAAAACGTAAAGGGTGAGAGAGATAGAGATAGAGAGATAGATAAATAGAGAGAGAGAGAGAGAGAGAGAGAGAGAGAGAGAGAGAGAGAAGGAGATAAAATGTTCGAAAATGGTGCATCGAAATCTAGCGGTTGCAAAGAGATAGAAAGAGAGAGAGAGAGAGAGAGCCCAAGAGGTGGCTGCTTTGAAAAGGACTCGGGAAGCTCTTTTTCTTTACAGAAATAGAAAAAGAAAAAGAGAGAGGGAGAGGGAAAAAGGGAAGGAAAATAGTACATAGATATAAATTTCACGGCATTCGAAGAAGAGTTTGCTGCTTCCAGACGCTTTATTTCAAGCAAACCACGCCTCGACGATCTGAAATAAAAGGTTAACGATACCGAAGAAGCGGCTCCAGGTTCGCGTCGGTAAATCCATCTTTTCCGGCGTTTGTGAGAAGAAAAAGAGAGAGAGAGAGAGAGAGAGAAGAGGTGGAGGTCTCAAGAAAAGTTAGAGTAAAAAGCTATAAAAAAAAAAAAAAAAAAAAAAAAAAGAGAGAAGCTTTCCTTTCGAACCTCGAGGCACACGCTGGGGATGAGGAAATTCGAGTACGTCCGTCAGGTAAATTTTTAAAATCTTCTCATAGAGACTACTTTCGTAATAGTATACGATTGAAAGAGAAAGAAAGAGAGAGAGAGAGAGAGAAATAAGAGGATAACGACCCTTCTCGTTCTCATAAAAAAATTTCCTCGAAATTTTTTACGCTAATACACGTATTCGCCTTTTAACTTTCATTCGCGAATGATAACGTTTTTAGGAGAAAGAAAATAATATTTCTATCTCCTTTACGCTAAAATTAAACCCTTTGACGTTGCACGTACAAAATTTCGTAATTTCAATCAAATGAAATCTCGGAATATAAAATGAAAAAAGAGAGAGATAGAGAGATAAAAAGAGAGATTTAATCGATAACGATTTAAGTGGCTGACGTTATTCTACCTACGGATGGATAGATATGCATACACGAGTAAAGGGAGGGACAAGAAAGGGTAACGCAATTCCTGCGTGGAATTATGTAAAACTATGCGTTGGGACGAAAATTACAGGCTTTAAAGAATTGCACGGTGAAACACGGTCGGCGCCGAATAATCGGGTGAAATCACGTGGGGAGAAATTATTCCTCTGAGCACGTCGAGTAAAAAACAAAAAAGAAAAGAAATTATACGCGGGAGAGAGAGAGAGAGAGGGGGGGGGATCGATAAATGTGTAATTAAGTAAGACGGATTAGCTGGTAAATAACAAGGATGAAAAAAAAAAAAAGAAAATCTATTAGTTAAGAATGCGAGTTGGAACGTATGTTTATAAAATCGAGAATGACTCGACGATACGTCGTTATTATACATAAAAATGTCCTATGGATAGGTATTTGCACATGTATATATAAATGCTTTCTATATATACGTATGTATGTAATACGAAAATACCTACGCGCGTGAAACATACTCGGGCGCTATTGTTTACAAAGTACTAGTAGGTATGGGACGATTTCAAACGAAAGAGCCGTTGCGATCGATCGTACGCGCTTCAAAGTAAAAAGGGAGAATAAATTCGGAAACGAGACGCTTCGTTTGTACGTATGTATATATGTGAGTGACTCTGTGTGTATGTATCTATATATAGTGTATATACATATATATATACGTGTGTGTATAGTGCGTAGTACATATGTTTTTTCTTATTTTTATAACTATTTTTCCTTGTTTTTTTTTTTTTTTTTTTTTTTCGTAAAAAATGCTAGTACGTTAAAAAATTTTGCTGTCCATTCGAGACGTTCTCCCATTGGAGAAATTATCAAGGATTATCACCTCGGGACACGTTCGTCTCTCGAAAATACAACGAAGAAAAACGCTTTGCGGTAAAATGCTGATTCGTACTCCAGGGAACTCCGCGTCGGTTAAGTAACTCGAACTCGCGTTAAAAAGAACACGAGGTTAATGCAATCAAAAATCGTCGACGAAGCTTTTCTCTTGAAAAAAAAAAAAAAATAAAATAAAAAAAAAAAATCTTTAACGGGGTTCGGGGATCGGGGAGCGGTGTTATCCAATTACGTATAAACAATTTGTTACACAGCGAACCAAACGAAGCGCTGCAATGTGCTCTCGTTGATTATTTTCTTTTATTTTATATTATTTTTGTTGAAATTAAACAAGACTAAAATTATAAGTAAATTTAGAATACTTGTTTAACGCTTTACTTGGATCACCTACCCTCGTATACATGATATATAAAATATAATATAAAGAAAATGATATTATCTCGTTTGTTGTTAATTGTCGACTTACTTTTATGCCTGGAAAATCTTCGAAGCTTCTTGAAGAAAGGCATTTCTATTTGCAAGATGAGTGAGAGAGAAAAAGCGTGCTCGAAAAGTGAGGACGAACTGTTCGTTTGTTTTCTTTTTATTTATTTATTTTTTCTTTTTTTTTTTTTGTTTTGTTTTTTTTTTGTTTTTCTACACACGATCGATCACTCGTCGAACGACGATAAAACGGACTTTGATGAAAATCGTTTGCTCGCGATAACCGTGCAATCGCAAATAAAGACTCGAGGAAATGCGTCCTCGTCCGAGAACGAGCGAGGCCGAAGTGTCGATTCCTTCTACTTTCGCGTTACTCGTACTTTACTCTCAACTTATGTATGCGTAACATACATAGAGAGAGACACGTGTGTTAGTGTCCGTTTATGCGTGAACGTGCGTGGCTTCTACCTCGAACAGAGTTTACCACTACTCTGATAAGCGTTACATTGCGTTTCCATTTACTATCACCACCACCACCATCACAACCACTCTACGGACTAGTATCGGACGCCTTTATTCAACAATCTATTCAATGCTCGTAACACTGTGCGTACGCACTTGGAGCCGTTGCCCGTCACCATATTCGCTTACTGACACTGATTGTGAACAGAGGATCAATGTGACGGACGGGATTCCCATTGATCAATGAGAATCAAACGTGAGTTAACTATCGTAGCCGAGATTAAAGGAAGATATATGCATGCGTATCTAGGAGATCGTTAGGAATCTCTTTGCCGAGGCTTTGGAAAAATTTAATGCGGCAACGTTAACAATGTAACCGCATTTGTTATCTTCCCATTCGATGAAACCATAATTGTTTTTTTCTTTTCTTTTTTATTTATTTATTTTTTTTTCTATTCCTTTTCTCACAAGATCGTGGACCAACAAAGATGTGACTTGAAAGTTGTTTCTTATCTTTGTAATTCATTGTAATAGTCGAGATAAAACGGTCTATCTTGCGAAACTCGTAAAAAAGCTTCGCGAACGAAGGAGATGGGGCCTTGTAGAAGTAAGATCCATTAAATATCTCCTTCATTTATATTCGCGAAGCTTTCTTTTTTTTTTGCGAAAAGAAAATCAAAGAATAATATAAAGGAGAGAGAGAGAGAGAGGTACAAGTTTACGTGTGAGAATGTCGGGTGGAGTAACGTGAATTAAGTCGTAAATGTAAAAAGAGAACAAAAAAAGAAAGAAAGAAAAATTTGGACGATTTTCTTCCAGCTAGGCAGCGTTAAGACGAGATAATACGAGGTGATCCAAAAAGTTGAAAAGGAAGTAGCAAAAAAAAGATTGAAGAGAGCCACAATGAAAGCAATCGTCTGACCTGAGAGGAGGGGATGGGGATGGGTATAATTGGCGGGAAAACTTAATTAAGTCGGTAGAGCGAGGAAGTTGGTTAGAGCGAGTTGATAGAGCTCTGGCTCTTTCAAACGAAAAAGACGTCTAACGACGACGATGGAGCTTTCTCATAAAGGAGCTCGCTTAAGAACGGTGAACCATGGCAACAATGATCTTCGAACGAAATTTACATAAATTTATTTTCTCTCGTTGAATTCGATCTCGTACAAAGTGCCAACACCGTTCACTCACTTTACCAATACCACGTCTATTTCTTGCCCGTATCTGCACGTTAATGAACACGATATGAATAAAACACGATATACGTACATATTAAATATCAAATACTAGCCATCGGTCGGTTGGTCGGTTCTCTCTCTCACTCACTCCTTTCATTTTATTATTTCTTTACTCGAAAGATACGTTCACTCGTCGTCGAGTGTTCTCTCTCTCTATCTCTCTCTCTCTCTTTCTGTAAATAGTAAATACTAGATAGTAGTCGGCATAATATAATAATATACGGCTTCCGAGCACGAGTGGCAGCTTCTATTTAGAACAATCTATTTCCATTATAGTATTAAATTCTCGTCGTATAATCGTGCCAAGTATCCACTATACTTCCGAATGAAATTAGTCAAGCGCGTTATTATACCGGGTTCAAAGTTCCTTCAACACGTGGGTCAGGAACTTTGAACTTTACGAGACTTCCGGAAGAATGTAAAATTCAAACGTCGCAATGACACAAGAAGAAGAAGAAGAAGAAGAAGAAGACAATCCAAGGCAGAGTCGATAAGGAACGATTAACGATAATTAATAATAAACGAGACATCCCCGACGATCTATGTAATGGGATCGACGCTACGAATCCAACTCTAATATCCATAAATAAACTTGATCGTATTACTTTGCAGTAAAGTAACGCGAATCTCTTTCAAAACTTCCTTTATGATTTTCAATTAAAATTTGTGGCCTTTCTCGACTATACGCAAGAATATCATCAACCGCGAGAAGAGAAAGATAAAGAGAGAAAGAGAGAGAGAGAGAGAGAGAGAGTAAGAGAGAAGAAGAAGAAGCTTAAGCCGCTTTTGGTTAAACCAACTATTATTTCGTGGCCAAAGGGAAAGCCATCCTCGAGGAACCATTTCTGTTGGCCTGGTTACCTTCATCCTTATGGATTTCATTAAAACTCAAGCTGAGAAAATTTGAATATTACTTAACGAAGAACCAAAACTTACGATAGCTCATTGCCAGGAATATATATATATATATGTGTGTGTGTGTGTGTGTGTGTGTGTGTGTGTGTAGGTCGCGATATATACTTTGATATTTTCGTCCGACTCGCAAGACTTTGTCTCTTTCCTATCGAAAAAAAAAATAAGAATGAAGAGCTATCGTTTCGATCATACGAAACGATCTCGGCTTTTATTCTTCCGTACGAGTTAATATCGAAGCTTCGCTACTTTCATACGATTAACCTTGAATAATTTATTACTCTCGAATATACTGTTTCGAATATACTCTCGAATATATTATTTGAACGACGTATAACGTTCAGGGAGTATGGTACATTAATATTTAAATAACAGTTACTATTCGATTGAACGTAACGTAGCAATAAAGAGGCACGTTAAATATAACATAATTTTTATTTACTATCTCGGTACAGTTAAAATTTTGAACTTGTGAGGTCGATGCTTTCATATCAATAAAGTACTAGAGTATGTATGTATCAACAAAAACGGACTTTTGACTGACTTTGACGATTGCGCCGTATCAGTTTGCGTTTATATTCCGACGAGTAAACACCGAAGTTCTCTCTCTCTCTCTCTCTCTCTCTCTCTCTCTCTCTCTCTCTCTCTCTCTCTCTCTCTCTCTCTCTCTCTCATTTTCTAAACGCGCGTTAAAAGAGAAATTGCCAAATTCTCAGCGAGTCAAGTCGCGTTCGCGTTTGGGAAAATCATTTCTCGTTTCAAGAATTCTTCCTTTCCCGTTCGTGTACTTTTTGAAAATAGATCGAGCGTTGTTTCGATAAAAACGAAGATAACGTACGAGGATACCTGCGCGCATAAAAGAAAAAAAAAAAAAAAATGTTTGTATCTACGCACTTTAATTATAATCAAGTTAATTTCAAAATCAGATATTATTAAGCATTTTTTTTCTTCGATAAACGATCGAGAACGTTTATTTATTCGTTCATAGAAGTGATCGAGTAATTCTTGGAATCGTCGATAGGCGGCCGTAAAGTCCGCGTTAAATTGAAATCGCAGAAGTTGGAAAAAGGGCTCTCTTCTCTCCTCGAGACAGGAACTTTAATATCCGAAGGATAGCGAAGGTCGGTACATACATACATACATACATACATACATACATACATACATACACCTTTGATGCTTCTCCTAAAATTCGATAAACCCTTACCACGATACTAATATTACCTGTCGTCGATCTCGAATCCACAAAATGCCCTCCTCCCCCGCACCCACTGGCAATGCCTATGACAACCTTTCGAAAATTTGGAAAATTTCCTTTTTATACAAGACGAAGGCGATATTTTTTCACGAGCGGGCGCTCGCTCACCTCATCGTTTCTCATATTTTTCCCATGAAAAAAAAAAAAAATAAATAAATGAGGAGCGGAGGCGGAGTCGGGCGGAGATGGAGGAGGTGTAGGAAAAAGAAAAAAGAAGAAAAAAATCTACGTACCGTCTCCATTTATATACTAAATACATGCAGAATACAAAATACATGCATTAGTTATTACGTATAGCCACGGATGGGGAAAATAATAATGACGTAGAAGCGAAACCAGAAGCGATTATAAAGCGCGCGGTTTATAACAGTTATCTAAATTGATAGGTACGGTCCATCGATTCCATCGTTACAAGAGTGACGTTTAGAAAACTGCGTATTAGAACTATGATATAAAGGTAGAAAGGATTGATTCGCGATCGTCTACGTGTGCTTCCTTTTTCCGTGCGACGTAAAGAAATGATTAAGGAAAAGAAAAAAAGAAAAACACGAGAGAGAAAGAGAAAGAAAGAGAGAGAGTGGACTTGACGTGGACTTGAAAAGAGGAAAAAGAAAAGAGTTAGATAGGAGAATGTAAATTATCGATCGAAATTAAATTCCATGCCCCCTGGATCATTCTCTATTCCGTTGTATTCATGAATAAATGTTGACGCAGACGACGACGCAGACGACGACGACGACGACGACGACGTTACCGATTCGTAATCGCATTTTAAAATGCGAAAACGAGCTCGGCCTCGTTTTTACTGCGGTTCACACGCTGATTACATTTGTCCAATGGACAGTGTATATAGTACGTACGTGTGCGCGTGTGTGTATGCGTGCATCCACGTATATATACGTGCATACGGATTTAATCAACGAATTTGTTCAACGAATAGTTTTTTCGTTACGCCTTCACACGCGACACACGCACACACACACACACACAACACACACATATATATGCATACATATGTATCATGGTATATAAAACGTAGCTATTTGCCGTTTGACCAGAATTTACATTGTAAATTTTACGTACTGACCCACGTAAATTTTGTCAGCGTACGAAACTCGCCATGCGATCGATCTTTTAGCGACGAGCGCTGAATAATGCAAAAAGTGAATAAGAAGAGAGAGAGAGAGACGGGTGTTAGTTGTGAATCGTGCGTTCAATTTTATTTAACCGCAAAGTCATTTATTTTATGTATCGCTTTTACTCGGTATCTATCTCCTGTATTTTACGTAACGCGATCCCTCTTACCCTTTCTCTCTACATACATATATACATACATACATACATACATACATACATACATACATTATAGATACATCTTTTTTGCTCCCCTTTACCGATTTCAAAGACGAACGTGTCTCATTTATTCGTTCGATCTCTTTTTACCAGCAAGTAGCCCCTGCATCGATCAACCGGTCTCTCTCTCTCTCTCTCTCTCTCTCTCTCTCTTTAACTTTCAACGTGACTGCTTCGTAATCATTCGAGTTCTCTACTAATTAACATTCCGTACGCGACTAATTCCGTCCGCACATCCAACTTGTTCCTGACCATAGCTATGGCGACTTCGAAAGCGTTAAACGTTCACGTAGTTAATTACAAATTAACGTTGTTCGGTAAGAACCGCGACAACCCAGCTTTATTAGTTTTACATGAATTCTCTTTCTCGTTCTCTCTCTCTCTCTCTCTCGTTTTCTCGTTCTCTCGGCCTAGCTCTCGCTATCTCGATCTCTTACATACATATTAAAATCCTTTCGAGTTTTCAAGATATCGTTCATATGACAATAGCCTCAAAAAGAGATCAGTTAAGTTGGATGGGCCATTGGTTGCGAATGATTTGAAGGTGAAAGAAAAATGATAGAGGAAGAAAACCACTAACGAATTGTTCGCGCGATGGAATTTCGATATCTCGACCGGACGGACGCTCGATCTTTCATTTGTCTAATGAAAGAAATGAAAAAAGTAGAATACTCCAGAAAGGAAGGAAGGAAGGAAGGAAGAAAGAGGAAGACTTCTATGCGTCGAATCTCACGCGTGCAAATAAAAGCTATTTCACTCGCGACGAAAGCAATAATGAAATCCTCTCTTACGCGAGGGTGTCGATATTGCGGTCGAACATATTCTCGATCGATCGATCGACTCGCGCCGATATTATTTCCATGTAAATTAAATCTAGAATGGCCGTACGAAGTGCGCGCGATAGGATAGTTTTGTGGTTGGCGAATATTTTCGCTATACGAAAACCCTATTTGGGTTACACACAAATACGCCGTTCCCGTACTCGAGAGAGTAAATCGTTTTATCGATCGTATCTCGATGAATCGATAGAAGACAATTTCTATTTTAATTTCTTCGTTCTTTCAATCCCTTCCTTTCTTATTATTTTTATTTCTTTTTTCTTTGTTTCCTTTTTTTCGTTGTTTTCCCCCGTCGCCAAATTCTTCTTTTCTACCTCGGCGTCAACAAATCCAAAATGGAATTTCCACGGTGCTATCGCGTAATTGAACTCAGTCGCGTCCGCAAACGTACCGGAACGTGTCACCGTCCCCATAAATCACGGCGTAATCGACGTTTTAACCGCAAATACGGATAGGACGAAGCGCACCAACAGAGAGTGCTACGTTTCAGTGAATAATTTCGCCTACCGTACATATGTGCGCGGGCGCTCTCTCTCTCTCTCTCTCTCTCTCTCTCTCGGTTTGCTGCCAACTTCCAATCTCTGATTCTCATTTCTCTTTTATACGTTTTCCATTCATTTCTAAGCTACCGAACGAAAATCCTCGATGGAAAATACAATGCAACAAATATCAAAATTAACGATGGAAATCAGCAGCTCATTATCCGAGTACCTTTGAATATCTGCTGCTTCGGCTACGTGTAACGTCGTAACGAGATGCACGGTAATATCGACAATCCCTGTTGAAAAATAATTCAATATCTGTGTAGACGAGATATGAGGTCTTTCGGCCGAGTTAAAATTACGAATGCATTGTGCTTTCGAAATCACGAATAACGAGTAACATAATACGCACAGTCTGGGGCACAATGGCATGGCTGTTCGCCGTTGATACGAATGAATCGAGAGTCGGGTATAATGCAATTTCCTGAAACAGCGACCGTGCCAGACGTGCGAAAGAGGAAGAAACCGAGAGAGAGAGAGAGAGAGAGAGAGAGAGAGAGAAGAAGGGCGGGGTGGGAATCCGGGTAATATTCAGTTCATTACAAATCCCATACGATTTCGGGCCAAGTCTGTAAAAGGGGTGCAGCACAGCTGCACATTTTCCTTGCATTGTGCAGCCATCGGCTCGGTCGATGGTTTCCTCCCGTTTTTTTTTTTGCCTTCCTCCTTTCCCTAGTTTCCTGTTCGTTGCAATATGCGAACGGCAGTCGTAATGAAATACCAACGGGGCACTTTAAAATCAGATACGTACTTATACGTACCAAACGCATGGATTTAGAGTTTTTGTTTTTCTTTTTTCTTTTTTTAACTCGGAATTATGTTCGATACAAATTTGTTTGTTTAAATATATCATTTTCTTTTTAGATATATCGTTCGTTGTTAAAAACAGAAAGGGACACGTTATTTTAATTAGAAAAGTATTATTTGCTATTGAAATTTGTTTCTCGGAAGTCTTTGCCTTTGAAACACTCAATCGAAACGTATTATCATTATGATACAATTTTATCGGCTCAAGTTCATTGATCAAGCTACGAGTTAACGATCGATTATTAGCAGAAACATTCAACACCATCTAGCAATGAAATTCTTAACCGACGTTGGAACCACTCCCGGTAATACGACGACTACTTTCATCATGTTACCAAACACACGACGTACGTATTATTTATGATGATGCGCAATAAGCTGATGTATTTGGCATTTTGTACATTTGATTGATAATCAATATTTTTATAACATACAACTATTTTAATACAAAAATTTTATCTTAAATATTTTATAAATAACTATATATAATTTAACAATGAAATTGGCATTTTTGTTAATACTATTTATGTAAAATACATATAAACCGTATGAATTTATAAATAAAATAAAGAAGGCATCGTAAATAGATACGCTATACATTATCGATACTCCTAACATAAGACTACAATCTTCTATAATTATCACGTTGTTGCGATTGAGATCCTGCTGTTAAAGTTGAATAAATAAATGGTAAAATCGAAGCTAAAGCTAAGCAAAGGCCGATTACCGGCCGATACCACACCCATGCGAAACCGATTACTAATAAACTAATGGACATGGAAACGGACATTGTTAATGACTCAATTGCTATTATTCCGCATAAGAATGTTGAATTAAGTATCACGGTTCTCAATATATTTGCCAAACAAGTCGCTGCCAAAAATAGGACTAACCACCCTAGTCCTCTGAAAATAGTTATGCATTTTCTTTTAAAAAATTTTTTTCAATAAATAATTTCATAAAGATGGATAAACACGATACGCATATAGAATATGAAAATATTGAAAGAGAACAATAATAATAATTGTGAAAGATTACCTGATACTCCAAGTTCTCCAGTAATTGTGCACGTGTTCTAAGTGGAACATTTGATCTACAGTCACTTTGTGTTTCCTTTGAAGTAAAATATCTTCCCCGTGCGACGTGGTATAAGGAACGATAATTCCTTTCTCCATCATGCCAACGATAGAGTAAACATCACCTTGTTTACCCGCATAAGAAAATTGTATTCTAATGTCTCCCACCTATGAAAAATTGAATAAGAATACTATAGGCATATGAATATTATATAGATATAAAAATGCAATATTAAGAAAATACCTGGGGATTCCACAAGTCTGCGCTATGATAATACAATCCAGAATGCATTTTAATATCTTTACGTTCTGGTCTTTCGTCGCTGGTAATCTCGACAAATTCATTAAATTTCTTCTTTAATTCCGATCCAAGAATAAAGGCTCCAATTTTAACTTCACTGGCAATCTGTACTTGACTTTTGATTGGCATTTCCTTCGGATTATGGTGTCCGGTTCTGATATAAAAATGATCAGAATCTACAAGCTTATCCTTCCATTCCGTCGTATAATAATAATGTTTCTCTTCTTCCGTTACTCCGCCGAAACTAAAATAACATTTCAGTGTTTATATAAAGAGTATTTGACAAATTATATTTAACAATAAAATATAATACCTTCTTTCTTCTTCGATTTCTACCCATTGATACATCTGTACTCTTCTTTTCAATTTAATGCTTGACACTATAATGCCGTAATCTGGTTCAGTCAAAGGCTCAGATATGGATAATGATCCTGAAATATATATTAAACGACCTTCAAACTCTGGTAATAACTTAAATGGATTTGAAAGTACTGCAACATTTCGTAAGGCTTCGTCTAAAGAGTACGCCACTTTTACTGCCCTTCCCTGAAAGCAATGAAAATTTATTCGTCGTACGATAAAGCCTCATAGAAAACATAATTTTCTAATATGCATACTTCGTTCCAAAACAACAGGCACATGCCAGTCGCAAACAAAATAGATCCAATGATAGCGGTTAACCATGATTCTCTGAACTGTTCTAAAACCGACATTGGAACATTTATGGGTGAAGGCTGTCTTCCATTAATTCGATTTTGGTGTATCGGTTCAGCATTTGCCCTCTGCTGCTGTCCATTTTGCTACAAAACATTTAAACATTAACATTAATTTGTCATGAAAAAAAAAAATATGACTTTAATTACTCGTGATAGAAGAACGTTTCAAAAAATAAACAATGAGAATTAATATTTTATATAAATACATAACACTATTATATACATGTAAATATGAACGATTAAGTTTTAATAGATCTTTTTAATATTTACATTTGCACGATACATCTCCAAAATTCATAAAACATGATAAACATTCGATGCAATTTTCCTTAACATCCTCTGTTTTAAAGGATGTTAAGGTCAAAAATTAAATATTATGTCACTGCAAGATATAAATATATTTATATGTGGTAATGTGTATATATATATATGTGTGTGTGTGTATATATATATATACACATATATATATCACTACAAAATCGAATATGAAATGTTAAAAATTTTGAGTCTTTATTCTGTCAAATTCTTGCGTATTACCCAATAGCGTCCAATCGTACGTTTGAATCTCGGAGATGAGCAAATTTTCCTATTGGCTGTCATCGTGATCGTGCTGCAACACATATTTCTTTAAACAATCCACGATGCAAATAATTATTAAACAATCTTCATTCGTTCTTTGTATTCTCAATAAAAAAAACTATATTTCTCGCAAATCTTGCAAAAATCGTATAACGTAAAAAAAATATCAGTAAAGAACATTGTTAACAAATCGTTTAGTATACCGAATGTACGCCAGATGGTGTAAAAGGCGATAGTAAATTAAGTTTACCTTATTGTTTATAGCCTACGATCAAAGGACAAAACAACGTTATATTATCGTTTATCAGTCTGAAATGGATCAGACCTCATTTTGCATGAGGTACGTGTGGTTGTATTTTAACTCGGTCGTTCGTTCGTTAGTCCGTAAGTTTGTGAATTAGTGCGTTAATTAAATTCTATACACGAATCTAATATGAAATAAAATATTTCTATAGAAGATGATCGAATTTATAACAGAACAACTATGCTTGCCGTATATATGTATTTTAAACGTATAATATCGTTTATTATGTCGAAAATATTTATTTCGAAGGAACACAATATTAACAGTGTTTATTAACATGCAAATAGAAATGTTTTATATTTAATCGACAAATGATAACCTTATAATTTAATCGTTAATATTTTATACTTAATATTTAATATATAATTTAATAGATCATTTTATATTTAATACATAATTCATAATTATATCGTTTTTCCCTAAATTTTATCAAGGATTATCCATGTTGACCTTTTTTTTTTTTTTTTTTTTTTTTTTTTTATGAAACTTTTGGAGTGTTTAATAATTTTTGTACGACTTGAAATTTTGTCTGGTAAAAAATAATACATTGATGTTTTATTTTCAATTAAATACACAAAAATTTTTCTTTCACTATATTTTATTGTATTATCGTCATAGATATTTGATTGCCTTAAATATACAAAAATAATATATTTCTAGGTTTAATACAAATGAATAAAGTACTTCGTATTGCGCTTTCTAACGAGTACAAGAAATAAAATATTTTTCTTATAATGTATTGGTTAAAAATATCTCTTATCCTATGTATGTTTGGATTGCTAAAAGACTTCAGACCATCCGAGTCGTTTGTAACCGATTATTTAACAGGACCATGGAAGAATTTTACGCATGAACAAGTTCGTGAAACCTTTAAAATTTATTAGTTAATAATTGCTCTTAAATAGTTTTAATTATATATATGTATATAAATATATATATGTATATATATATATATATATATATTAACTTTCAGGTCAATCAAGAAATTTATCCAGTTAGCACGTACAGTTATTTTTTAACTCTAGTAATTATATTTTTGATAACAGATTTTGTAAGATATAAGCCTATTATTATATTGTGTTCGCTCTCTGGAGTGATTACATTTCTTGTATTGATATTTGGAAAAACTGTACTAGAAGTTCAGATCACTGAATTCTTTTATGGCTTGTTTCTTTCTTCCGAGGTTGCATATTATACATACATATATGCAAAAGTCGATAAGAAACACTATCAAGAAGTGACAGGTCATACAAAAGCGGCTTCCCTTGTTGGACGATGTATGGCTGGAGTTATAGCACAATTAACATCTTCTTTTCATATTTTAGATTTCCATCAGTTGAATTATATTACCACTGCAGGTATATCTATCGCAAATAAAAATTCAAATCTATTAAAAAGAGTTTTATTCGGTAGTTCAGAAATCGATACAATCAAACATATTTTGAATTATCTCAATATATCTTAACAATATCGATACGATAAGATTATTTAGAAACAAAATTTCTCTCTATTGTATATAAATCGATCGTAATATTATTGATCGGCGAAAAAGGTATTTTTTGTTTCAGCCTTTGCCCTCGCCACGGTATGGACATTTTTTTTACCATCCGTCGGTCGATCGATTTATTTCCATTCACCCATTTACAATCAAAATATTATACCCGCATCAGCGGATACCGCAAAATCGTTGCCAAATGATAATAGCTATGAGCTCGATCGTCAAGAACAATCGGAATATAATCCTGCAATGGGTAATATTGTATCAGCGTCTTCTAAGCTGAAACGTGCCTACGCGTTATTATGGCAACATTTTTTAGACGCTTACACGCATCATCACGTTGTAAAATGGTCCATGTGGTGGGCATTTTCAACTTGCGGCTATTTGCAAATAACTAATTACGCCCAGCTTTTATGGCAAACGACCGTTGAATCTTACGACGATATATATAACGGAGCGGTAGACGCTTGTTATGCAATAATAGGTAAATACATAATAAAAAAAAAAAAAAAAGTTCTACGAGAGACTATAAATAAATAAAATGATACGCAATATAATAAAGCAATAACATTTTAAATTAGGTGCTACCACCGTATTTTTAATTTCTAAAGTACCATTGAACTGGCCGGTGATAGGGGATGTAATATTAACGTTATTTGCACTTATGGAGGGTGGCTTAATTATATTGTGTTCCTATAATTATAATATTTGGGTGCAATATGCCGTTTATATAATATTTGGAGTGATTTATCACACTATGGTCACTGTTGCAAGGTAATCCTTATTTAAAATGGAATTTTTCACTTAATTCATACGTTTTTTCATCTTATTATTTTATAGCTTCGAGGTTGCAAAATATATAACCGAAGATAGTTACGGTTTAATATTTGGAACAAATATCTTCTTAGCATTATTGTTTCAAAGTTTGTTAACATTAATAGTTATTACTGGAAATCTTGGAGATACTATCAGATCCCAGGTAAAAAAAAATATATTCTATATATACACATCTGAATAATAATCCGAGAGATTAATCCGTTTTAATACGATACCGCATATTATAATTTTATCGCACGACAATTAATTTTTTATTTTAGTTTTTTATTTATGGCTGCTATTATATAGTTTTGGCTGTGATATTTTTAATAATAGCTATATTTACGATTATAAAACGTCATAAAAGAGGGGATAAATTTGAAATATGTATACGAAATAAGAACATTCGAAAGTCAATAGATAACATCGAAAAGAATGAATCGCTCAGTACAAATTCGACGGTATCTAAAAATGATATCTTAACTGTTCAATCGGAAGATAAGTATAGCGTAAATAATTAATTATAGAAAATATTTATAATATCCTCTTTCTTACATTGTTCTAATTCGTATTATTTCACGTGTTCAACAGACAATTTACTAAGAATGAGCTGTGTTTTAGATTTAGTTAAAAAAAAAAAAAAAAAAAAAAACTGTGTTACCATAACGTATAATAATAGAATAATAGAATAATATCCCATTTTTTAGTTTTTACTATAATAATAATAATAATAATAATAATAATAATAATAATAATAATAATAATAATAAAAAATCAACGTAATCTTAAAACTTACGCACATGTATAATAGTATGGAATACGAAAAGAACAGTATTTGTATTTGCGAGGTAATAAAAAATGAATATCCATAGAGAAATTGATATTTGTTTCAAGAAATGATATTATTTCGTAACAAATTGTATTATAGACAAATGTTCATTTTAATAAGGGAAAAAACTCATTTTATTATTCCCGCGGCGCGAAAAAGATAAAAATTGATCGCGCATTTAAAAATAATTTGACGGAATTATTTATTGCCAAATGTCAATGTTTGCGATTTTTATATGTGTAAAGAAAACTAAGAAGAAAAAAAATAGTATCGTCGATATATTATCCTCGTTACTCAACTCCTGATTACTCGATGAGCAATGTTTCTTTGAAATAAAATTACATATGCTCGAACGGTCAAATTGAAAATCAATACAAACGAATCGAACGAGTATATATATTTCTTTATATTTACATTATAATGTATATAAAATAAAACAAATATATGAAATATCTCGAGCATTTCATCGGTATCAACGAGACAATATTTCTTTTTTGTACTCGAATGCACCACAATACAGAGGTGATATATATATATATATATATATATATATATATATATATATATATATATATATATGTTTTATTGGAAAGCGCGTTTATCGATAGAAACGTAGTCTTAATCATCGAGAATCTTGTGGGATTTTCCTTCGATGGATCTAACTCCAATTATGATAGAGTCAATTAAAATACATAGACCGAGGGGAGGTCAAAGCTACAGATAGTAAATACGATTCGTTGTTTACGAAGGGGCATCGTCAAGCATATAAAACAACTAGTGACGTTGCTTAATACCGCAGTCTGTGATAATCACGCGAGTGCAAACATATTACGTTTATTGCTCTCTTCGTACGCCATCGCAACTAGTGCCTTTGTTGAAAGACGACAGTTTATCTGTAAAGCTAGAGAGAAATCATGGTGCAATTTCGGGTAAGACAATCGTTTCTTAATATAGATAAGAATATGATAATTGTATTGTGTCGAAGATCCTCTTTGTATTCAAATGAATCCATGTAAATATATATTTATACGCGTACTCTCTCTCTCTCTCTCTCTCTCTCTCTCTCTCTCTCTCTCTCTCTCTCTCTCTCTCACTCACTCACTCTCTCACTCACAAGTTATCAAAAACCACGGTCACGGTTCAAATTGCGTCGAGCATAGATTTTCGATAGGCTTTGATTAATCGAATCGATAATGAAACTCGAGCTTGTTTTCTATAATCGTTCTCGTCGACGATTCCATCGCATCGTTGTTGAAACAGGATATAATAAACCCGCGTTAAAACTTCATCAACGATATATAATTTCACGCTTTAGAATTATTACGCGAGTTGGACATTGGAAGATCGTATTGTTAGCATTTATTCTTATGTAACAAGCCGAGAGAATCGCATATCCGAGATATAGTGGAATAAAAATGAAAACGTTTCTACGGATCGGCTTGTATTTTAAACGGAATGCAACTGAAGAGAATATTATAAATGATATTTGTAAAAGGTAAAACGATAAAACCGCTTCTTAATAGTTTCGATGAAAGAAGATTTATTGATCGTAAATCTGAAGGTAATGGCGAAAATGGAAAATCCGAGCTCGGCATTGTTCGGTAAACGAAAACGATTCGATTGATCATCGATCGATCGATGATATAATCGGTATTTCCTAATTCGTCGTTAGTTTAACTAGATCGATAATGAAATTCGATTAGCGAAGAAGGATGATACTTCCAAAAGGAAAATATAAAAGCTGGTTCCCGATCCGCGGACATTTCTACGTCTTCTACGTACGAAAAAAAAAATAATCGTTGGCACTGATAGCATCATTGATTTTTATTGTCTCGAATTTAATCTCTCGATTGAGCTCGTCGACGCCCGAGACTTCTTCGTCGATCGTTCTCTTATCCGCAAGAAAATGAAACGCTATAAAAAAGGGTCGCCGAGTTTCGCGCTTTCTCTGCTTAAGGCCAGTCTAGTAAAAGTGAACGCTCCTCGATTAAAAAAAAAAAAAAAAAAAGAAAAAGAAGAAGAAGAGAAGAACGAGTACGAGAGTCCAATAGAAAAGGAAGATATATTCATATTTATTATATGTACGAAGAAAAAGCTAACTGATACTGAAGATAATCGAACGTCTAAGGTCACAATTATCGCATATTGTAACACGAAGTTTATATATATATATATATATATGTATATGTGTGGTGTATATATATACATATCTCCGTAAGCTCGTCCGAACGAAGAATGAACACGTCAATATTATATATATTATATAGATAAGACAGAACAAACGAATAAAACGATCGATTTGTCTTCGCGCGCGCGTGAAAAAAAAATAAAATCAATACGAATACCGTTGGTACTTCTGAAAGGAATGAATGTCTTAACGGGAAAAATGATTACGATGCCGGGCATTTCCAACGTTGAGGAAATAATACGTAAGTGCCCAAGTACGTCGGAGCAAAGAAGTGGGATAATAAAAAAGGAAAAAAAGAAAAGAAAGAAAGACGAGTCGTTCGAAAGGATATACACAGTCGATGGAAGTATGACGAACGTCGACGCCTCGATTTCTTGGTGGGGTTTATAGAAAACTACCATCTCTCCTCCGTGAGATCGAATCGTCACCGTCGTCGTACTCTCAGTTCCGTTTAAAACAGCAGAGAGAACGGTACGTCATATAATCTTTCTTTCGTTTTTACAAACGTAGTAATCCATAATAATCTCTTTACTCGCGCGACGATAGCGTTATCGAAGGAGCAAAACACACGAGCGATGTCCTTCGAATCGGTAAGTCATTCGAGCTTAAAGAAAGTCTAATGAATCTCGTGGAAATTCTCTCTCTTACATCGTATAATCGTTATTGCTTTTTCTTTACTTTTTTTTTTTTTTTTTTTTTTTTAATATGCGAACCGAATTACCATAAGTCAAACAGAAGGTTAAACGAACGAAGAGGATAGGCGCAGCTAACCTCACAAATTTTTCATGTTTATAAGGATGGACGCGCACGGTGGTCTCGATAATTTTCGCCTACGCGTACGTGTCGTCAAATATTATAATGAATTCGCGAACGCGCGATTTACTTTCGGAGAAAATAAGCGAAAGTGAACCGACGATGATTATTCGTTCGTTCGTCGAACGATCAATCGTTCGAACGTTTTCGAAACTTTAAAAGGACATTATCGATCAAAGAACATTCGATGTAACGACGTCGTATATTCTTCTTCGGCCTTGTATCTCTCCGTAGTCGTTTATTGTCGATAAGATTTCTAACGTTAAACACGCGCTCTCTTTCTCTCTCTCTCTCTCCCTCTTTGAACGAATATCATTTGTTTAAACGTACTCGCAACGTAACGCTTCGTTTAAATCGTACGATAATTTCGCCCTTTGCTATAATCGCCTAACCTCCCAACAATGATAACGAAGCTGCCTCCTTGATATAAACCATCCTCCCCCCCCTTCCTCCCTTCGCGCACTTCCTTCGATTATCCTAATCTCTCCGTTACATTAAATTCTTTACGAAGTTGTTTCCGTAATGATACCGATGTCCCTTAGTTTCTTTCTTTCTTTTTTTTTTCTTTTTCTATTTCTCTACGAAAGTAGAGAGAGTGAGAGAGAGAGAGAGAGAGAGAGTGCGCTTGTAAGCAATAAGAAAGGCGGATACGGAGTAACGTGACCAGACATCGTGTTTTATACGGTATTCCCCCGTTCGTAACGTTTATTCTAACTCTGTTGAAAACGGAGACACGAAGTCTTTGCAAATGTTGTCGTCGTCGTAGCCGTTCGTCGTTATGTGGTTTAATCATCTAAATTAAATTAGAGTATTTAAAATAGAGAGAGAGGGAGAGAGAGCTTTTTTTTCTATTTCACACGTTGATTCTTTTCCTATGCGTACTAACTTATAAACTCGTCAAACATTCGTTCGTACGTGATTGACGTACGAACGAGTTAAAAGAATTCATACGCGATATATACTCTCTCGTGCAATGTACTACGAAGAAACTGTTCTTGACAAAGAAAAAAAGAAAAAGAAAAGAAAAGAGGACAAACGCACATTAAATTTTCTTTAATTCGATTCGTTCAGGCGATTAACGTTAGAAAAATTAGAACAATTGGGTCGGTGATTGATCTAAACAATACCTATAAAGATCTCTCTCTCTCTCTCTCTCTCTCTCTCTCTCTCTCTCTCTCTCTCTCTCTCTCTCTCTCTCTCTCTCCCTCTCTCTAGTGTGTTTCTTGCGAGAAATAATATAGCTGATGGAAGGAGTTAATACGTGTCTACAATTTCATCTTCGAAAGAAAACGTAGGCGTGTTCGTTTCGTCACCCGTCTCTCTCTCTCTCTCTCTCTCTCTTTCTCTCTCTCGTCATACATAAGTACATACGTTCATTTCAAGCAAGAAAGTTGGACCCTATGATGTCACGGTTTGCTTGCAGCTTTCACTCGTGACCAACGACGAGAGTCTTATTTTACGAAATCATCCTCCTCTCCTCGGATATATAAGAAAAACGTTTCGATACAAGCGATTCTTGATTCGAAGGCCGAGGCGGGAATCGTGTAAAGCAAAAATGATGGATATTAGAGAGCTTATCCGTCGTAGATAACGTCGCGTTGCGTTTAATCCGATGCATTTATAATCTAATAATTTATTATTTAATAAACGTTTAGCGATCGTACGCGATCCGAAGGGATAACCCTCTTTCTCTCTTCGTTTCCTCGTACGCGTTTATTTTCTATTTGCACGTATGTATATATCTTTATCGCTTTCTCTGCAGTCCGAGAAACTCTTTTTTCATTTTTTTTTCTCTTTGTTTCTTTTTTTCTTTTTTTTTTTTTTCTTTTTTTTTTTAAGAAAACGGTTTACATAGAATTGGGTTGCGTCTCGCGCAACTTTCTATAGACGATAGGCTCCTCTCAAGCAAAAGATATCCTTTTAATTCCACGCGTTGAAATCTTCGTATAACGGAGATAAGCGGGGTGGAGGGGGAATTTCAATGTAGATCAAAGTTTTTCGTTTAATTACTCTAGTTCGTTACGCATACATTATTATTATTCCCTCGGGGAGAATAAACGTCGGTCGTTACTGACGCTGCTACTTGCTCGTCATGCGCAAACACGATTTCGTAACGCTTCGGAAAACACGCGAGACATCGCGCGTGTATAAACCTTTTGGGATCGTATCCTTGAATGACGTTTGCGAAATTCTTATGGCCCGAATCGAATGGGATACACCTTATATCGCCGTGTAATCGATCCGTCCTAAAAACGATATCGCTTGCTTGCTCTTATAGTATTTTTCTTTTTTTTTTTTTTTTTCTTTTTTTTTATTATTTTATCTTTCCAGACGATGCCATTACTATTATTATTTTCGTTAACGTTGATCGGCGGGATCGCGGCGCAATGTTTGACGGGAGATGACAGTCCCGTTATGATGAATCCACGCTCGAAGACTATGCTAGACAAAGGTCGTTACAAATTCGCTATAGATGCATTAAAGAAAACCGCTGAATTGCAAACTGGCGACAATATATTCTTCAGCCCGGATAGCATTCACAGCGCCTTGAATTTAGCATATTTCGGTGCCCGTGGCAACACTGAGGCGTCCTTGAAAAAAGCTTTGCATATTCCGGACGATTTGTCAAAGATCGACGTGATGAGGTACTACGCTTTCAAGAAATTTATCAAGCAACAACAAGAGGTAAGAGAGTGTGATATTCGTTTCAAGGTGAGCCGCGTGAGAAACGATACCTAAACTATCTCGATGGGTAACTGACTTTTATTCTATCTCTTTTCAGAATAATGGGTCAGCCAATTACGAGTACAAGTCCGCCAACCGGCTTTGGGTGACCGACACGAGAAAGTTGCGCGATTGCATGCTCGATTTGTTTGGCGATCAATTGATGAAGGTCGACTTTAAGAGCAATCCATCGGCCGTACGAAATGGTATTAACGATTGGGTCAGTAATACCACGAGGGGTCATATACGTGATTTTTTGCCAGAAGATAGTATCACGGAAGATACGGATCTCGTCTTGGCCAATGCAGTTTACTTCAAGGGTCTCTGGCAAAGTCGTTTCGATCCGGCAAATTCGAAAAGAGATATCTTTTATACGCCTGGCTCACAAAATTCCGTGATAACGTTCATGCGCCAAAAAAAGACATTCAATCACGGTTAGCGAAACATACAACGATATTTGTATAAGTATAATTAAAGATAACGTACGAATATACCGACATTACGTACCGACGATGAATAACCGAGAAACTTATATATTCTCTTCGTTTGTTCGATAGTCGTCTCGGAGGAATTGGGTGCGCACATTCTCGAACTTCCGTACAAAGGTCAAGAGATCTCTATGTTCATCCTGTTGCCGCCTTTCGCGGCAGCCAGATTTTTGAAAGACGAAGCGAATCTTAACCAAGGTGACGGAGGTATCAGGAACGTTCTACGACGGATCTCAACCGAGGATGGCGCGACGGAATTGAAAACACTTCTTGACGATGGGATGTCGTCGAGAGAGGTCGAAGTCTCATTGCCACGATTCGAATTGGAAAGGGAATTACCATTGGTGCCGCTTCTTCGTTCTCTCGGTGCTGGCGACTTGGTCACGCCCGGTGCGGCCGATTTGGGCGATTTCTTGGCCGACGGTGAAAAACCGCTTCATTTGGGAGACGCTGTTCACAGGGCTAAAATCGAGGTCACCGAGGAGGGCACGACAGCGGCCGCGGCAACGGCCCTCTTTAGCTTTCGTTCGAGCAGGCCGTCCGAACCCGCTGTATTTAATGCCAATCATCCCTTTATATATTTCATCTATGACAAAACAACGCACAGTATATTATTTTGCGGTATTTATCGTACGCCCGGTGCACCGGGCTCGTCGGTACCTGCTTAATGGTCTTTTTCGGAAGATAAACGTCCTCTTTGAAGTACGCGATTGATTACTCGTTCCTCGTACTAAAAATAATTGGAGGTGATCGCACGGATACCATTGGTCGTCCGTGCATGTAAATCAGCCGTGTTTATTTTTTTTTTAGAACGATCGCTAACGATCGAGATTAATATGAAAGCCGATAAATGAGTAAATGGATATTAATGGATGGACGAGTGAATGACAATAATAATAATGCCTCAAATACTTGAGAGCCTGTTTGAATCTATGAATGGATACGTGATATTAAAAATTTCGTAATGTTTATAAGTTTTGCTTTCGACCAAAGGTAAGCAGAAAAATGAACAAATTACAGATTCAATTTATTTACATAGCTATATATATATATATATATTATATTAATATATAATATATAATATATATATATTAATTTGTTTTTTATGATAAAATATGACAATTGTTTAACCATCGAGGTAGAATCCATGATTAATATACACACACAAAGTCATTTTGTAAAATTATACCTAGATAGAAGGAGATGTATTCATCTTTTCCATTGGATATATTTCTATTTTATATAACTTATGCCGATTATAGATATGTGATATTGGTAGCACGTCAGGTTTAGTCTGGTTAATGACTAAATTTGAAAGTGTACCTGCAATATTCCGAACAATCAAACGATACATACATGTAATTTGTTTATATCTCTTTGCGATGAGAGAAACTATATTTATTTGTTTATAATATCTATAATTCTTATATCTATCGTGTACTTATTTTGCCTTTGATCATGAGATTTTTTTTTTATACCCGATATCTACAATAATTTCATTGCCACGTAATACTTGATTATAAGCGTAAAAAATTATAAAAAGTTAAGATAAGCTTTTTAACATTAATATTTCTATTTTACATATCAATGAGATCTATTTAATTTGTATCTAAGAGAAATTACCATTTCTTTTTTTTTTTTGTTTTGTTATCGGATCTTACATTAACAAATTCCTTCAAGATATGTCTTCCATAGGTGCTAATTTAGTAAATAAATCATTTTACTATCTTTCCATTGTGAAATTTATTTAAAGGAGATATTTTAACTTTTGCTCGAAGAGAGTTAGTACCACTTTAAATACGAAGGAGAAACGCGCGCTTTTCGTACTTTCTGTTGATACGAGTCCGAACGCTTAACGGAACCAATCATAAGAGAGGCTTGGGTCTTGACGATAATTTATTTGCTGCCATCTAGCGAAGAAATTTTAATATATAAACATACACACAGACACAATTAAATTTCGCAGATACGTGCACGTTGCGCTACACGTTGCTACTATAGTCCGGCTTATATAGCAATCGCTCATAGTACGTAGTTTCGTTACGAGTCTTGTATTAAAACAAATTTATATGAAATATATGATTCGTATATGAATATACATGCAACAAATAGTGAAAATATTTATTTACATTGTACAAATTAGATTTACAAAAAATTATTTGTTAAGTTCTTATTGATAAAATTAACGATAAAGTTCTTGTAGTCTCTTAGTAAAATTCTATCATAATTTTGATCTTACGATATATATGCAATATATTTGATGATACAATATACATATATATATCGTAGCATATTTTTATTGGTTAGTAATATTATGTAATTAATGTAATTATCAGTTTTGACTATGCTTCCAAGTAAAATGCAATATTTTTAGATAAATGTAAGGTTAAGACATGAGTTTTTAATGCAACTGTTTAACTTTGCATATACATAGTGATGATATTTTTATGATTAATTTTCAGTTGTACTTCTTGAAATGATCTCTCATATATATACTGTCACGTATGTAAATTTAATGTGAAATGAACTATTGACACATCTTGGAATCTCGATAAACTACAAGTATGCTTTCGATGGATCAATCTAAATCTTCTAACAATCTTCCAACTAAGGAAGACGATAAAAGGGTTTTGATAAATGATACAGACTGGGATAAAATAGCTGTATATTTAATAGGAAATCAACAAAGATTTAGAGAAAATATTATTATACCAAGAATGATAGGACCCGTAAAAATTAAGACTAATGAAGAAAAAATGGTGGAAAGAGCAATGGAAAGTTGTGCTTTTAAGAGTATTATGAGCTGTGTACTTGGTATTTAACATACTTCTTTCTCTCTCTTTTCTTTTTTACTACAACTTCAATCTCAACCATAAAATATTATATAGCAGTATGATGTTTGTAGGATATGGATTGGGAGCTGCAATAGGTTTATTCTCGTCTAGTGTAAATCCAAATATCACAAGTGTAGAAAAACAACAAACCGCACGCGAAATATTTAGGGAAATGAAAATGACGACGCTCGGTTATGCTAAAAATTTTGCTGCTGTGGGTTGTGTATTTTCAGCCGTTGAATGTACTATAGAATCTGTAAGTTTAATCGATTCAATTTTATTTGTTCAAAGAAAATTTATTGAAGCTTCTTCATTTTAATTTTAGTATAGAGGTAAAACGGATTGGAGAAATGGTACTTATGCAGGTGGTGTGACAGGTGGCCTAATAGGCCTAAGAGGTATTGACTATTGTTTTTTTTAGCATCTCATCAAATAATACGACGATAGATGCGTTCAACTTTTATCTGTTTTTAGCTGGTATAAAGGCAGGATTAATAGGTGCTGCAGGATTTGCAGCATTTTCAACAGCAATAGATTATTACATGCACAGATCATAAACAATGTTTAATAGAATTACAACTCGTGTATTTCTATAGAAAAGATATAAAAGCCTGCGTATATTGAGCATATTTGTAATACATACAAAAGCATGAAACATGTTTATATTGTATAAATAGATATAAATGCATAGAAATAAGTACAATGGTCAAGGTATAAAATATGTGAAAAATTGATATCTGTTCGTCTTAAATTACCTAAAACTTGTCTGTACTCCCACTTAACGATTGAACGATTCTTTTTTTTTTTTATTTATTTATTTATTTTATATACCTCAAAATACCATTAAATCGTATTACAAAAATACTAAGCTATATCTCTAATATTCTGGTAAATAAGAAACAAAAGTAAATTAAATGCAGTTTTGGAACAGTTCTTAATACTTTTCACATAATACCTTTGGAAGATAAATTTGCGCAAAATTTCGTCATCTATCTTTTATGATTTATCACATTAAAAAACAATGTTTTGTATAAGTTACAATATTTCTTGTCGTTAAAAGAAGATGCAGTCTTATATTTTTCATTTTTTTTTCTTCTTTTTTTTTTTTGTTTTTTTTTTTTTTTTTTTTTTTTTTAATATCCTGGACGATCACACGTTAGATACATGATATCACATGTTCTATTTGAATTGGATATGTCAGAAAAGTACACATATATACAAATACAAAAAAAAGTATTTGCATATTCGAAGACATATTTCTCATTGCACAAATGAGTATAATATTACTCATTTACAATGATCTCTCATTAAAAATGTTTATATCATATTTAAAGTCTTAAAATTATATGTTAGTATAATGTATATTATATATAACATTGACATGAATTATATTTTTTAAATTAAACATGAGATTCTCTTCTCTGTACCTAAACAAATATATTGGTTTGGAATTTTTTGGTTTTAGTTCTATAATATGGAATACTTGGATTATCTGTCTCCTCTTAGTTATTTTATAGTAATATTTTTAAATGATAAATTGAGACAAAATGTTTCTAGTCATTATGTACATTATTCGTACACTTTCGTTAAGAGATCTATTTCTGATATTACTTGTAAATTCAAATATTATTTCACAAATATTTTCAATCGGAGCTTTTTGAAACAAAACAAAGAATTACAAGGCACTTATGACAACTGACTGTCGCTTCCTTCTCATTTACTTTTACTTGCAGTGGCATTGGTATCAAAGATATAATTACTTTGCACTATGTATCAATAATTGTCCTATTTATCTTACATATTAAATCTTGTTAATTCAAAAAAAAAAAAAAAGATATTAGACTACTGAATATTATATATAAATACATTTGTATGCAAGCAGTAGTTAAAAAAGAACTATGCATTAAAGAATTTTCTTATATAATGCATATATCAGCTAAATAGAAGCTTGTAAAAATTAAACTGTCTCTTAAAGCTAAAGTTTTTGTATGTCACATATATTTTATAAACTTTTTTGGCACCTATAGAGCCGAAGCTCTTCCTTCATTTTGTCCAACATTTATTTGATTAGGGTTGTTGTTGTTGCATTTGTGCTTGCATTACAGCTAATAATTCTTGCATACGACGTAATTCTGCCTCTTTTTCTTGCAAAATACGATCTTTCTCTGTCACGGAAGTAGCTTTTTCAGATTCCACGATTCTGTTAAAGAAAAAAAAAAAAGAAAAAAAAAAAATAAGGAGAAATTACTTTTGTACTTTTACTAATATAATAATAATAATAATAATAATAATAATTATTATTATTATTATTATTTTATTATTACAGTTGAAATATTTAGAAATATCCTTACGTTTGCCGTCGTGGTGGAACCGGGGCTCCTTTAGCTAATCTTTCACTACGGTAATTTTCATAATGAACCTCCTGCGTTACTTCTTGTAAATCTTGCATGTGTGTTCTAAAACAGTACACAAAATAGTTTCTGATTCTGCTGAAATATAATGGTATAGCTTTTTCATTAGAACTTTTAACTTACATGAGCATCGTTCTCAATTTAATAAAATCACAATGATCCGGATTTTCGACTTCAACAACACCCCATGGATAGAGTCGCCCCCTTACTCTTTTTCCTTTGACTTCAAGTAAGGTATTCGCGCCACATACCGCAAATGGAACAGCTTCTTTCAATTGTCTTACTTGCTCTTTATAGTCTTCATCTTCGTCGCTGTCACAATCCGGAAGCGGGTAGATCTTAATACCGCTACCTTCGATTTCTTCCATCACACGTTTCTTTAAACGGAGTACTTCTCTTTTAGTAAGTACATCTGCTTTTGCTATTACTGGCACAATATTAACTTTATTATGTAATTGTTTCATAAATTCTATATCCAAAGGTTTTAATCTATCAACAAAACAAAAAAATTGTATTTGTTTATGTACAAACAAACATAACAAAATCCATTTAATAATATTTAAATACATAAATTAAATACTTACCCATGACCAAATGGAGAAATAAAGTAAAAACAACAATGTATTCTATTGTCAACTATATTTCTTCTATTTAATCCGCTTTCATCGCGCAAAAATCTTTCAAATTGATCATCTATATATTGAATGATCGCTCTGAAACTATCTGTATTATCAATAGCATCTCCATAACCAGGTGTATCAACGACCGTAAGTCTTAGTTTAACGCCTCTTTCTTCAATTTCTACCGTGGATGCATCCAGTTTTACAGTTTGATTAGTTTTCTCTGTACAAACGGAAATACTTATTTGTTAATAAAGCTTTAGAATACAACATTACGATATAAAAATATGTTAAAGTATTGACTTAAAAAAGAAAAAAAAAAAATGATAATTTCATACTAAGAGATTGATAATGCTTACCTACGGCATCTGGAATTATTCTCTCTGGATATAAATCGGTTAAAAATAAACTATTAACTAATGTAGATTTTCCAAGGCCGGACTCTCCAACTACCATGAGCGTAAACTCAAAACCTTTCTTCACCGACTTTCGATGCACTTGATTAGGTAAATTCGCAAAACCTACATAGCCCGGGGCTTCAGGACTAGTAAACTGTTTAAAGCATATTTTAATTAGAATATATTGTAAAGTAAAAATAATTGAAAAGGAAGTAAATCGTACGAAATTATATAAAAAAATTTTACTACTCTCGAAAAACGTATAAATCTTTTCTAAAGTTTTATAAATAATAATACATCATTGATAAACGTGATACTACGAAAAAAAATAAGGCATTTTATCGTTTTATAGATTACTATAAAGTTTTTATACATTAGAATGTATATTTGGTATATAGGTTGCATATACGTCCCCGTGAATATACTTACAGTTTTAACATTTTCTCTTTCGCTGGACATTCTTCCGTATAATTGAGTAGATTTTTTATTCGAAAGGAATTAAATTGCTCGCAGGCAAATGCCTTATAAACAATTTTCGGATTAGCTACTTATGAACTAATGACAGAACAAGACGGAACGAGACCGAAATGTCTACTAAGCAGTACTACCAACAGAGGACGAGGCGTTTTAATCGAACATTTTTATAATCGGAGAAATTTGTATAATAATCCTTAAATATAATGAAAAATGTATAATATCAGTAAATTATATTGCCTTAACGTACATATTAAACGTTCTATTTTCAATTGATTTTGATATTGTAAATATTAATGAATCTTTTATGATTAGACGATAAAACGTACGTGCGATGTCCGAAATGAATCGAACTACTTTCAAAGTATAATAACGTGAAGGATTTCACTTATCTTAGTAATATTATCATCAAATGTAGGATTTGAACGAAATTAAAAAAATAATTACAATGAAAGGTTCGAACAAAATCAGTTGTATGTAGATATACGATTTAGTTCATTTTACTTCGTGTCTTTTTGATTTATTCGTAATGTATAGTTTTAATTTTGACAGTTTGCATATGATGATGCGAATGAATTACAAAACGATTTTATTTATATTGATTGTTGCTGTAATAAGTTCTCTTTTAACATCATGGAACAATTGCGGGTATCCCTTTTTCCTAAGGCCACCAGATTGGAAATATCAATTTCAACATAAGGTTAGTTTAATTTCTTTTTCAATTGATTGCAATCGACGATATATCCATTGTTAAAAATTTTAAACCGTGCGACTCCGTCTACAAGATTTATGAATGAAATTATTTTTAAGGAAAAGGTGAATAATGAACCTGGATATCAAGAAATAGATTGCTCTATAAATGGCGATTATTCAATTGGGTGCCGCAAAGAAGGAGACGAAGTATACATACCATTTTCATTCATTCATAAATATTTTGAAGTGAGTATATAGCTCGGGTAATGCATATATAGTTTGGCCTGTTAAAAATTAATTTGATACAATATTAACAGATTTATGGTAAATTGGCAACATACGATGGATTAGAAAGGTTCGAGTGGTTACATAGTTACTCAAAAATTGTAACTCCCAAGGGTAAATATGATCCTCGAGGAGTATTCATGACATTTGAAAATTATAATGTTGAAGTTAGAGAGAGAGTAAAGTGCGTTAGCGGCAGCGATGGTGTACCGGTATCCACGCAATGGGAAAGTCAGGGATATTATTATCCGACTCAAATTGCCCAATTTGGATTGTCCCATTATAGCAAAAATTTAACAGAACCTGAACCTTACAGGAAATTGATAGAAGATTCTGATAAAGTAAAACAAGAATGGTCCGTTCCTCAGGGATCTGTTATTTCGCGAATATACGACAAACAAGTTAATAGCTATGTTTTGAAATTTGCAACACCTGAAACTAGTACTTCTGGAATAAGTTTAAAGCTGGATCATGTATTAGATTTTGTATTAAAATGGGATTTAAACATTAAGGATAATGGTAGCATAACGGTCGCATTGCAATCTAGAGAAAAGAAAGATATGTATTATTTGCATTACACTGTAAATAATGTAATGTTATATACTTATAAGAATCATATATATTATGGAATTGGGCAAATTAATCATCAATGGAGACGTTTTACTAGAGATTTAGTTATTGATTTACAAAAGGGATTATATCTTAATGATAAAAGTAAAAAGAAACTTTCGCGATCTAAATTAAAGGTAACTGCATATCATTTTGATAATTAGATTTATAAAAATTTAATAAATAATTCAATTTATATTTTTATTATAGATCGTTAAATTGATGCTTTATGGTTCCGGAATGATCGACAATATTACATTGTCAACAAGCGAACATATGGAACAATTTTATGATGCTGCCAAATGGTTCGTTGCTAATCAAAATATTACATCTGGTGGATGGCCAAATCCAGTTAGAAGAAAAGTTTCTACCGGTATGGCTACGTTGGAACCTGGATGGTATACTGCGACATTTTATTTATATTAATTATAATACAACGAATTCTCGATCGTTTAAAGTTAATATATTAATTATTACGTTCATTATAATATATTATTTTAGGTATTCCAGCATGGGTCAGGGACATGCTATTTCGGTATTGGCACGGGCATATTATCATTCTCGAGAAGAAAAATATTTACAAGCTGCAGTCAGAGGTTTAAGGCCATTTAAATTATCATCTAGTAAAGGAGGTGTAGCAGCTCTGTTTTTAGGTAAATACATTTGGTACGAAGAATATCCCACAACACCACCTTCTTTTATTCTTAATGGTTTCATATACTCTCTCATTGGACTCTATGATTTAAAAAGTATAGCGACAGGTAAAGATGCGTATGAGGCATCGAGATTATTTAATCAAGGAATGATCTCACTTAAAAATATGTTAACTTTGTACGATACCGGGTCGGGTACAACGTATGACTTGCGTCATTTTACCTTAAAAATAGCTCCAAATTTAGCCAGGTGGGATTATCATTCTACTCATGTGAATCAACTTCTTCTTCTTAATACCATTGACAATGATCCACTTTTTACTGCAACTGCAGAAAGGTGGATCGGGTATATGAATGGTAAAAAAGCTGCACATAATTAATTATATTTACATATATATTTGTACTTAAAATGACTACATTGTGTCCTAATATTTTTATTAATATTCGATATAATTTCTTCATTTGTTTGAATTTCACATTCTTAGCGATTTTATTTAAATAACCGTGGCTATAAAACGAAAAGTTATCAGGTACACGCGTTCAATTGTTTTTGTATGTACATACAAATGTTTTTATAAAAATTAGGAATAGGTCACACATACGCTTGATAATATACATCATTCATTCATGGATCAGTTTGTTAAAGATATTTATATACAATTAGTCTATATTATGAAAAGAATATAGAATATTAGAGGACAGTGAAACAATAATTAATTTTCAATAGGAGTAACGATAAATGCTATTAAGTAAACTGGTTGTATAAATTAATTTTTGTGCGAGTATAATACGGCGTACTTAAGTAGTGGACTTTAATTAAAATGCAATCAGTTAATTTCTGCATAAAGAAATACTTGTAACCTTTAATATTTAATTTAATAGCAAATATCTATAAGAGCCTTGAGGAGCTATCATATAATATATAAATTTATACTGATATATATATTAAAAGTATTATATATTAAAAGTATTATATATTTTAACACACACAAATAGGTCACCAACAAACAGACATTGAGGTCTTTAGTAAGATAGGACACTTTTTAAAAGATATTTCCATTTTTATCTCTTTTCATTTATCAAAATGACATAATTGGGACTATACGCGAAGTAAAAATATTATGGATATCTTAATAATTCATTTATATGTTTAACAATATAACTTTTTTGCATATGCTTGCCTTCGTTATTTAAATGTGCCTCATAAAAAGGAAATGTAATTACTGTTTAATGTTATTTAATACTTATTATTCCATGAAAATTAAATTTTCTTTCCTATTAAAATTATTATTTAACATTTCACATGTTGATAATGTTTAATTCAATTCCAATTAATTTTTATATTTATGGCTTATATTTAATTATAATGAAAAAATTGTTGGCCATCATATTTAATATTTTATTGCAAAAATAGAAATATGTAGATAGACAGATGAAAAATATCAATGCAATGTTTAGAAAAACAGGGTAGAAAATAACATTGGTGATAGTAGCATTTAGTGATTGTATATTTTTTTACACTCAAAGCGATTGTAGTAACTCAGGAAATAATTTGCGAAAATTCTTAATTACTATTTTCATGTAAGTATTAAACTAAATATACCGAGATCCCTTCATTAAAATATAAAAATATTTGAATGTTCTGTGAAATAAAATCTTAAATATCGTATACATAAGTTAGATAATAGATATCGCACAAGAGTTATTATTCATAATAACCAAATTAAGTATTGTTAAATTTCATACAAATTGGTTATATTTATTAAGATTAAATAAAACACATCAATATACATTTTCTTATTATAATAATGTAAATATAAACTTTCTGTAGTATAATCTAAGACTGTTATCATCTATCATATTGTTAATTAATTATTGAATGCAATATATATTATACATCTTTTTTATTATGTATTTTATATAGGCTGTATAACATGGTCATGTTTGTAAGGCATGCTTTAAAAATATCTTATATAATCATTTTAGTAAAATAAATCCCATGTTAAATTATGAAAAATAATAAAATTTTAAGACTAAACATACACAGGATATGGCTTACTAACTTTATTAAAATAAGATTATATGAGTGGTATTTCCTTTATCTTTTGTAACTTCACTACGTGCATTATTATAAACTTCTGTTTTTGTATAAATACCTTTTTAGTAATTTCTACTATTACTTTTTTACATTTTAAGCTTATGAACACTTGCTGTAACAAAAAAAAAACAAGATTAAAAGGACAAATTAAAATATGATCATTAGCTTACATTAATAACTACGTTTGAAGGGTGGAGGGGGTGAGTGGGGGTGAGGGGTAGTACACAAAATGAGATCGATTAAAAAATATAACAAGGTCGTCCATGATATACCTGAAATGAAAAGAATATTAATCTGAATACCAATAAATTACAAGTATTCAAAATCTATAAAAATGAAGAACGCATTAAGATAGTAAAGCAACTTGTAAATATGATAACATTTTTATTTCTCTAGTTTTTCATAATGAGATGACAATTATATGTTTATGGCTTTCTCTTTGTTCCACATTATCTGCTTACATGCAGATTTTGCAAACCCTCCTAGATTTTTAAAATCAATTTTAAAATATGTAAAATACAAAACAATTATGCAGGCTGATATTAATAATTACAATGTGTACACGCACAATTGATAGGCATTTGAAATATTTATTGTGTAACATAAAAAAAGATATAAATAGCTATAGAAGTTTATTTTTATTGTATAAAATATTTAACTCTAATAGACAATTACCTTAAGCGGAAGTTAATTAATTGTTACCTTTTGTGTGTTCTTCTACAGTATATATATAAAGCTTTTATTTTTATATTTGTACGTGTGCACTTGTCAATTTATCAGCACATATGCTCGAAGCACAAGTTTAACATTTACATTGCTTTAAAACAATAAGAAAATTCCGTATACGTAAAAACTGGCAATCTATATTTCGTGCCAGAGTCAGACCGGGAAAAAAAACTAAGTTATTTGCGTGTATAACTATATATGTATCCTTTGAAATGTTGTAAATGGAGTATACTTGTGTAACAAAACATATCTTTTCAATTCTATCCCATATTATTTATAACAATATTACCTGCAAATACTGTATAGAAAAAAAAACTGAATAGACAATAAATAGAACAAATACAAAATTATCTATACAATTTCTAGTATCTATTTTTTTTTATTATTATTATTTATTATAAGAAATTCTAATAAAGTCATTTGTATTGTATTATAGTATTACAAATTTCTGTTCTATAGGAAAATTTATTTTTGTTACTATAATCAAAAAAGTAAGTGCATTGTATAATATAAAATAAGGAAAATGCTCAGCCTGCATTATGCAGAAAGGGTCGCGGCATCCACAGTATTATATTTTCTGTGCTACATTTTAGATTTACAGTCTTAGTAAATTACTATAATGTGCATCTACACTTCATGTTCACCTCATCACCGCTACTATATGGTTTTATTATTCATATATTCAAATTGCATGCTTACTCCTATGAATACATCTGTATGTGTTTTACAGGTTCGTGTATACAATGCCTTTGACGAATATGAATAATTCGACACAACACATTGGGTTGGCTTGGCTTGCATTACACATGTTTATTTACCAGAAGCATCAAGTTATACCTATTAGTAAAAAGATCGTCAGTTTTTTCATAAGCAATTAACTTTCAATCTAACTTTTTGAATGTATGAGTTTATCCAGTATAAAGTGCGTGTTTCACTTAGAAATATGATAGGATTGATGCAAAAGTACCAAATTTTACTGAATCGTTGGAAACATTTCTATTATATTCATGCAAATTAGAACTCTAAAAAAACTTTAAAGTTAATAAAATTCCAGGTATAATAAAACCAAAATCTCTTATAAAAGGAAAAAATTTAGATGTTTAAAATATGCTTCATGTTTGGAAAAAAAAAAAACATAATCAGATTATAGAATACAATATAGTTTTTTAATAAGAATATGTGTTTATATGCGTTGGTTATTAGGCAAAACTGTTCAAAAAAAATAATAGAAATAAATTAATTAAGATAATAGAAACGATGTTATGAAATACTACATGGCACAATGCTAATATGTCAAATCACTGTTGCATCAATCCTATTTTATTTTATTTTATTTTATTTTATTTTTTTAATTTTTTTATTTTTGTTTCTTTTTTTTTTTTTTTTTTTTTTTTTTTTTTTCTTTTTTTCCCCCAATAGAACAATTTATGCTCCATTCATACAATCAATTATGTGATATTCTCTTAATTAAAAACTATGTCCATTTGACTTTATTCTTTGAAACCTCAAATGATATTATTATCTAGATTTAGTATGCTCAATGAACATATTGCTCATACAATTTGTAGTAAATTAATATTCATCAAAGGTTCCAAAGCAATATTAAACATATGTATTTTGTTCGCACTACCTATTATGGTTCAGTTTACTTTATATTTCTCGATAATAAAAATACAAGCAGTATAATGATGGTTGAAAAAACTCAATGTTGCAGGTGAATTTACTTGGTATGTGTATACATTATTGTATTCCTTATGTGTACAATGAATGTTGTGTCTATATGTGGCATGGAACTTGCTCGCATTGAACAAGCATGTATTTTATCTTTTGACGAGACACCACAAAGAAAGAACAGGTCATATACCGATACTGATGTTGTATCATAAATTATGTTCTGTGGTATCTCTATAAAGCCAAATATTCGTTCCCCTACCTTGGCAACTACTTCCTTAAAACTGAACTTTTTATAGGAAGTAGTCTGGTGTCCGCCTAGTGACATGTGGTTCTCCGCGTCTTGGTGCTGGGTCAAATTGAAGGCTAAAATACAATGATGGTAAGTCAGTGACATATTAAAGCGTACCATCGAACATTATATTAAAATGTGATATTTACAATGAATACTTCAAAGCATCATCTAGTTCCATAATTGCAGCTTGATTGCCACAACGGTAGCAATAATTAGGAGCAGAGAAAATAGTTACAACATTACGGTCATGACACCTGAAATTTCAAAGGCGCAATTAAAGGAAGAATATTTGGTCGATTATCAGTTTACAAATAATGTTAGAAATTGAGTCAAATATATTGGTAAGTATATTTACCAATTATATCCTTCCATAACCAATTGATGAGCTCTTGATACCAATGTGAGACCATTCGAATGATTAAATGTTTCTGATATATCTTGGCCAAATGTATATCCCGCTCCTCGAGGAGAAATACCCCATCCTCCTCTGTCATCGGGATCTGACCATAGCAAATCACACATTGGACCCTGTAAATGTCACAATCAAGAGTTATTTATATATAATGTATCTTATCACAATGTTTTACATACAGTGTTATAAACAATGTTATACATACTTCATGTGGGACCTCTTGAAGACGATCTAAAGCTCTTATGTGATCTAAGGTATCGATTGAGGGTGATAGCCCACCATGTAAACAAAATATTTGACCGTCAACCAATGCAGTCAATGGTAAGTAATCAAATAAATCCGTAAAGAACTTCCATACATTGGCATTTCCATATTTACGTAAGCACTCATCATAGAATCCATATACTTGTGTGATTTGCCTAGACTCATGATTACCACGCAAAATTGTTATTCTTTCACGATATCTCACCTATAGAAATAATATTATATTTTGAATAAATTTCATACAATAATTATTATATAAAATTTTGACTCCTATACCTTTAATGCAACAAGCAAAGTAACTGTTTCAACAGAGTAGTAGCCACGATCAACATAATCACCCATAAATAGGTAATTTGTATCTGGAGATTTACCTCCTATTCTAAATAATTCCATTAAGTCATGGAATTGTCCATGTACATCGCCACACACAGTTACTGGACATTTTACTTCTTGTACGTTTGATTCTTTAGCTAAGATCTCTTTTGCCTAAATATATAAAGAAATTTGATTTTAATATATATAACATGTTTAGATAACGAAGATGATTCATAAATAAGCATTTTAATCGATATATTTCAATTTCATTTTAACTTCAATTAGAATATATAATTAGATTTTTCTAATATTTAAACTTTTTTATAATATTCCGATTTATATTATCTAAAACAACAGATGAATTTAATTACGCATTATTGCTATTACCTCTGAAATGTAAAGAACTACTTGTAAAGCCTTATAATTCAATAATATATCGATATAATTTTTATGGTGTCATTCTTGTTTTCAAAATATAAAAAATTTTATTTAAAAGAGAATACAATTATAGTAATGATATAGTTATTCGTTGGGAATTGTAATAAAATTTTAATTTTTGTATGAAAAAAATTCGAAGCAACTATAAAACTTACAAGCGATAGCAAAAGATCCTAATCTTGACTATTAAATTTGTCAAAGAGTACAAGTTGTTGAGACAAAACTCTATTTTATTGACACGTTAAAATATCAAGTAATATTACTCTCATTGAAAATATAAAAGGAGAAAAAAAAAGCAATTAATCTTGAATACACGTATGACACATCCTTATCATATACCATAGTAAAGCAATTTGCAGTAACTCTCTTACTGATCGCTTCCGATTTTGAAACATGTCATAATTTTTATATATAAAATATAAAGAAGAGATATAATTATAAAAGTATAGGAAAAATGAACCGGCTTTTTTACGAACGACATAAATGGCACTAAGTACCTTGTCGCATAGAGTTTTCACTTGGCTTTCTGTCAGTTGTTTGCAGTCATTTAACTGTTCTATCCACTGATCAAGTTCCTTCAGTGACGCCTTTTCCTCCATTTTATAGATCTACACAATATCCGAAAAATATAATACACTTTTAGCACATATAATATAACGCTAAATAAGCTTATCTGTAAACTAAATCATTCGGTTTGACCACAAAAGCTTCTCAATACAAATATTCCAATCGAGCACACACTCACAAAATGGCCGAGCACGAATGCTGATGGTGACGTCATATACGATTCATGTGTGCCCCTGCTAACTCTATCTTCTCTATCTTCTTTCCAAAAGTAAATGTACCAATCAACGTCGCTTGATAAATAAATCTAACCAATAGCATTTGAGGTTTACCGTTGATTTAACTTTCGCCACATAAGTACAAGCATTACTAAATCATATTAATAACAGTAAAAATATTATTTACAGATTTTCGAATTAAAATTAATCTATACTATTACAAACATATGATATATTAATAATTAATCTGTTATACACGTGGAATTCTTATCGTTATCATATATTCAAACATTTGTTGATTATTGCGTTAAATTTTCAATATTGAATGTTGTCGATATAAGTTTATTTGACTTAATCATTTAAAAGAATATTTTAGATAATTTAATATACATTGATATTCATCATTATTTTAAACTGCAATGATGTTTATTAATATAATAATAAACACACATACTCGGAGTTGTTATTGTATCGTTGTATAAGCTGTTTATGTACGAATCGTGTAACGTACTTCATATTTAACCATTCGAAAAGGTAATCATTTAAGAATAATTACGATAGGTATGAGATTTGGATTATTGTATCTAAAATCTGTACTTTATGCATAACGTGCGTGTGGGTTGATGTTTTGAAAAATCAATACTTCATTTAACAATAAATTTAATTCGTTTTACATCATTTAAATTTTATACATATAATTTGAGAAAGAATGACAGAAATTGTAATAGAGACAAAAAAGTATTTGATTACAATGAACAGATACCATTAATTTATTTTTAATGTCATTATATGTTAAGTTATTCATAAAAGTAACAATACATTTATATGCTGCGTATATCATTGATAAAAATGATTAAAGAATTTACTTTAAACATCAAATAAAGGGTTACATTTAAGTTCTACGCATATTTACTCATTATATATATGTATATGGAATCATTTTATGAGGTTAACCATAAAAATATATGAAAGCTTACTTATTTATCATATAAAAGAAAAGTTGCTCGTGGCAAGATTTTATTCAAGGCTAAACTGACAGATATGAATATTTTTATGATATCAATAATATCACATTTATTACTTTTTATTTTGAGAGCTTAATTATCTTCTAGAAAAATATTAAAGGAATAAGTGCAAGATCATTAACAGAATATTTGTGACATCAATGTTATTTATCTTCTTGCGTTATTTTTCATTCCATAATATTCAACAGTCACACTTTTTATCTGCAAAGTGTTGCATCTAGCTGTACGAGCCATGGTAATAATAATTTGATTTTTCTTCTATAATTTGAATCTTTTGAAACAGGATTTTTTTCTAAGTACACAGTTTGTAACTTTTTATTAGCTACTAAGCTCTCCACAGTTACCCAGTCTTCGATCTCATTGTTATTCACCTGTAAATTCATTTCAAAATGAAACCAATGGATCACATAGATATTATATTAGTAATTATATATATTAATTCTTACCCAAAATTCCTCCAAGTTTTGAAGATGTTGAATATTTTCTATTTTTTTAATTTTATTGTTTGTCAGATCCAAAGTCGTTAAATTTGGACAATTTTCTAAGCCTTCTATACATATTATTCCATTTTCAGATAAATATAATTGATCCAATTTTGTTAATTCTCCTAAATTTTCAATTTTTGTTATACGATTACTTTGCAGACTTAGCAATTGCAGATTTTGTAAGCTTTCTAGATTTTGTATTTTAGAAATTTTATTTTTGCCAAGAAATAAATTTGTTAAATTTGTTAAATCATCTAAATTTACAATTTCTCGTATTTTATTATCACCTAATTCCAGGGTGGTAAGATTTTTTAAATGTGCAAGATTTTCTATATATACAATTTTATTTGACGATAAGAATAATTTACGTAAATTCAATAAATTATTTAATCCTTCAATTTTTTTGATACGATTAAAAGAAAGATCCAAAAGCCTGAAAAATGTAATAATAGATTTAATTAAAAAAAAAAAAAAAAAAAAAAGAAAAAAAAAAAAAAAATCAAAAACAAAATATTGATACTTTCTAATGAAAATATGATATGATATTAAACCAACTTACTCAAGATTCACAAGAGCATCCAAATTCTCTATTATAGTAATTTGATTATCTCTAAGCTCTAATTCAACTAAAGTAGAAAGAGTATCAAGGTTTTCAATTTTCTTAATTAAATTCCATGTAAAACATAACTTTCTTGTTTTGGTTAATGGTTCCAAGTTTTCCAATTTTGTAAGCCTTGAATGATTGAAGTCTAATTCCTAAAACAATATATTATATAGTGTGTATATATATACATATATGTGTGTGTATATGTTTGCGTATATTTAAGTAATATAAATATATATATATATATATATATATATATATATATATATATATATATATATATATATATATATATATACACTTTGTTTCTTTTATTGTTTGTTCAAATACACACTTCGCTATCAGGATCTATAATGAGAATCTTTTCTGTCTCTTCGTTCTCTGCATCATCATCTTGTTGTTCCATTTCAACTGACCCTTCACTCCTGTCATCTTCTAAAAAATATACTTCATAATATTAACCTAAAATATATATATGTAATAAAATTGTCATTTATTGAAATAAAATTTACCATTGTTAGCCATTCTCGATTTTATTTATGAATGCAATAATACGTCTTTTATCTTACGACTGATAAAATGCGTTTTTTTAATTATAAACCAAATGATCTTTCAGCATTAGCTTTGCAACTTCATAAGATTGAAACAGAAAGTAGAAAATAATTCACTAGATCGTATAGGTTTATACACTAGTTATTCTGTAACAAGTGCGAACACAAAAATATTGCAACAATCGAACAAGTAATGTATTTTAACGCATAATTTAAGTATTGTCTTTAAAGGCTATTAAAAATAATAATCTTAAAAGTGAAAAATCGTAAACGTCGACTTTTTGACGATCAATTGGACATATCGAGGAACGTACCATCGATGCTATTAAATAATATTATCAAGTTTTCTATAAATTTGAAACTCATGTTTTTAATTTATTACTAATTATTTATGAAAAATATTGAATATGAAAATGTTCTAATGATGATAAATTTAAAATAAGATCAAATATGCAGCAATACGATTAAGGTATTTATATATCAATTTTAATTAATATAATTATTATATACTAGATTACATAGTGCACAGTTGTATATAAATTACATGTGTATAATACGTAACCAATAAAAGCATTCCAATTGATTGTTGCAATTGATATTCGAAAGATGGTAATCATGAGCGGTGGTATTTTTAAGCATTCTTAACCCGAAGCTTCGATGTGTCGAGTCGTGAATTTATCGTTGTCCAATTAATCTCGAAAATAATATTTTTGACAATTTTTATGCAGTTAAAGTTTGAAAAAGAACTCAGTCACGTTGTTTCATTTTATTATATTTTATTTTTTAACTTTGTTCTCTCATTTCTAATTATTACAAATGGCTTAGAGGTTCGTGTATGATTATCTGACGATTGTGCTTATTCTTTGCATGCAGGGTGTCTCTATTCACGGCGATTCCATAGCAAATGGACATTTGCATATTGCAGTTATGTGCTTCCATTGTGAAAACATAATTGTTTTATGGTGATAATATGTCAAAATCAAACATAAGGAAGATAACAGTTGACCCTACGAAATGTAATACTGACTCTCGCCGACCCAGTGTGTTCGAAAGGTTGGGGACCAAACCAGCAGTGACAGCAACAGGTCAAAATACATCTGATTACTGCAGGAATTGGGCATTGAATGGCAGCTGTTCATACGGGAAAAATTGCAAGCAAGTACACGTTTCATGTATTCTCTATGAAGGAAGAAGATTAAAAAAAATCTGTATTGGTGTGCAATGATCAAGGTGCTGCACATTGTTCTTAGATATCTCTTGCAGCTTCTATCTCTTCTGCGTCCTATTTAAAAAACATTTATAACTTCAAATGGAAAATCAACATAGAGACATAGAACAAATATAATTTCTTTTTCTTTCGCTCCATGAATAGGTATGCAAACACTCACACACTGATAAGTCCATCCAAGCGTGCGAAGAAGGATAATGCAATTTCAAATACTACAGGGGTAAGTAAAACGAGCAAAAAATCGTTGTCTTATTAATTTTATTTTACTCTATCGTCGTCTGGAATTTTTTCAAGTCAGTCATTTCTGCCATTTTCTTTAGCTTGTTGAGGACCCATTTAAACGGCTAACTTCTAAAATTGTAAAGAAACCATCGCATAGTCCTGATTTGAATTTAGAAGAGTGGAATCAAACGGATCTAGAATACGAAGACGAGAAAGTTTTAGAAAGGCGTAGGCAGCTTCTGCAACGAGAATTAGAAATACAAATGAAGAAAGATAAAGAAGTTCATGGCAAAGAAAAAGTTAGACAGAAAAAAAAAGCAATGAGTTCGTCCTCAAGTTCGCATACCTCGAGCACGTCTAGTAGTAGCAGCAGTTCTAGCAGCGAAGATTCGTCGTCGAGTTCTACATCGGATTCGCGGAAAAAGGTTAAAAAAATGAAACTGAAGCGACATCATAGCGCTTCTACGGACTATGATGAAGAAAAGGAAAGAAGAAGAAAGTAAGTATTTCATAGATTATATTCTGTCAAATAATTTCAGGTAGATGTATACAATGTAATTTCCATGTTATTAATGTTTTTAAATTAATGTAGACTGAAGATAAAAAGGCTTGGGACAAAAAATGAGAAATCCGTGACTAAGAAAAAGCGTAAAATTGATGCGGGTTCTATAAAAAAAGATATTTCTGTAAGAACAAATAAAAAGTGTGCATCAGCTTCCTCATCCTCGAGAAAACATTCGACCGGTGGTCGTGTCAGATCTCCCACGGTACAGGTCTCTACATCGGCAGTTGCATCGACTCCTCCTTCGTTATTGGGATCGTCGGTATCGGTGGCTCATCATCTACCTTCGAATAAAGCAAGAGAAAGAAATAGAAGTGATTCGCCTAAAACGCTGAAAGGCAGAGAATCGGAGAAGGACGATAGGCATTATAAAAAGTTGAGAGATACGGATGATGTGCCATCCAAAGAAAATATTAAGAGCAAGTCGTTTGAAAAGTTGAAGGAACAGGACAAAGAGAAAAGTCGGGCGCTCGATGAAAAAATGAAAACCGACGATAGATTGAAGGCAAAATGTAAGGAAAAAGATGTGAGATCAAGGACTCCGTCGATTTCGGAGAGAACGAAGCATCAGTATAACAAGGAAACTCTATCCGCCAAATCGCGGCGTAGCCGTACACCTGAAAAACCATCGAGATCGAAACGAGATGTAACTCCGTCAAGAAATCAAGAGAGACTTTCATCTTCGAGCAGATCAAGAGACGTTGAAAAGAAGGATCGTGAGAATCATAAGAATGATAAAACCAAGGAGAGAGAAGAAATGAGAAAAAGCGAACAAGGAAAGCAGAGACAATCCTCTGGGCAAGACGAGGCACATCGTAAGAACGTTAATAAAGATTTTGACGAGAAATCATACTTGAATGACAAAACGCGACAAAAAAGCAGGGAATGTCGTGAAAAAGATCATGCGAGGGATGAACGAAATCATGCAAGATTTGGCCGCGACCAACGCGATCCGCAACGCGATAAAGAAAAGGACGATGCCCAGGAGCGTTGTCGGGAGAGACAGAGGGATAGAGATCGCGAACGGGATAGGGAACGCGAACGTGAACGTGAACGGGATCGTGAAAGAGATCGCGAACGAGAACGCGAGAGGGATCGTGAGAGGGACCGTGAGAGGGATCGAGATCGGGATAGGGATAAGGAATCAATCAAAACAAGAGATAGGGACGTTGTCTCGTCTTTGGTGGCATCGGCATCGATGAGTTTAACGGCGGACAAAAATTCACGGTATGCCCGAGACAAAGAACGGATCGCGGCGGGTAAGGAAAGCGCGTATGAAAAAGTTGGCACGCGCGATCGTAGAGGCGACAGGGAACGAGAGAGATCCGAGACGAAAGCTCTTAACGAACGCGATAGAACTTCGTCCCAGCGCTTCGATACGAGATACGATAGAAATGGTGCCGATAAGGATACGTTAAATCGCAAAGCCGCCAATTCACCGCGGGATCGCGTCGATCGATTCCCACGGGAAAGATCGTTGGATAAAGTACCGCTTCTCGAGAAAACCGTACATCCACCCTCGACGCCGTCGTCCGTACCGTTGTTACCACCGGTTCCTCCATCCACGACTTCATCCTCATCGGGAGTACCGTTAACGACTGCTTTATCTGCTTCGCGCGATCACTTGATCGATAGAGTCGACTCGGCGCATTACGAAAGGGATAGACATCGAAGGTTTAGTACAAGGTACGAACGTGGCCATGGCTCTGAACACGATAGGAAGGACTCGAGAGTCACGCCAACCAAAATTGACCGTGTAGTTGAAAGGAGAGATGCTAGCCCACGTCGAGCTATAGAAATTGAAAGGAGCTTTAACAGGAATTACGGGAGACTCGGACCAGCGGACCATTGGGAGGATCAGGAAGAGTCTAATCCGCATTTGGATTATCGAGATCATCATGCGCACGAGGACGACAGAAGGAAAATAATCGATGGTAGAAGATACGACAGTCCGTTCGACGAAAGACGAGGGATTCGCGAGGAAAGATCGCGTGATTCCAGATATGTTGTACAAACTGGCGATAGACCCTCGTTCGACGATCACCGTCATCATCATCATCATCACAGGCATCCCATTTATAGCGGAGACAAGCTACGTAACGCCGGTGGTGGCGCGTTAAGGTATTCTTAATTTACTTTTATATATATATATATATATATTAGAATTAAATGGAATAAGTATTTGTTTCTATATAAAAATCCATTACAGAGATGAGCCTGTCCCCAATGACGATTGGGAAGCACATCACCGAGAAGTTGAACATGGCCGAGATAGATCTTACACGGCTGTCGATTGGGAGGAGAGAGAATGGAGAGCGAGGGCACTGTGGGGTAGCAGGGACAGTCTTCCACGTTCGGAGGCTCACGATGACGAATGGGCTGCTGCGCGATATGAAAATTCTTTATCCGATTGGAAAGCTAATGAAAATCGAAAATGGGATAATCAACCTGTACATATTCGAGGTCACTACAGAAATGAACGTACCAAAGAAGTTGAATTAGGAGAAACAACATCGCACAAGTATTATAATGTTTTATTTGTGTATGTGGGCGTGCGCGCGCTCTCTCTTTTGAATCGGTAAATAATTAATATTTAATGTCTTCTTTAATTACGTTACAGTAAAAGACGTCCATATGTGAATCCAGAGGTCAGGGAAGAATGTCCAGTTCATACCACTAAACAGGCATCCATCTACGGTAGTATGAAGGAAGAACCAATTAATAAGAAATTAATGGAACTTGCAGAAGGCAGGTTACATACAAATAGGGAGAAATCCGTAGAAATGTATCAGAAAAAGAATACGCCGAGGGAGAAATCCGAAGTTAAAGAAACGCATTTACCAGAACCGAAACGTTCTTGTATCGAAGAATCTTTACAAACTCTGCATACAGAAAGTGACCTCAGTGACATCAGCGACGATCCCGATGACATTCTTAATATGGAGGAAGAAGTTACGGTATCTAACATAGTTTCGTTTGATTCGTATAAACTACTACATCTAAGGCAGAATAAATTAAAATTCTTGTGTCTCTTTTTTTTTTGTTTTTTTTTTTTTTGTTTACACGATGATGGCATTCAGGATGCTGAATCAAACAAATTGCGATTAATTAAAAAAACACCTGAGACTACGCAGAAGGAACAGCAAGCTGTCACTCAAGAAACGGCTCAGCCATCGCCTAAAGAATCTATAGAGGATACCGTATTCAATGCGAAAGGAAAAGATAATACTGTTACTATGGCATTTAGGTAATTAAAGGATTCCGCGAAGATCTTATACGAGCTTCAAATTTGTTTTTAACGAATCAATCGTCGTTTCTGCAGAAATATGGACGACGAAAATATGGAAACGATGGACTTTGAAGAAATATCCGATGGCGAATTAGAAGAGGATATTAAAACGAGCGGTAAAGGTTTAGGCGATGCCTTAGGCGTTGACTGGGAGAGCTTCGTAAAAGAAATGCAACCACGTCGGCCCCTTTCTTCTGGGCAACATAATGCAGAAAATCGTTGGCAGTGTAAAGCAATTTTTCACAGAATTGGTATATCTTTCAAATATGCCGGTGAAGATACTATTAATAAATTCTCTCAAAAATATGGGAAAGAAGGTCAGTTATATAAATAGTTATATTAAATTCGTACACATATAATAATATATTTCTGTACATTGATTACTCATACTGTTGTTGTATTCTTTAAATAGATCATACTGATTTATTCTTGGACAATGTAGCATTAGTTCATACGGCATTAACCAGAAATGAATTCTTACGTAATCTTAGTAACAATCTATTGCCGTCCATGGATGATTTAGTATACAGGTAAGAAAGATATATGCGTGGATTATAAAAGATTTGTACAATTATATACACGCACACGCACACGCACACACGCACGCACGCGCGAACTATTTTTATCTTTATCATGTTGTTAATAAGATTTCTTTTGCAGACATGAAAATACAAGTAATGATGATTTGGAATATGATATAGAAGCTCTAAAGCCATGTACGACGTTATACGAAACGGCAAAGTGTTTGTTACAGCAAGTAATTTGAAACACTCTAACTATTCGTTGGTCATAACTCTTACTGTAAATTTGTATCACTTATATACTTTCCATGCGCAACGTGGAAATAGACGCATGTATCATTGTTTATTAATCGGACTCAGTATTAATAAGCATTGTGCAATGAGCACTGAGCAATAAGCTTGCGACGAAAAAAATTCCTTACACGAACCAGACAATATAGGAAATTAAAGAGAGAATAAATTTTACATAGCTAAGAAATTGAAATGTGCTTCTTTCAAATATGTTGATAAAAATGTATCGATGTAAAAAAAAAAAAAAAAAGACAATGTCTAGCTGTATTATCGTTGGAACTGTAATTTTGGAAAATCGATTATCTGTTCTATAGCCTCCTTTGTCCATGTATCGTTATGTGCAAAAGAATTGGATTGATACCACAAAAAAAAAATATATATATATATATATATATATAAAACAAGGCCTAATTGAATACATTAATATCACACATGTATAGAGAATTTTATAAATATGAAAAATTCCTTCGCCATTTATTCAACTCTATGCAACAATAAGATCGTTGGTATTATCGTATATCAAAGAATTTAAGTAATATATTTTCCCATTTAATTTAATAACATACAATAAGATATAAGAAGAATAATCTCTCTTTTCATATGTTTCAGTTAGAACATAGTCTCCGTTACTAAAAGTAGAATTTCTCTAGTAAAAAAATCGTGGATTGTAGAATTGTTTAAAGTAATCGATACTTTGATATATAATATAATTATCAGCAGTTACCGTTTAAGAAAGTTGTTGCTACAACGTCGTTTTGAAAAATATTAATGACTTCGTTTAAGAGCGATTCGCCATCATCGATGTTCATCTAATAAATGAACCAATAGTCAGTCACGAAAATGAAACGACAAGATTGTGTAATATCATAAAATTGACATACCGTTTTAAAAAGTATCAATCTTTCCTCTTTAAAATCGTTCTTTCCTTGAAAGCGCCGTAATAGTTCCTTGACGGTACAGTACAATTCGTAGAGAAGTAAGCCTCAAAATTTTGGAAAAAATTATCTTAATTTATCTCTCCTGTTAACGATTTGTAAAGTTATTACTTAATGTTAATATTTCGCTACCTCTTTTTCTACATTGTCCACAGCCCAAGATATTTAACATTGACAACAGCTCCGTGCAGAAGGAAGCCTTAATTGCTAGTTCGGCATCTGTTAAATCTAAATCAATATAATTATGTTGAACTCCCTCGTATTGAAGAACACCAAAGCTATTCTACCATATTACGTTATATCGTAATTGGCTTGATTCTTTAAGAAAGATATACATATAATCGTACTTAGAATATCACTATTACCTTTCCATAATAGATCTTCAGTTTTACCGAAATAAGAAATAATACTATATTTTATATCTGCCATCAGATAATTCGATGGTGGAACTAAGATAGAAAGTTCTTTCTGTAAAAATTTTAACACTTCCCGGGGCGGTTTGGACATATTTTCTTTTAGTATTGACGATAAACCAGAACGTATAGAATGAATCTAGAAATAGATAAACGATTGATACAATACGTTGACAAATTGATATAATTGCGTTAGCTGAAAGGATAAACAAACTTGTCTTGATTTAATAATAGTTCGGCATCTGTTACAAATCCAAACGGATTCTTTGTTAAGAGGATCACAAGGTAATAAAATACCAGAACAGTAGTCAGCTGCACAGTACAGTGCGCTTAGCAATGATCCACATTCCTGAAGGTATAAAGATAATATTTTAATATTTTTAATATATATATATATGTATAGTTATATATTACGCAACGATATTCCAAAAATATATTTACCGTAGGATCGCTGCATCTACTACATCTACAAGAGAAATTTTTAGTAACGCTTAATACTTGTCTTCTTAAAGTGGTATCCCAAAATAGATCGATATAAGTCATTGTGATTTCTTCCCCCGCGGAAATGGGACGGACAGCTACTACATGAAGCCGTTGCTGCGAATCGTAATGGTGCCTTGTGTTAGGTACGCAAGAATGATTTAGCAATGCCCCCATGGGATAAAGGCCGCGCAAACTCGTACAATGATCTTTATCTTGTACGACAATCGTTTCGAATGAATTAGTATTAAAAATCCCACTGACCATCATCATGAAATCAATGTCTTTGACTTTCGGAGCATTTTTTACGTTACTCCGAAGTAACGTGGCCTTAAAAAAGAAAAAAACATACAATTTCCTTTCGCATTTCCTTAGAAAAGGAAAAGAGGTAACGATTATCGAATGCGTACAAAATAAGTGGGATGTCTTACTCTCAATGATTCCCATTACCATCCTTTTTTATATTTGCTATTAATGAAACTACAAAAGTGAATGGAATTGGTATAAGGATGATTTGAATTTAATTTCTACCTGACATTTTTAACAATATAGAATACATTTATTATATTCATATGCATACCTCACAATCATTACTCAAGTTCTGATGATGTTGGAATACAGCCAAGATATCTCGTTGCTCATCATCGAGCGAAATCGCTCTTACTGCCAAAAGTGCACGTAATAAATCCATAGACCAAGTCGTGCCGCAAATTGGCTCTAATTTTCTCAAATATTCGCACTCGTGGTATATGTGCTCCTTCGAATCCTCGCACCTTTGAGAACATATTGGAAGGCCGCATCCGCGATCGCAAGGGAATAGGGGACATTCGTTTTTGTAACAAGACACGCATAATGGCAAATACTTTTCGGAGTTTCGCGGCGATATTAAGAGAGCATTGTCCACAAATATTAATTCTCCTGCCTCGATATCACGAGTTGCGAACAATCCACGGCCTTCGAAAGATGAATAACCGACTGTCCAGGCCTGCGATTCGTCGGACAATAACGAATGTCTTTTTAAATGATTTTTCAAAACCATCTCTACCTTCTTCGGTTCCACGACACTCATCATTACGAACTTTGAGGATGGTCGAAGGAAATGAAACGAACGATTCGAGTCACGGTTCTTACTCTAAGGTATAAACTTCTCGTCTGTCCATGATATATATCTTTGTGCACTGTTTATACCCCACAACATTGCGTACTTATATAATATATATATATATGTTTGTATATGTCGTAAATGTCGCATATGTACATGAACTATTTCGTCTTTTTCAGGGGCGCAATGAAACAAAAATCTATATCGCGTTTGGTGTGATATAACGATAATTATCATTGAATAGCACACGTGACTAAGGTTGTTGGAATATATACGTAGATTTTAATATTAGAGCGAGTTGTGCTATTTTAATACGAAATGGGGCTTATACGTCCCAGTTTCGTTTTCCTTTAATCGCCGAATTATATCGGTAAATTAATTGCCTAGAAGATGGAACGTGGACCCTTTCGAGATCGCTCTTTGTATTCATTGGAATATGTACGCGTAAAACTAATTGATCGACCATTATAAAAATATAGGAAAGATAGACGAATAAACGATTGTTTTGGATTAGTTAAGTCGATTCTGTATACGAATAAAGGGAAAAGAGAAGACGGTGATATTATTTCGTACTAGTGTTAAACGCAATTAATACCTGTCCGATTAAAAAAAAAGAAAAAAAAAAAAATGATCGCATATCGACAAGACTATCCTTACGCAGGCGTAAGCAATAAGTCGAAAGCCTTGTTTAGCTTCACTGTTGCTAAGACTACCGTTGGTAGCCGGTCAACGACAGCAAATGGATCGGATGTATCAATGTCCACTAAATACACGTTTAGTATAGAATTTACATTTGTGCCAAGAGCACCATCAAAGCTTTTCCTTTTTCAACGTTTCTTCCTTTCATCGATATCCACTTGATAGATATGGGAAGGTAATTGAAAGAAAAGAAAAAAACAAAAAAAAAGAAACCATAAGAAGCGTGCATATAAATAAGGGTCATCGACCGAATTAATTTCACCTTGTTCCACAGGTGGGTACACGTCGGAAACATATCAAACGATTTTTACGGGATCGTGTTTGTCTTAGCAACTTGCATGACAGCATCGGTGATAGGCGAATCATTGATACAATCAAATTGCAGCATCGATCCCTGTATGTATGGAATTTGTTTGGATAACGACAACAGGTACTATCTATTTCGATAAGTTAAATATCACCGCACTTTTCATTATAACGATTATCTTTGGTTTTGTATCGTAACCAGTAGCTCTTATTCGTGTTACTGTATCGATGGATATACCGGAATTAATTGCGAAATTAATTGGGACGATTGTTGGTCAAATCCTTGTCTCAATGGTGGAGTATGTACGGATGCCGTGGCGGCTTACAATTGTACTTGTACCGAAGGTTTCATAGGTACATATTTCAATCATTGCAATTCATTTTATCACGTGTATATTTATTGCAGTATATTCAGGTACAATATTTTCAGGAATAAATTGCGAACAAAAGTATAGCGAATGTGCGAATCAGCCTTGTCTCAACAATGGTACCTGCCTCGATTACGATGGATTTATATGTCAATGTCCTGACGGATATTCGGGTAAGAGACTCACCTCAAGCATATCATTTTTTTCACAGATACCGATGACGTAAGACTATTTTTTATTAGGTGATTATTGTGAAATCGATGCTTCGGTTTGCAACGATACGATTTGTAAAAATTTCGGAGAGTGCGTCGAAGGACCAGGCTTCTCTTTCTTTTGTCGGTGTCCAGCAGGTGAATGTTTTGCTTTATACACGTGCGTACGTTAACGATATTTTCTTTATTTCATCATTTTACAGGATGGACTGGTCGATTATGCGACGAAGATATCGATGAGTGCGTTATTTCAGCACCGTGCAAAAATGGTGGTCTTTGTATAAATGTTCCATCAACTTACACGTGCGCTTGTTTATTCGGTAATCCTTTTTCAAAGATTCAAATCAAAATATCTCCCTCGAAGAAATATGAAAAGATATAAAAGTATTACGCATTTTATGATAGGTTTTACCGGCAAGGATTGCGACAAAGTTATTTTACCGTGCGATCAAAATCTTTGTCAAAACGGTGCGGTGTGTTTACTGGAGGACAATAAATCGGTTTGCTACTGTGTACCTGATTATCACGGAACACTCTGCGAGCTCAAGTATGACGATTGCGAGTCAAAGTCGGCAAATTGCGAGAACGGTGGTACTTGCATCGATGGAATCAATAGTTACACCTGCGCTTGTCCTCCCGATTATAGCGGAATTATTTGCGAAGAGTACATTCTCTCCTCGACGTCGGCATCAACGCCGCTTATAACGAAGGGCTCGATAGAAGTAAATGTTAGTAGCGTTGTGTCAACCGATATGTCTTCGTCGGAATCCACGCCTACGTCTATGATATTCGCATCTACCAATTCAAGCCCGTACCCTTACCCGATCACCACGTTGTCAACGACAGTTTCTAAAACTGTCGATCATTATACGAAATGGTATCCTTCGGTAGAAACAACATCGGCCACGCAGACAGATCGGAACGTAGCCACGACCAGTAATACGGAAAATGCGTCATTTCTCACTGAGACATCATTGATTTTCGTACAAATGTCAACTAAAAAGGATGCTTCGGAAACTCATACTGTATCGGATACACGGATTACCGAGGAAGAAACAATTCCTACGACATCTGAAATGTCCGTAGCGATAACAGAACCCATTAGTTATCATAACATCACGGATGATACAAGAACATCGGACATTGATCAAAATAATATCACGGAATCATTTCCATTAATGTCAGCATCGGCTCATAAAGAAACGAGCAAAGATATAAGTAGTACGCCATCGTATACAACTAGTACAATTGGGTGAGGAAATATTTCCCGATATGTTTTGATTGAAAATTGACTCTTATATTTGTGTAAGTGCAATTATTTCCTACAGATATTATCCGACAGTAGAAGCGACTGATTTGAAGGATGTTAGAAACGATACGACTACCCGATCCAGTCGCTTATTCACCGATGCTACAACCGCATCCATTTTAGACACTGATAATTTTTTGGGAAATACGACCTTGATACAAACCGTTTTTACGACGGAACCTGTAGAACCACCGACCGTTTCCTCGATTTCGGAAGGAGAATCGTCATCCACGTTAACGTCAACGTCCGTTATTATTCCTAAGAGTTCAACGACGCAATCTCTGCAGCAGAGCACTACCATAAGTACAATTGAAAATGCAACTGAAACTACAGTCACTCTTGATCTTGAAAATAGTACATCACATACGAAATACGATCAAGATCCCATTGCGACGGAACAATCATCGACGAGCGTTGAGTGCAATGAAAATTCTTGTTTAATCGGAACCGACATGCCGTCTCCTCGCAATATATCGGAAGTAAGTGTTGAACGTTATGAGACTAATTGTTTTATCCTATATCGGTTATATTTATTTATTCTATGGGCTTTTAGTGCAATTGTACGCAACACGAGGAAGAATGTAAAAGTATTAAAAGCGCGGCTTTCAATGGAAAGTCGTATGCAAGACAGAGTATCAATATTAACATTAATAACGATACCACGAGTCTTCGAATTTATGTAAAACTTCGAACCCGTTTCAAAAATGGTATAATATTTCATGTATATTTTGACGATGAACGTTATGCCTTGATATATTTAGAAAGTAGTATATTGAAATTTCAATTCTCGTGCGGTTCGGAAACGATGTTACTTGGCGAGATTGATTCTGCCATTAATAATGGATTTGAAGCGGAAATCGATATGAGGTGGAACTTTATCGATTTATTGTTACTTATATAAGACAAACGAAAACGAAATGTACGATTTCGTCATTTTCTTTCAGATTTGAATACTATATTATGAATAAAACCGATAAATGTTCCGCTAGATTGTTGGTAAATGGTACTACAGCTGTGAGCGGTGAACAAACGTTATCATTCCGGGAAATGTTTCCCCATCGTGCTACTTTGAATTTAGGTGGCATACCATTGGCGTTCTCCCATTATTTTCCTCGCGTAGCTATGGGATTTATTGGTTGCATGAATTCATTGATGGTACTAGATATAGATATACGATTACGTTTATTATTTGTACGAAGTGACAAACGCACTTTTATTTTAACTCATCTATTGTCAAACGCTCGTGCGTTCTACATTTATAAATCGTTGATTTTATAATTGAAGGTAAATGGCATCCAGAGAAATTTTATTCATGATTCTACCGAAACGTTTCAAATTGAAGAATGTACATCATTCTTTTGCTTATCGAATCCATGTCAAAACTTCGGAGCATGCGAAGAAACGAATGGCGTTGTTCGTTGTCACTGCGTTGCCGGGTCAGTATAGTTTCAGTTCTTCCGTTTTCATAATCTTCGTGTCTAAATATTAATTTAGAAACGTTTTAATATTTCGTTATAAATTCATGTATATAATATGTAATCCTATAGTTATACAGGGACATTGTGCGAACGCTCGGTATGCGACGAGAATCCTTGTTCGCTAGGTGCGACTTGTATAAGTTCACCCGGGACCGGTTTTATTTGCATTTGTCCTCTTGGTACTCATGGACTTTTTTGCGAAGAAGGTGATATGAAGTTATATTTTAATTCGCTTTCAATTACATCTGTAATTCTATTTTTTACCAAATATCTTTTAGATACCATCGTTATTCGTCCATCCTTCTCGACTCTGATACCAGGCTTCTCGTCGTATATTGCTTATGGCGTTTCAAATTCAATAAGGGACACTATGGAACTTAAAATGAAACTCATTCCGAATACTTTAGATCAAATATCTCTAATAGCATATTTAGGACAAAGTGGCTCACGCCAAGAGATATCGGATCATCTCTCTATAACGTATGTACGTGGTTATATTATGTTAACCTGGGATCTTGGTTCAGGTAAATCGGTATTAACGATTAATAACGGCAACGGAGCATATGCTCCTACTAGTGCAATCATCATTCATTTGTGCAGTGATATTTATGTAGGCGTACGCAGAATCTTCACAAAAACACCCCTAGCTTCTTTATCAACCGCAACTGCACCGGGAATAAAGAGTCATAATCCCCATACGTTGCACATTGGAAGAAAAGGGAGAGATGCGTGGCTCGCCGTCGATGGTACGGATAATGTTACCGGCCAAGCAGCCGGCGTTATGTCTCAACTTGATGTCTCTCCTATACTTTACATCGGTATGCATCCTGTTCTATGTAAAATCTGATCTTTCATCTATACATAGTCCAATTCTTATTTTATCGATCGTACGTACAGTTTGACATTTTCTAAGTATTTTATAGGAGGTCACAAATCAAAAAATTTTGAAATGCTACCGCACGATCTACCTTTACACACTGGTTTCTCCGGTTGTATATTTGATATCGAATTACGTACGAAGGATACAGTCTTCCCTGTAACCAGTTCTAGTCCAGCCACTGGACGTGGCGTAGGAGAATGTCACCGTAACGAATGCATTCGTCATTCCTGCAAAAATGGTGCAGTATGCTTGAATCATGGTTCTACGTATAGGTATCTACTATCTATCTTCTTTAAAAGTCATTGCTTTAATATTTCATTTACCATGAATCACATAATCTACTTTTTTTTTTGTTTTCAGTTGTATATGCACGAAGGATTGGACGGGTCCGGATTGTTCTGTAGCAGTGGAAAAACGTTTCTCTAGTAATTTATCAACCTGTCATATATCAAATCAATAAATAATTTCAGAATGTCATATAAAAAATCGAACATATTACTGTTCTTTACATTTTATTAAATTATTACAAACCTTGTTGATATATTAAATTAAATAACCAATAATTTAATATTCCAAAGGAATAGTTAACTATTGAGAATTTTATTTCCTTTTGGTTGCGAAGTGACAAAGTATGAATTTAAATGTACAAATAGGACTGCAGCTGCTACGCGAGATTGTAAATCATATTTACTGAGATCATGAGACCATTCAATGTTTCCCCAGTGTGAAATCTATAAATGACGTGCGATAATAGAAATGTTAAATAACGCTTGTAATACTTAACATTTAAAACAATTGTTTATACAATACCTGATATTCCTCTTCTAAGCGAGAAAGTTTCACGGCTTCTTCAACGTTAATTACTCTTTCGATAGCAGCTAAAGTAAGAATCACCGATTTCAATGCATTAACTGCATACAAAAAACCTATATATTTCATAAATCTTTATTAGTTCACCATTTTTATAGCTTTTAAAAATAAAATTGCGATATTTTACCATGAACGGCATTAAAATCATACGACGATAAATGTCTTGTTAAAACAGTTTTGGTTTGTATTGGCACCGTAGGTGTATCTATACTTTGGGTTTTAACAATATTAACTTTATAATGATCGCAAAACCATTGGACTAAAGGATCCCATTTTTCAACTTGCAACTTATATAGATCATCTATGTCCTACAATGATATATTTCTTAAAGAACTCTAGGGTCATATAAATCGAATAAAATAATTAATTTTTATATTGTTTACTCACACTAGAATGAAACAGAATTGTATCTATTTCTAAACAATTTGTAATATAATTCACTATATCTAATTTGGTCTGATTGTTTGGATTATCCAATACGGTATTACATAAAGCTGTCTGAAAAAGAAAAGAAAAGAAAAGAAAAGAAAAGAAAAGAAAAGAAAAGAAATATGAAACAGTAAAATCAATTAAATAATGATATAAATATTGGTATTGCCTGACCACTTACCAAGTGCATATTTTCTTTTTCTACAATATCTTTCTGTGCATCCCATTCTGTCGCCACCGCTAAAGCTAAAGCTTTATTATTCACTTCAAATATTTTCCCTTTAGGAGTTTTAAGTTTTCTTTGATCCAAGGTTACTTCAAATTTTTCACCGCTCGATAAAATATTAGTTCTTCGATAAAATCTTTTTACAGTAGCTATAATTAATAACAACGATATCTATATTAAATACATAAAGCTATATAAAAAAAAAAAAAGAATATATATATATATAAAATTATTATTATATCGAAATCTTTTCACTCTTACCCATACTTCTTGTTATCATAAAAGCTGTTGTAAATTGACGATATTTAAAGGAACTCATTTTTATAATGAATTTCAAATTTTCAGTTTTCCTTTTTTCCGTTTCTTATCCTTCAAATTCTCATTTGCGATATTTAATAAATATCTTCAACATTTTAATTCAACCTAAATTGCGGTAAACGTGTATAATCGATTGCGAATATTTATAATCATAGAACAAATAATATTACAAGTTCGTGCACGGTATAAAAAAAAAAAAAAAAAAAAAAAAACAGTAGTCTTCGAGGAGGAAGCTTAAATGAAAAATAATATATAATTAGAAAATCATTTAAAAGTTTGATTTTAAATATTTAAAAATTATAAGATATCTCGCATAATTTTATTTACTCGAAAAAATCTATTCGATTCGTAATGTCTCTATAAGTCTTGGCCATAGATATCAACGTTATCATAGGAGGGTTAAATTTATGCAGATATACGTCGTGTAAATAAAGTAGTATTTCCGTTATAACCCGCATATCAGTAAATGCGCTAGTATCGCTTCCAAAAGCGCTACCTAGCGTTGACAATCTTGTTATTTGAATGACAAACTTTCGCTTTGTACAATAGTTTGGCTCCCCTGGTAAACCGTAATCAGCAGATTAGAGTTCATCTCAAGCGTGTCTGATATTTTCATGTGACTTTTTTTACAACATCCGATTTATTTTCACATATTAAATGGACTAAATAACAATGCGTAAGGGAAAGCTAAGTTTGTTGTTGTTTGTTACTTTATGTGCTGTAATTATACAAATTAACGCGGACAATAATGAAGTTCCATTAACCAAACTTGGTGCAAAAACAGGGCCAACATTGAAATTCTTTTATTGGTAAGTATAGGAAAAATTAAATGATAAATAGAAATGGCTTTGACTTAAATTATTATATTTATTAAAGTTACCACAATGAGCACATGATCGAATAAAATTTACCATCTGGGTCATAAAATTTATTTTTATTGGATTGTCTAATATATGTAAAAAAAAAAAAATCTGCCTGTCATTGTTTATTGATTTAAGTAGCACTATATAAAACATAAGAAACATTTAAGAATATCGCCTAAGTGATTTTTATAAGTATTTTACACATTTGATCTATATTTGTTATAAATTACTTAATAATTTTAGCTATTCATGTGGATACAGAAAAGTTTATGAAGAATATGTCAGTATTCTACAACAAAAATATCCACAAATACAGATTGATGGAGAAAACTTTAATCCTCCCGGATATAATATGTTGATAGCCAAAATTTTGGTAAATATATTATTCTCTTATCTTTTATATGTTTGATTTATAAGCATATTTTAATTTATCATTTTGTTTAGGGAACAGCAAGAATTTTGATCATAGTTTTAATCATTAGCGGAATTAATATATTTCAACGGCTGGGTCAACCAGAACCATCATTATGGCGATGGTGCATTGACAATCGTTTTTATGCCTGTGTAATGATATTTTTTATTTGCAATGCAATAGAAGGTCAGCTTATCTCATCAGGTGCATTTGAAATACATTTTAATGGTATGTGTTTATGTGTAATTTATTTATTTATTTTTTGTTTTATATATATATATATATATATATATATATATCACACTAACTATATTAACAATTTCATTAATAAAATATTACAGATGTTCCCGTGTGGTCAAAACTTGAAACAGGAAGAATACCACAACCACCAGAATTGTTCCAGATAATTGAAACTCATCTGCATATGCAATTTCTAGATATGGATGTTGGAAAGATGGGTTTTAATAAGTAATATCATATTATTATAGTTTATATACCTTATTAATTTAATTATTTTCATTATTGGGAATTTGCCTTTGGCAGAGTATGATACACTTGAATGATCTTGATTTATTTTTATGTATTGATATTTCGTTATGAATGTCTCCTACCAACTAGTATGCTATGTAAAATAGAGAGTAAAAATCTATATATCTATAACATTCTAATAAAATAGTTACCAAAGCGACATTACAATAATGATCTACATCTACTATTTTAATGTAAACATAATATTTCAACATAAATATTTAAAAAAATCTTAAATACATTCGTTCTTTATTATATTCTTATAAAATTTCTAGTTGTCAAGAGTTCATCAACAAAGTATAATGAGACTAACATAACCTTGTATATAAATAAAATAAAAGTATTGTAATAATCTTTTAAACCTAAGCATTCGATAAACATTTGATTTCCGTAATAAATTTCATTAAAAAAAAAAAATAAATAAATAAATAAATAAATAAAACAAAAAAAAGGGGATTCAACTCGATGATATTCAGTGAACACTAAAAGAACAATAGTTAAAGAAACATAATGATTGGTGTAAAGAGGAACCAATCATCGAAGAGCTGTATAGTCCATTGAAAACACGTCATAGCGATAAGGTAAATATATTTTACTTTCGTATATAATTCCGTTACAATATAATCAGTATATATGATATAATATCGCTACGAAACATAAATAGACAATATAATGTTATTTCTTGTAAAATTTATGAGAATTCTTTAATAGAAACATAGATACGCGTATCTCTCACCGTCTATATAGATATACTTGATAGAAGAGTTACGTATTATCAATATTTTTATAATAACGTAAAATCCCCCACCTCGTTGTATTTTCGTGTTACGTGTAAAAATCGAATGAAATCAATAATTTTATTTATAAATTCATGTAACCGAGACGTGGCCAATATTCGTAAGTTTCACAAACGAACGTACTGCACATCCAAGTTGCGCACAGGTTTCTACTTCTTGAATCTGATCCAATCTAACTAGACTTAACCTCTGAACGTGAACAAAACGCTCTATAATCATCGATGGTTAATACACACGAACAAATAGTACAGACAATTCTTAAAACAACGATATATTAATGTTTGTTTAATAAATAGTATTTATATACGAAAGGCTATATGCATCGAGAATGTCACTGCAGCACTCCTTTTCTGTCCACTTTTATTAATCGGACACTAAATTTTCTCTGATGCTGTTACTCATTGTACTATTATCATGGCGGTGGTCCGTCTGTATGATTCTACTATTTGTCGACTATGTGCGGAAGATAATGGAAATGGAGAATTATTGTATAGGGGCGAGAGTGATGATACCGATTTAAGTTCTATGGTGAATCGGTATTTACCATTAAAGGTACGAAAGACTTTTAAATATACTCGAATATTAGACTACAACTTGACTTCCTACTGCTCACTAAATGATCCATATGGGGGCTCCACTGGTTTTCGTTATACTAGTTTATTGACTACTACACAGATCAAATATTCAATATCGTTCTTGATGATTAATTATCATTAAGTGAGCACCGCAAAAATTAATCTTTTTTGACATAAAAATAATGACGTTGAAAAATGAATTCACGTTCCCTTTGGTTACTATTTACACCGTCACATATACTCTTTCATTATTGGTTATAAAACGAACACGTGTTTATTTTATCCTATCTACTTTTTCCTCGTTTAATGAACCGTTATTACCATTCACATAAAATCATTAATATAACATATGATATTTTATGAAAACATCAAGGATATGGAAAACATGACAAATTACATTAAGTAATTCCATCATATTATTTTAAAGTATCCTGGGTTGGAAACTGTTCTCTTATTGTTTTATTTCATAAAGAAACAAATATAAAAATTGGTAATGTACATGTACAATACACATGAATTAAATTCATTGATTCTTATTTCATAGATTTAATGTATTAATAGTTTTATATTGTTTTGAGTTAGTTAAATGATTATATTTAATAATCCGATAGGACTTCTTAGAATTTTTCTTCTTTTTAGGTTCGAGATGACGGCAAATTACCTAGAACAATTTGTCCTGGCTGTAATATTCAGCTGGAAGCTACTGTACAATTTTTTAAATTGTTGGTGGACGGACAACAAAAAATACGAGAAATGTGGAAACATCAGGTAGAATTGCAAAGAAAAGCAGAGAGAGAACGTTTACGTGCCGAGAGAAAAAACAAAGAAGTTATTACAGAATTACAAGATTCGGATAATGATATAAGAAATAGTGAAGATAATCAATTAGAACAACAGATAATCCTTAATGGTAATAGAATATACTTCAATTTAAAAATATTTATAATATTAATGATCGCCTTTTAGCAACGCCAGATGGATCTTTATATAACAACGAACATGAAGTGAGTTTGCAAATGGAAGGCTTAAATAAGCCAAGAAGAAAAAGAGGTCGGCCTCCCAAGAATCTTACCGATATGGAACCTAAGGTTTGTAATAAGACAGTAATGCATTTGAATATATTTATATATTTCTATTTTGTTCAAACTTTATACATTTTTTAGATAATTTTAAGAGAAGACATTACAGAAGGAGTAAGTCAAGGTGAAGAAGATAAACAAGAGGAAGAGATTGAAGAAGTGATGGAAGATGGTGATGGTAGACGTCGTAGGAAGCGTAAAGTTCCCAAGAGGTAAAATAAGGATATAAATATTACTAAACATGTATTTTGCATCAAATGTTACCATATCACAATAATTGTAAATGAAAAATAGGTATATGGAAGCTGTTCAAGGCAAAGAATTGGACAGAATATTTAGTGAGGAAGGTTTTATGGATGATGAAGAGAAGCAAGTAGCTAAACGTATTGAAAATACTGAAAAACGATTAAATGTAAAAATTCCAGATGTTCGAGAAGGTTAATTTTAACATATTTACTAATTACTTGATATAATTTCTTTTTTAAAGATTATTAAGAATAATTAAGTCAGTGGTATATAATAAATACTTGAGATTATGGATCATTACTATGATCAAAGTAAAACTAATTAAGAAATGTTTCAGAAGTAATCGGACACTTAGAAACTAAAGAAGGAAAGGATTTAGGAGAATTAATAGTTGTAAATCGTGGAAGAGGCCGTGGTAGACCAAAATTGCGACGTCGAAAAAGTAAATTTATGTGCCAACTATGTGGTAGAGGTTTTTTACAGCGTAGTAGATATATTATACACAAGTAGGTATTTTATATATATATATATATATATATATATATATATATATATATATATATATGTATATATACAAATATATATAAGCCATAACATTTTGATTAAATAATTTATGAATTACAGAAGTTTTCATAAAAGTGTAAAATACGAATGTAATGAATGTAAGAAGTTATTTACAAACAAGGACACTTTTATACTGCATCAAAAAATGAATCAACATATGGGATGTGGTATTACAGAAATTAGTAATGAGCACGATAATCATCAAAACAAGGTAGTTGAAAATACAAATTTGGTATTGAATAATGCATCGCCGAATGAAACCAAGGATTCAGGAAATACACTTACAAATAATCAGAATATTGAAATAGTCACAGAGATTCCAGACAAAAATGTAACAAATAATCCAGATAAAGATATTACGTGTGGACAATGTGAAAAAACATTTCAGACAAAAGAATCATATGAATTACATGTAAAAATAATTCATGAAAGCGAAAAATCATTTATTTGTAACATCTGTAATAAAAGTTTTTCTTATGAAACCAATTTAAAAGGACACATGCTAACTCATGAGGTATGTAAGAAATATAGAAAACATAGAAAAAAAAAAATATGTAATATCATAGATATAATTTTAGAGGAAAAAGTAAATTGAATTATATATTGGTATTTAATAATGTTAAAAAATGAATCTCGCACAAATTTTTATTAAAGGGAAATAAATCAGATAAAGGATATTCTTGTGATATTTGTGGAAAAGTATTAAATCATCCAAGCTCTATTATATATCATAAAGAAGCTGAACATAATAATGGCCGTCGTTTTGTATGTAATAAATGTGGAAAAAGTTTTAAACATAAGCAGTTATTACAACGTCACCAACTTGTACATTCTGATGATCGACCTTATGTATGCAAATCATGTAGTGCTACCTTTAAAACAAAAGCAAATTTACTTAATCATCAGTCTACACATACAGGAGAGAAGAAATACTTTTGTGAAATATGTGGTCAACAGTTTGCTCATAAAACTAGTCTGACTTTACATTACAGGTGATTACATTGATTGTTACGATTATATTATTGCAATATGTGATTTTATTTGTCATTTTGTTTTTGATTTTAATACAATTACATGTTTTAGGTGGCATACCGGTCATAAGCCATATACTTGCGAAGTTTGTCACAAAAGTTTTTCTCAAAATGGTAATCTTCAAGAGCATATGCGCATACATACTGGAGAGAAACCATACTGCTGCGATTATTGTGGACGTAAATTCACAACTTCGTCGCAATTTAAGTTACATGTTAAACGCCATACCGGTGAACGCCCATGGAAATGTGAGTTTTGTGCCAAATGTTTCTTACATAAAGACACCTGGAAGTGTCATGTACGTAGGCACAAAGGAGAGAGACCTTTCCAATGTGCGCATTGTAATCGTGGATTTACAGAGCAATGGGCTTTAAAAAAACATCTTCGGTTACACACAGGTATTAGTTCATAAAAATAATATGTAATATTACTTTACGGTGTTTCATGTTTTAAATTACATTATCTATCGTTTTTATAATTTATATTAAATTTATTGTACAGGTGAAAAACCATATTCCTGTGATGTTTGTGGAAAAGCTTTTGCTGATTGTTCTAACTTGACAAAACATAAAAAGGTAATTAATAATGTAAAACATTGGTAATTATATATAATTTTTGGCTAATTTTATATAATAAAAAAGCAATTTATTGCACAGGTGCACAAAGAAAACAAAGTTGTAACGTTAGGTGAAATAACTGAAGGTCCCGCGGTTGGTGAAGTATGGCAAATCTTACCAGGCTCCCAAGAGACAGAAGAAACTTCGTTAAGCGATCAAATGGCTCAAGTCATTACAACGGAGGAGACATCTGCAGATGGAATACAACAAATTATTTATGTCTCCTATCAAGATCCTGATGATCCTAATTTATCAAGAACGTTGCATTTTGGTATCATTATAATTTACTATAATAGCCAGGCTAAATATAAGAAATATATTTCATTATCTGAAAGATAAAATTAACATAAATTACGTGTAATTTATAGTTGATACTGGAATGATGCGTGAAAAAGAAGGAATGGTAAACACTCCAGGGCAATCTTTACCTCATTTGGATGTTGAAAATGAAATACTCCCCAACCAAACGCATAATCCCACAGCCAATACTTCGGATGAACGTATGGATATGGCACTGTCGGAGCCAGATTTACAATTACAAGTAAAATAAATATAATATAATAAAATTTTTAATATATGTTAATATCGATAAAATAGTCATTGAATTTTGTTTTTACAGATTACAGATGAAGAAGGTAATCCCATTCCACTTTCTATACAAGATGCAAGACAATTATTATCACAAGGACAATTTGTTAGTCAGTTAAATGATGGCCAAACTATTAGAGTTCATTCAGGTGTAATTGCTCAAGAGTTTGCAGGATCTTTAGGTGTTCATGTAAATCAGAATAGTAATGTATCAACAGTGAATAATACTACAATCAGTGAAGTAAATAAAACAAGTTCAATATCGACTATACAAACGGATGCAGAAGCAATTGTCAAAGCATTAGAAGTAAGCTTATTTATTACTTTTCCTTTTTATGATTGTATAAATCACTTGGATATCATTATACGGAGAAGAAACTAATATTTTATTTTTTTTTTTTTTTTTTTTTTTTTTTTAAATATAATAGTGAAATATTTCAAATTCCATTAAATAAATTTGGTTATTTAGGATGAAGATACGGATGCAACAGCTGTTGCTACTATAAATCAAATGGGAGGTGATCAGACAGAAATATCAGATGGACAACAAGCTATAGAATTTACAACACAGGATGGACAAAAAGTTCGACTTGTTACTTCATACCATGTCGATCCATTGCAACTTGCTTCAGAGTACCTGACTATTGTATAAAAACAATAATTTATATAGTAAAATAATTCTTAACAAATAGAACAAAAATACTGATAGGCTAATCTGGAAAAAAAAACATGAATTATAAATAAATATAATATGTAGTAAATATTATAGCTTAAACTTATTACTTATAAATTGTAGCTATAACAATCATTATGTATGAACAAGTAGAAGTAATTAAATCGAATCTACTTTTTATTTTACTTTGACTACATACATCTTATTTAATAAATGTCAACAAGAGAGTGCAAATTTATTTTAAATCAATTGGCATAATTGTTTAAACATTAAAAATACGGGAACGCGCGAAAAACTTAAAATAATTTCGATTAAATATTTCAATACTTAAAAATTTTAGTCTGGGGAGGAGTTGGCCTTGCAAAATATAAACCGTAACTTTGACATAACCGAGTCAGTATTCTTATCGATCTCCGTTATGTCTCAAGCTGACGGTGTTCAGAGGGTGGAGCTATCCGTAATCGGGGTACTCATACACTTCCAGTTAATTAAGAAGCCTGAAAGCTCCCGAAGCGAAATGGCATAGCGGATTGGTATCGCGGGACGTGGATTTTAGAGTAAAGTCACCACAAATTTATATACTAATTATCATATGCCAGAGTCAATCGATAAGCCCTTCCCAAATTATTTCAAACACTGTATCGCTGAATAACGTTGAAGGCTGGATAAACATTTGAAGATTTTGATGCTATTATTATCGTGATATCCAACATCGAAATGTTATAACAAAGCGGCAATTTATTGATTTGTACTATATTATATATAACAAAAATGTTATATCGTAATACATTTTTGCACTAGCTGCAAATATGATTTTTTAGAACAATGTACATAATTAAAACTAAATCATATCACAAATACTTCTTAGTATTGTGCATAATTTTTAAGTCATATAAAAATTTATTCAAATTTTATTTAATTCATCCAATTACAATGCCAAATATAAAGCTTCTCCAATTGTGGAGTAAGTAGATTACATAGTTTCTCATCAGCTGACAAAGACGAACATGAAAAATAAATTCTAAATTGGCATAATTAATTATATCCATTGTTGGATATAACACATGTTTCAAATGTGTATAAAGAATTACATATCACAAAGCAATTGTGAGTATTTCTTATAGAAAAATAATAGAGTAGCAGGCATTTAAAATTTATAACATTAAACATTTTTTAAGATAAACATACATTAAGTTTGATACGTATATAAAGAATTCCAATTATGATTACTTATGTGCAAATAGATTCATTAAGTCGAGTATAATCATAATTGACACTGACGTATATACGTTTGCATTACATAGCCATATTTATAAGTTTGTAATACACTTAACTAGTTATGTATGCTTATGCTGTTAACATAAAATTTTGGGTATAATCATATTCAATCGTGGGTATAACAGATTGTACGAATTTTAAAAATATTATAAGATACATGTGGACACCAAGCTCCCGGCCACCCTCCATTACTGTTTCTACGATTTTCTTCATTACCTCAGCATGTCTATGTAAATATTACAATGGAAAATATAACTCATTTGTATAAAACTTTTAAATAATATTTTTGCTTAATTAGATGGCATGTAACTAATACCTGCATGGATGAACAGAAGCCATTGGTGGACCAGGCAAGTGAGGATGTATTTCCATTGTAACAGTTTTTTTAGCATGATCCTGACTAACATCTTCATACATTTTTTCTACTGTAAGTGGTTTTCGATTCTACAAAACAATTTATGTAGTAATTTTATTTAGTTAATTACTTACTATAAAAAATGTTTTATTTTATATATATATATATATATATATATATATTTTAATAGACAAACCTCATCATAACCACAAAGCCACAATCTAGGTGTTTGGTAATATTTGTCATAGGTAATGTATAAATCATAGGTGCGTGTATGAATAATTTCTCCTTCAGAAAACAATTCTGTTTTCTCTTTTGCAGTCTTTTTTGAAGTCTCAGCAGTAAACTATGACATTTTATCAAAATAATATATTAACTTATTAATAAATACATAATATATTAATGAAATATTTAATATGTTTTTTGTACCTTGTCTTGTTCATCAAGCATACCACTTATTTCAAATGCTTCCATATCAGCAGCTTCTTCATCATCTTCATCGCCTTCACAAGAATCATTTTCATTTAATGATTGACTTGGTTGATTTTCTTCTAACGTCATTTCAGTTACTCTGTCATCTATACCACCAAGAGTTGTATCAAAGTGATGAGTGTCAACCCATCCACCTTCAGGATCATCATCAGCTTCTATAATACATTCTTGTTCTTTGCTATACTCGATCTAAATTTAAACGAAAAGATTTGCACATATTCTCACTTAATAACAATGATATAAATATATAACTAATACCTGTTTACATCTGCGTGTACAAGGAACATTGCGAGTAAGTAAAAATTGTTTTTCTTTTGGTAAATATGACTTTGCTCTATCTTCATCACCTGTAGCCCATTGCCAAGTAGGACAATGATGTACAAGATGATCACCAGCAGCTACAAATTCTTCTGGTGTCAATACACCTGTTTCTCTAAACTTACTTTCCTAAGAAATCAAAAAATATCAGAGTTATGCTAATATAATAATTGACATTATAATTATTATTATAATACTTGGTAAAAATTTCTTTTTATAATTATTTAGAGAAAAAGATGGTACGAGAGAAAATATGAAATTATACCTTTAATACAGGGGTTAAGTATTCTGCAACACCCAATGCTGTACCTTTTACAGAATTTATAACACTTTGCATTATAGACAAATTCGTGCAGTTTCTTATCGACGAGTGATTCTGTTTTGAAAATATAATAATTTAATTTATTATTCACAAAAAATCACAGTGCATGCCGGTATTTAATAGACAGATCTGCTGATTTTTTTATAACAGTATTAGACGATACACAAACGTAACGCTTCCTCTTGCTTGTCGCTTTCTCACTGCTATCGATTCGTACCAAAACCTTTCATTCGTACGTGACTTCGCATGACAGAATTACAACTGGCTATTCGTTAGAATTTTAGGGCGATTTCTAATGAAAATATTCGTCGTACAAAAAGTTAAGCATTTTGTTCAATTTCTACTTTCATTGGATAATTTTGTAAGAAAATATATTCATCGAAATGCGTACGCGTCTATAGGAAAACTAATGTTTTTTGAATTACTTGCAATATTTATATGGATTTATATTTAGATTTTAATAACTTTTGCGCGCGAATATCGTTACTCTAATATCAATAATAATATTTTAGTAATAAAAAATAAAGTGAATCTTCCAATGATCTCAGGTGTGGTATATTTTGATTGGTCACACAAATAAAATGTGGTAAAGCCAATAACATTACCACTACTATTTTAGGATTATTTATAAAAAGTAGATACTTTTCGTAAACGAATTTGCACGATTGTGCGATATATAGAAACAATTTTTTAGTGATAAATACGATTAACATGAGATAATGTGAAATACTACATAAACGAGATTATATACTTGCCGATCAGATTCAGTATATGATTTTTAACGTGACACACAAATTGGTCTTTATAACATACATATACATAAACTGTTTGCCTTATATATGAACTTCTAAACTAGAAAGTTACGGTATTATACACGTCAAGACAAGTTTGCAATCGAATTTAAAATAAGATTGAATGGTAAGATCAGTTTACAATTCATTGCATAATATTTTACTTGTATGACAGGTTATATTACTTCGTTTGAATTTTTGGAACACGGCTAAGCAGAACTTCGCAATCAATTTAAATATCATTTTAACTCGTTTCTCGTAAGATGTTAAATGTTATTTAATAATTCTTCTAATTTTATTATACGCATGATGCTTTAGTCATTTTATGTCGGTTGTTTTTAGTTTCATTCCAGACTTTTACTGTTACATACCTGTGTGTCAATACCTAAAATCATTCTTACGTTCGCCCACCATTTTTATTATATGTTTATCAATTATAATAATCGTTACATTCCTATTATTTTAACTCTCCACAGCGCCTACTTCTATTCTACGCAACACATTTTTCAGTGCTCGGATTAGCTTAAGATTTACTTTTTTAAGAATGAATATTTTTAGGTTAGATCACCGAAACTTAATGCTTATGCAGATGGAAAATTATTTATATCACCTCTAATATAACTGTACGTTATAATTTTGATAATATTACCAACTACATTTATAAAAAAAAGCAATGACATCTGAATATCGTATGTAACATAAAAATGTGGACAATTTAATGGTCTACTAAGAAACTATAAATTTAAAGGTAAAGGAAGTGTCAGATGATCTCTTAGTTCTTTTTTTTTTTTTTTTGATATATTAGAAAATAATTCTGACAATATTACGTTTACATTAGATTTATCTTTATAATATTTTTATTTATTTTTCCGTAATAGTTATTTGTTGAATATGCATTTTTTTTATGAAATACATTAGATCGTACATTCAATTAATATAGATAACGCAACATGGACTGTTAAGTACTTACTGTTGCAGCTGTTGAAATTACTTATTTATTATATGTATAATGTAAAAAATTGATACATCTTGATATTTATGAACATTTATCACAATATAATAGTATATATTTTTATAGCTATTTTGGAGACTTTATTAGATATAAATGCTATATATACATATAAGCATATCTTATTTGGTATATTTGTTGAGTTTCAATATATTTTTAAATGATAAATGATAGTAATGAATTTATATAATTATTTTCTATTAACAAGTTGCATTAAAAATGTGTTAATGCATTCACACAAATACAAAAATAATTTTATAATTATATATATATATAGCATTATTTAATATTTACGTCAACAATATATCACATGTCATAGAATTTTATAATATGTACATGGAAAATTAATATGTTTAATATCTTACTTTTGTTATAATTTATCTTTCAAGAACTTGTACATATTTTTGTCATAACATAATATATTATTGCATTGCAGTATAGTAAGTAATTACTTTACATTTGAATACAATTTATATTATATGCAAATAGAATTTAAAAATAATTTATCAAGTATTATTTATATAGAAATTAATTACCCCATTAGTTGTAACGTTTATCTCTTCTAATTTATTTGATATCCTTTATATTTTGCATAAATATATGCATGATTATTTAAAAACACAGTCGGATTATTCTCTTTACAGGATATCTGAGATCTGGAAACATTGCATCCTGATTGCTACCTACCACATTCATGAAAAAGGTTTCAGTTACTATGTCAAAGTCCTTCTTACATTTTATACATGATTAGTAATACCAAAACCACATAACAGTCTACTTTTATTTTTCGCACATGATCCACAAGGTGTGCATCTTATAAGAAACATGCCTCTGTTCGGAAAGTCTCAAAAAAGTCCGGCGGAGGTGGTAAAGGCTCTCAAGGAAGCAGTAAATGCATTGGAGCGGGGTGACAAGAAGGTAGAAAAGGTATGTTGCAAGTATACATTTCGATTTCTATGATAAAATACGCTCGCTTTTAGGCTCAAGAGGATGTCAGCAAAAATCTTGTACACATAAAAAATATGTTATATGGAACTGCCGAAACTGAACCACAGGCTGATATTGTTGTGGCTCAATTGGCACAAGAATTGTATAACAGTAATTTATTGTTATTGCTTGTGCAAAATCTAAGTCGTATTGACTTTGAGGTATATCTTATTTTAGTCCAAAAACTTGTGAATATTATTAATAGAGATCATTCTGTATATTTTAGTAAATGTTTATGTAACTTTTGTATTATTTAGGGAAAAAAAGATGTCGCTCAAGTTTTTAATAATATTTTAAGAAGGCAAATTGGAACAAGATCTCCAACAGTGGAATACATATGCACCAAACCAGAAATCCTTTTTACTCTTATGTCTGGGTAAATTCACTATTAAATTGAATCACCGGGAACTTATACAATTAAAAGATAAATCGTATTATGTTTACATTTTATTTTAGTTACGAGCATCAAGACATTGCATTAAACTGTGGCACTATGTTAAGAGAATGTGCAAGATATGAAGCATTGGCAAAAATTATGATATATTCAGATGATTTTTACAATTTCTTCAGATATGTAGAGGTGTCTACATTTGATATAGCATCTGATGCGTTTTCTACATTTAAGGTATATACATATATACATACACAATTGAACAATAAATGTTCAAACAAATATGTATATATACATTAAGTAGTATTATATTATACTAATTATATCATTTGCTGTAGGAATTACTTACAAGGCACAAAATTCTAAGTGCTGAGTTTTTAGAAGTTAATTATGATAAAGTTTTTTCTCATTATCAAAGGTTATTGAATTCTGAAAATTATGTAACAAGACGACAAAGTTTAAAGTTGTTGGGTGAGCTTTTGCTTGATAGACACAATTTTACAGTATGTATTTATTTTAATAATTACATGAAATATTAAATATATTCCTCACTAAAAATTCATCTTTCCATAACAATTATTTCAGGTTATGACACGATATATTTCAAACCCTGATAATCTAAAACTTATGATGAATATGCTTAAAGAAAAATCACGGAATATACAATTTGAAGCGTTTCATGTATTTAAGGTACATCATCTATTTTTTTATAATAATTAATATGACCATATAATGATTATGTACCAATATTTGTATTTATACAGGTATTCGTTGCTAATCCAAATAAACCTAAGCCAATCCTTGATATACTTCTTCGTAATCAGGAAAAGTTGATAGAATTTCTAACGCGCTTCCACACAGATCGTTCGGAAGATGAACAGTTTAATGATGAGAAAGCGTACCTAATAAAACAGATCAAAGAACTTAAGTCTGTACATGAAAATTAAGTCAAAAATACAACTACTGCTACAGCTACTGTTATTACTACAATCAACTCTATTGCTACTACTGCTATTCTACTATTACCATCAATGTCGCCACTTCGGCTATTTATTATTCTAAGACTATATTATTCAATTAGCATCATCATCATTATCATCGTCATTACCATCATTAATGTTATTTTTTAGCATCACCACTGCAATTATCATCACTATTATCATAATTACCATTATTTTCATTGTCATTATCATTCTTATTGTAATATTATTTTTATTACATTAATGTTGTTATTATTATATTATATTATTATTATATTATTATATTATATTATTATTATTATCATTATTATTATTATTATTACTATTGTCGTTTCCACCATGTGATTTTCATTATCGTCATCATCATCATTATCATCATCGTCGTCGTTGTCGTGGTCGACGACGTTGTCGTCATCATCATTTACAATAATAGCATTATCATGCTCATCTTCATTGTCATAATGATTAACTATTACTTTTATCATGAGCACCATTGTCATCATTATGTCATTATTACTGCTACTACTACTGCTATTATTGCTACTACTATTGTTAGTAATGCTACTACACAATCAGTTAACTTTATTTTCGAATAGTTGTGTAAATAAAATTTACATTTATCACTTATTATTGTATCATATAAAGTTGAGATGATGTTGTAATACTCTATATTTCCATTAATGAGTTGATTATTAAAGTAAATGGTATGGCAGCTATAAGAAATTATCTTTTAATTTTGTTAGCATTCCTTTGACAGAACAACCAAATTTATTGAATGCTTTGTTTTGTTAATATTGCAGAAAATACAAATACTGCAAATAAGTTACCTTAACAATTTTTACAACTTATTTCTCCTCAATGAACTACACTTACACTTGTTTATATCAATATTTATTTACATTTATATTTCCATTTTTGTAATAATAAGACATAATTTCAACATATATATATATATAGAATTTCCGCAGATAATCTCTTACAGATATAAATAATTTACAAATTGTTCTTTGTTTCTAAAAATCTATTTAAAAACAACAAATGATTTGTTGAACAAATAACGTATAATATTGGTAGAATAATTTCATCAAATTTATGTAATATTAAATTTACACTTAAAATCTTACGTTTTGCTAAAAACATTAAAGTCTTATAGCTTTTTACAATGACAAATTATCAAGGCCTGGAAGATACGAGAGTTCACAAGAAATGAAAGTACATATTTGTATTTTTATTTATATATATTCTGTTTCAAGATAAATATTCTTTTATGTCCAGTTGTTCAAATATTGCTGTTATAGCATTCTCAATGGTTGTAAATACACGAAGTTGTTTATTGGAAAGTGACCAATCGGGTTTACAACTTGGAAGTAAGTTAGTTTGCTTTCTTAATATTTCTGAGTAGTGTGCGAGCTTGTCTTTTCCTTTAATAATTTTTTTATATATAGAATTTAATAACCAGATGGACTGTGAACATGTTGTAAGTGCCTATAAATGAAGATATTGAATGAATGAATTAAAATAAAAAAATAATATTATAAATTAATGTTTAAAGAAAAATCAACAAAAAAAGATGGAATACATTATAACGATATTACAATTATATAAATAAAGAGTTACCTTCTTATATTCTTCCTCATTTATAAGTAACCACATTAGCGTTGCTACATGTAAAGATAATTCTTCGTGATCCAATTTATCATGCAATAGCTTTACTGTTGGTAATGCATGTCTTGGCTATTATAAGATTAGTAAATTAAAATAATAATTAATAATAATTAATTCAATAATCTTAATTATAGTGACATATATATATATATATATATATATATATATATATATATAAAACTGAAGTATGATAAACGATACTTAATTATATAACATAATAGTATTATTTAGATATATATATTTAAGAATAATAATTATTTATTCTTACCATACAGACATAACTCCTCGTTGGTGGAAACTTAGCAAGTGTAATAAGTATATCCGTTGCTCTTAAACAGACTATTGCCCAAGGTAATGATCTATTACTTTTAATATATGTTTCATAAATATTGTCAACCAAGTTATGCTCACATAAAGTAATGCACTCCTTTGGAGATAATCTAGTTATCAGACCTGTATAAAATGTTTATATTAGTGTTACTATAATTTAAGCTCATATTGTAGTGATTATAATATTATCAACCTAATGAAGCAAGACACATTGAAAGTTGACCAATCTTGTTGAATTTTTTAAGTACATCAATTGATTGTTGATAACGATGTGCTAACGTTGCATGTGGCGATGCTGTTATTGTGGCTGTTTTTAATCTTTGCCGTACTTTTGACATATGCATGGATTCCTTTCGACGTATTCGATACCCTTTCCATGCAGCTTGTATAATTGTAGCTGCTAATGTTTCCTTTTTAGTTCTTAAGATAATAATCCACCATTTTTCAATTATACTAACTGCACGAATTCGCTTTTCATAATATAAACGTTTTTCACGTATATTCCTCCACCATCTTTGAATTTTTATAACTGAAATTATTACACTACAGTACATTTGTCGCATGGTAAATTGTAAAAGATATTGTCCTTCCTTTTTGTCTTTAAAATCAATAAATTTACATTTTTTTACAAATAATACTTGCAACCACCAGTTTTGAATTGTTTTAGCAGCAGAGTGATACATTTTTAATTCATTTCTTTGCGCTCTTGCTATTAATTTAGCCCTCCACTTAACTTGGAGCCATATAGTAGCTTTTTTTAAAGCATCATATTCCTGAGCAATTTTTCTGCTAATTTTATTTGATCTATAGCGACGCTGTATTTTAATTGTTACAAATTTCAATAGTTCATAATCTAAATGGACTTTTTTGCCTATAACATACGCTCGCCAATGGGCCTGTATTGTTAAAACTGCTTGTTTCTTGGCAACGAATCTTTTGCATGCTACTTTCATTCTCCAATATGATTGTATAACGATTGTACTTTGCCGCAAACGGACATACCATTGTCTAATATGACAACTAATTTTATTAGCTCTATATAAACGTTGCACATAAATAGTAGCAGATTTCAGTATACAGAATTTGTAACGTTCTCTTCTACCATTTTGTAGTGCCCGCCAACGTGTTTGTACTTTTATTGTACATAATTTCAATTTTTGATATTCTCTTTGTTCTTGTTTCATCATCAATGTAGAACGCCATTTCCTTTGTAATACAATTGCTGCTATGTTCCGTTTATGCAGTAAATGCTTATATTGCCGTTTAGTTTTGGTCATTCTCCACCAAGTCTGAATTACTATACAGGCTCTTTTTTTAGATAAATATTGTTGTCTAATTGATCGGGAAAGAATTATCGTACGCCACCGTGTTTGCAATGACACCGTTGCTTTGCGAAGTTTTAAATAATTATTTCGTTGCTTTCGAGTAACAGTAATATTTTTCCACCATCGTTGTATACATATCGCAGCATTCTTCATTTTTAAAATATTTTTATGAAAAATTCTTTCTACCATAATACATTTATACCATGCTTCTATTTTCACAACAGCTACTTTTTTCTTTAAATATTCATTTCTCGCTAATGTTCTCCTCCAATACTTTTGAATAATAACAGCTGATCTACGTAGAGTTTGATATTTTTGTTGTTGTAGAACGGCTATCCACCATCTCTCAATTGTACTGACAGAGTCTTTCATGATCACGAAATTATTTCTTTCATGTCTCATAATTAAAATACTTTTCCACCATATTTCTATTTTATGAATAGCCTTTAATTCTTTGGATTGTTCTTTCTTTGTTTTTTCGTACATTTTTTTAAATTTCCATCTATTCTGAATGAAAACAACGGTATTTCTGTATTTTAAATAATTCATACGGTCAAATTTCATCGAAAGCGTTGCTCGCCAATATGTTTGAATTACAATGCATGCAATTCTCATGTCAATATAAGTCGCTCTCTGTACTTTCATTTCTTTTAATGCTCGCCACTGTCTCTGCATAACGATCGTAGCTTTCCGTTTATCTTGAAAATCTTGAACATCTAATCTACACTCGTAAATTCGTTTCCACCATCTTTGCAATTTTATTGTAGCCGACCTAATTTCTAAAAATCTTCTACGATCCCGAATACCACGTATTGAATGTCTCCATATGTTTTGTAAGAATCGAATAGCTTTTTCTTTTTTTTGTAATTCTCTTATATATTCTTCTCTTAAAAAGATCAGTTTTCTTCTAATCAATGTTCTTCTCCATGCTCTTTGTATAATACAAGCTGCATTATTTTTATACATCCGTGTATAATTTTTTACGCGAATGTACCATAGTACAGCACGCCACCAAACTTGTATACATCGTGCAGCTTTTTCGAATCTTGGTGCCTGATATTTGTATATAATTTGCCATAACAACGATAATGTTTTCTCCCTATGTCCATCGGCAATACTTCTTGCGTCGATGTTACCAGTTAAAGCATAGCCACATTGTAAAAGTGCTTTCAAAGCAATATCAACATTGTGTATCTTTTGTAAACGTGAAATCGTTGGCATTCTGCACTGGCGTGTTAAGTCAGATCGTCCACTGATTAACTCCATAACTCGGCAGAGCCTGACACCATCTCGTAAATCATTTTGAATACTTGTTACAGCATAATCAAATTCATCTAAATACGTTTGCTTATATGACACAACGTATTCATACGATTTCAAAACCTTGGTAATATCGCCAATACCGCTTAAGACTTCTCGAGAAAAAGCTAACAGGAGGGCTCTGCTATCTTTAATATTTGCCTTTTTATGAAATAAGCATGGATCGTGGCGAATAAGTTTATTAATCTTAGAATGATCTAAGAAGTAAACTAGAAAAAGAAACTTCTTTAACATGAATTTATTCATTTGAGTTATGAATGCCGTCTGTTGCTGTTTTCTGTGATAAGCGTTTGGATAATTTTTTTTCAAAAAAGGATCAGTAAAGAATCTTGTGAGAATAAATCTCGTAAGACCAACCAAATCGTTGTTAGAATGTAATGGTATATTTTCGCCATAGATGGTTTCTAATCCAATTCTTAGCCATAATGGATTATAACTTAAAAATAATTCCAGCATTTCCTTTTGTAATCCTAGAAAAATAAAAGCAAGTATATACATTTAATTTGATGAAGTTGACAGAAAATAAAGCAAATTGAACAAAAACTATCATAATACTTTTTCATATAATTTAATAATTTACCAATATCTCTATGCAAGTCACGATCCAATCTTATAGTCAATATTCCCTTTTCTATACAAACGGTTGTACGCGATAACACATGAACTATTTCTTTTTTGCGGTACATGGCATTTGCAGCTTTTCGTAATGCATTCAAACGTATATCGGTATGATATCTGATGAATCACATATACTAATGAGTATGATAATTATAATCAGCGTATTATTTTGTTTAACTTAAAATTAAGTATTAAAAGTTACATTATGTAGAGATATTTACCTTGCTGAAAGAGCTTCCTTAGTTTCAGCTAAAATCGAATTTTCCAGCAGTTTACATGATTGCCATACTTTACCAATGTCAACGCAACTTGTTTCCACATCGGCATTCAAGTCCTCAGGTGGAGATAATAATGCGTTTAACCATTTTTTAAACGTTATCTCTTGATTGTACACCCATTTTTCATCATAATACATAGTACTACAATTTAAAAAATAATTATCATATTATGTTATAATTATTAATATTGAATAATAAAAATCTAAATAATACAAATTCTGTATATCTTACCTACTAAGAAACGGATCTTCTGTAACAGATGCTGCAAATGGATCAGGATTACAAAATTTAGTAAATAAATTATCTGTATCTTGTAGTTTAGAATTATTCTCTTTAGATTGATCTGATGTTATATCAAGATTTTTTTTCTTAATCACATTTGCCAATGATAGTTTACTGATTCTAACTCCTGGTATTGATACATTTACATTTTCTGAAATTAATATAAAAATTAAATATATTTGTGTATATGTATGTCCAAAGAATTATATATTTTCAATATTAATTATATGTAAATTATATTATTAATCATTTACTTTTAGCGGGAGTGCTCGAGTAAACTTTTTTTTTAATAATTCCCTTATGCATAGATTTTTCCTTTCCATGTTGTCCATATTTCTTTGGTGATATCTTACGTGATAATGTCTTAGCATGAAAATATCGTTTAGGAGGTGATATTTCTATACAAATTCCCGATGATTTTTCTGTATCAAAGGTTTGTGTTTTGTTTAACGTTATATTTTCCGATGTACTTAGAAATCTTTCCTGAACAGTAGTTCCAAAATCAATGTTTCTACGTATATGCATCTTTGTTCTATGGTTATTATTACCTTTGACCCATAAGTCTGCTTCTAAGACATCTTTTACAGTTGTTGGATCTTTATATGTTGTAGAATATTGCTTTGTATTAAAATTTGAAGTACTTGAAATTGGCGAAGATGAAGGTAGGACTGCTGCGCAAGGGGTATTAGCCCATTCATTTTTCGAAGTATTAATTGGCGACAAACAATTAATATTTTCAGACAATTGTTTTGGTCGCCATAATTCAACGTTTTGTGCTCTAATAGATAAGTCTAATGTTCTATTTGACATACTATTTTGATTTTGATTTGATATGCTATTAATTGATAGCATGGGACTTAGATTATATGTTCCATTTCCATCAGTTTGTACAGACATCGTCTCTACATAATTATCTGGATAATTATTACAAATGAATGTATCCTTTGTTGAGGTTCTATGCTGATTTGATGAAGTTTCTAATATATTGGTAGGTTCTAAGGCAAGATTATTCATCAAAATTGAAAATTCTGATCCATTATTTAGAGCTTGTGGAGATAGTGAATCTTCATATATCTCTTCTCTATCTGTAGTCGAAATATTTTTGGAATGTACAATTCCCTTCACATATGTTTCTCTACGTATTTCAATATCTTCTGAAATAATGGAAGGAACGCTTTGCATCTGATTTACCAACTCTTTTTTGTTATTAGAAAGTTTGTGATCTGTATTTACAACAGTTAAATTAAAAGCACTAGAATCGATAAATTTTAAAAAATCGTCAGAGTTCTTTTTTGGAATAACATTATCACATTCTTTTTTAATAGATTCTGTTGTATGTTTATAATTCATACACATATTTGCAATATTCTCTTCATCTTGAATACTTTGCAATCTTGATACATCCTTTTGTATTTGCTTATCAAAACTTGAAAAGCTTTCTTGATACGTAGTTTTATTTTTGAATACTTTCTTTTCTTCGTACACTTTTCTATCTCTATTTGTTAATTGTTTCGATGATAGAGGTATCAAAGGCTGTTGTTTGTTACATTTTGTTGTAGAATTTTTGGCAGTAGTTATAATTGCTACATCATATTTAATTCGTCGACTATCTGTGAACTGTAATACATCTCGCCAACAACCAATTTTTTTAGGAGACCATTTGATAGTTACTACTGTATTGCTATTACTTTGGATTGTCGCATGAGACATATCTAAATCTATATACCGATCTTCATCAGGCTTCTTTGTAACTGTTACCTAGGATATAACGTATAATTATTTTTATATAAAACCTTCTTTTTATAATATTTATATACTTACAGTTAAAGCTTTATTACTTATATTTTTTATAGTCAAATAACACTGTACAGTTGTGTTTACAAAAGTTTCCATTGTTATCCTCGTTTGAGGTTGAAATGGTCCTAATACTAGAGTAAAATGTAAGTCATTAATGCTACTGTCAAAGGACCTTGTGTCCTTTTTACTTTTGGGTGTAACATTAATCTAAAATCAAGAAATTCACTTATTCTTCATGTATGATTTATTTTTAACCCTTAATTCGTAAACGTTTTTACGATCACCACAAAACATAAATGTCATTGTATTAACGAGACATTTTTCAATGGATAAAAATTGGAAAAAAAATCTGAAAAAATTCATATAGCATCTTTAAACCGTCTATATAAAGATTAAAATAAAAGATTTATGGAGTAATTTCTATAAATACATTATTATTGCAAATATATAAAGTATACTTTCACACTTTTCAAATTTGCTCGGACACGAAAATTTCCGGTTTACGAATTAAGGGTTAATTATTTATTTCGCAAATTCACAAACAAACGCACATACATATAAATAAAATATAACGTATTCTCACCTGAAAAAACATTATCTTTGACTAAAAAGTAATTAATTTCTTTTATTGTTAATGACAGGTGTGTAGAAGTCACTGACGGTTTTAACGATACTTCGAACAATTTGAATTCAAACGCTTTTTCAAACTGTTCCTAAAAACATCCAAAGGATTACTTCGCTTAATTCAAAAAATGTTCCTAGGCAATAATCGACTGAACAAAATACATAATTTCTTTTTTAATTTATGAAGAATGTATTAAGACATTATTTTATTATTATATGAATTAATCATAAGCGAATAATTTTTATTAAATAAATCGCTTGTTCCAATTTTTTAGGGCTTTCTTTGGGTCTTTTTGTTGTTACAAGCCTGACCTATGAGTTGTATTCTTTTGAAGTCTTTTTTTATAATGCGATCCTAAATGCTTCCCCATAGCAACTGCGATATAAAATTTTTCTACAACTTACGGTTTTAAACGCGATTCAGAACTATAAAGGTTGATGAATTTTATTGTGCCCAAAATAAGTACACAAAATAGAGAATCCAGTCATGATTTTACAGTGATTATTGAGGATATTAAATCATATAAAAATATTTATATACTTTTTATTCTTTTTCAGCGGGTCATATTAGTAAAAATTTTATACGAACCATTGTCTATTCGTTTTTAAAAGTGAATTAACGAGTAAATAAATTAATACATAAATACTATATTTATATAAAAAATATACTTCTATGGATATATAAAATGTACAATGTATTTCTGGTTACATAATGTTAGCATAGGATAGATATAAAAAAGAAACCACGAATATCTCGTGTATAAAATAAGGACGTAAACCTTTTTTTTTCTTTTCACCTACTTATGTGTAAAAAAAGAGACAATATAGAACATTTAATAAAATTAAAATTGTTATATATAAATCACATTAGATGATGGATTGTAGCTTAGTTGTACTTCATTCTTTGTTTACTATTTCTATAAGGTGTATTAAATATTATTAATTTCTTGTATCTATAATCATATTGCTTAAAAAAATCATGCAATATACCTGAATTTTTAAATACGTATCACAGTTTTCACAGGATAAATTTAGTAGCTGTCATTGCAATAGCCACTCCAATTATATGGCATGATTTGTGTGATTTTTATCAGCTATAACTTGTTTTAACTTACTTTAGTAAAACATTTTGTCCGCTTTCAATCTTCCCAAAGATTAAAATTAATTAAATTGTCTGCCATTGTAGCTATTTTATGTAATCCTCTTTATGAGAATATTATCCTTTCTACTAATAAACCTAATTGAATAAGTTGCAATAATTTAAGTCATTGTCATTACACAGATAGTACTATAACAAATATAACAAAAATTATAATTTTGTTCCTGTATCTAAATTAAGCAATTGCTTCATAATTTCATATGTAGTAAAACTAACTGCCACCATAGGTACACCGCGAATATAATTTATACTCATTCCACGGTATAACCCTTTTATAATACCATTTTCATTATATGTTAGTTTCATAGTTGATAGCATACTAGAGCTGTAGAAAAATAAAGTACGTTAACATATAAAATTGTTTATATTAATCGTCAGAAAAGTACTAAATGCAATGACATACGATAATAAAATTTTCTTATTCTATATACATTAATATAAAAATGTTTACCTATATTTATGTGTAGCTGGATTCATCATAGCTAATTGCATACGTCTTCTTGTCACATCCAAAGGATAAGAAAAACTTTGTGCTACTGCTCCTGCAAATCCTCCGCAAATAACTTTTGCAGGCAGTGTTAAAACAAGACCACCTAAATACAATAAAAATATGTCAATGACATTAATTGCTGTTAATGTTAATACTGAAGTTGAAGTAAATATTTTAGGGCACATTAATACATACCAGTGTTTCTGTCACATTTAGAACAAAAGTAATTTGGTGCATACTTCATACATAAATATTTTAACTTCTCAAATGAATAAAATGAAAAACCTGCATATGGTATCATTCCAACTATAGTTGGTAAAAACCCTCTATATAGTGCCCTAAAACCACCTTCCTAAAATACAATAAATTAATCAAATATAAAATAAAGCCTAATTTCTAATTAAAAAAAAAATATACGTTTATATATGATACGTAATACTTACATCCTTAAAAATTGAAGCAGCTGTATGGATAATGCCGGTATAAAGATGTTCTCCAGTAACTTGAAAAGCAAGACGTGCCCTAATTGTATCAAGCGGATATGTTAATGTTGCTGCTGTCACTCCAGCTGCAGATCCAGCAAAAAATTTTTCTATATGTCTACGCTTTTGAAACAAGGATTTTAAGTACTAAAAGAAATAATTAAATAAATATAATACATATCAATATAATACATATAAGTTTTATATGTTTACTCTTATATATAAAAGGAAAACATTAATTAAACTTAATTACCTTAGAATAAAATTCAAATGCAGTAAACTGAATTGCAGCATATGGAAAAATTCTGATCATTTGAGCCCAGTTACCTTTATACAAAGCAAAAATTGTTTCCCGTTTAATAATTTCTTTCAATCCAGAGAAGACGCCTATAGTAAAATATCATATTAAATTATTATAACTTGCAGATAACTTGTTAATGACTAAAATATAATATTTTTACCTAAATGTTTGTAATGATTGTTGTGCGCTTGCAATAGTATTTTGATTCTATCTAATGGAGCAACTGTTGTTTTAGAACAAATACCAGCTACACCTATGTAGAAATAAATTTTTCATTATATATCGTTAAAATAAGATTGAAATAATTCATTCTTTATCATGTTAAAATGGCCAATATTTCATATAATAAAAATTACGCTACATAAAAAAGAAATATATTACGCTATTAGGACAAAGTACGCTCGAAAAAAATTTTACTAATATTTTAATAAAAATTTTTAATTAATTTATTGTCTTACCGCCGGCCAATAGACTTTTAATAAAAAATTCGAAGTCTTTTTTCTTTTCAATGCGAAATTCCATTTTTAGTATCTATTAATATTAAAAAATAAAATTGAGAGAGAAAATTGATCACTTTCAATCGACCTACTATCGTATGTTTTCCGTTGTGCTGTAGCGTCGTTATCGCACATGCTCTGCCGCACAGCTATACGCTCTTTATACTAATTTCCATCCCTAATAACTACGAATGGACTATGCACCCTAATAATTTAAAATTTTAATTTTGTTTTCTTTTTTTTTCAAAAAATGTAAAAATACATAACGCTACTGAATAATTGATTACTTGCGATTAGTATTCCTCCCTTTATGTGAATTTTCCTTTGATTTAAATGTTATAATCGGTGATTTTATCATAATAATTTAATTGAAAAATCCTAGGAAGGAAACATTTCGTTTATCACTTGTAATGTGTACAGTACATGGGGTTACATAAATTTGTATGTATTGGATCGTTCGTTATTACGATCATAGAATTTTTAAAATATAGATATCATATTGTAATACTAACAAAATTTATTAAAGGAAAACCACGTCGAAAATATTTCTTTGTTAGCTAATTATAGTCGATGTAGTGCGATTTGAGTGTTTGGCTTATGTTCACGTAACCTCTTAGATAAAAAGTAATGGTATTTTAAGTAGTTGTTGTAACAAAAACGATAAACATCGTGGTACATAACTTCAAGTAATTAATTTATATATATATATATATATGTATATATATTTATTTATATCTATAATATATTTTACAATTATAAGTAGAATTGTATTTCATCGTGATTTAAAGTAATATAATTTACTATCTTCCGAAACGAGTAAAACTACTATTTAATTTCTCTTTTATCATTTATAAATATTTTAGATAGATAATGTAAAGTTAATTTAAAACGTATGGTATTCACTTTCAGAAATGGACCAGGCAGCTCACATGAATAGCATAAGCAAAGCATGCAATGAATTTAAGAAGCAATACGATTCCTGCTTTCATGTGTGGTTTTCTGAGAAATTCCTGGAAGGTGACAAAAATGACTCTACGTGTGATCAATTACTAGAAGTCTACCAGCAATGTCTTAAGGTAATTTCAATAAAAATTATTTTACCTTAGGTTTTCTACAACTTGGTGGTCTATAGAATTTTTTATCATGGAGATGTGCAGTGAGCTAAAGAAAAATTATGATGCCTGTTTCAATAAATGGTTTGCAGAAAAATTTTTAAAAGGAGATACAAATGATTCAATGTGTGCTCCTTTTCTCAAAATATATAAAGCTTGTGTTATGGTAAGTTATTGATCGATGGTTCAATAAGAAAAGATATAACTATTATAACAGAACTGTTATAAATGATTATGGACCATATCAATAATAAGACCTTTACTTTCTCCATATATTCTTTAATATACTTCGTAATGTATAATGTGTATGTAACGTGCATAAAATGTAAATACATTTTAACAATGCAATGATATATAGTTTCTCTAACGCAACAATTTTTTTTTTGTTTTAGGAAGCTATGAAGGAACAAAACATTGAATTGAAAGAAATTGAAGAAAATCATTTAGGAACTGAAAAAGAAAAAAAGCAGCCAAGTTGACAATAGGACAATAGTAAATCTATATATTAATTTTCAAATAAATTAACTCTTACAACAATGAAGTAAATGATAGACATGTTCTATGAAATTGCATGTAATTTATACTACTTATAATTATGCAAACTAGCATATTAAATCTTCCACAGTTCAAATATAGCACATAGAAACATTCTATTAAGTATATATTAAATATTTGTAAGTTTCATTTTTTTTATTCTACATTTTGTAGAATAATATTAAATAAAATGTCATTACATAATAATTAATGTACTTATGTAAAATTGTAATATTTTTGCTTTAATAGATTATATGTGTATTGGATGTACTTATGCATGTATTTTATAAAATTCCTTTTCTTTGTAAAAATATATATGCATAGTTTAACTTATAAACTATAATTTATACGTTTTTATATTGATTTGTGTAAGCATTTGAGATTATATATATATATATATATATATATATATATATATATATATATATATATATATATATATTTCTTATGTCAAATAATTAAGTATTCTATATAATATTTTTCATTCTTACAGTACATTTTATAGTGCCTAAATTTAAATAATACAAATTAAAGAGACACAATTTAAATCTTAATTATTATATTTAATAATATAAAGATGGTGATCATAGATGTGAAATACAAAATATTTTGTAGTGCGACTGTAAGAAAACTATACTATAATTACTACATGGAATGAGCAATATAATACATATGTGATAATGGGGTATCTATCAAAGATACCGCAAGGTATAAAATGAAAATAATGGAAATGATCAAGATAGTGAAAATAAAAAATAAAATATTTAAAATGAACGTGTAGATAAAGAATTACAACATCTATGATAACAGAAAGATTTTTTATCTCAATGGACAGGAATGGCCAACACAAAATTGTATTAAACATTTCAAATGTTTTTACGTTCATCTGTTCTTCCTGAAATTCTTATTATTGAGGTATTCTCAACTTTCTTCTATTCTTTTTCACTGTCACTTTCATTATCCGAATGTTTCGTCTTTTCAGATCTCTGCAATTAATGACATCAATTAATAATATATCAGTTCTAGACTATACATATATAATTACTTTATACACACCTTTTCCGTTGAACTTTCACCTTCACTACTGGATTCATCTTCACTGATATACTCCTTACTTTTGAAAGAAGATCCAGACATAAGTTTACTAGGTGATACATCCTTTTTAGATTCTCTTTTTTTTTTGTCCTTCTCTTTCTTTTCTTTACTTTTTCCACCACTTGCTTCATATTCTTTCATTGCTGCCGAATATTCTTTCTTAGCTTTTGCCGCTTTTTGTTCCCACTCCTATATGCCGAATATTAACGTAAATTAATTCAATAATATTAGAAAATGTTAGAATTTATATTCGACAGTTTTTACTTACTGATTTATCTTTCAATTCTCTCCACATTTCGCCACCTTTTTTGGCTATTTCTGTGACTGCAATTCCGGGATTTTCTGCTTTAATTTGATCACGAGCGCTATTTAACCATAACATAAAAGCTGTTGCTGGTCGTTTTGGTTTGTTACTGTCTTTCTCTTTCTTTGATTTACGTGGTTTCCTTGGCTTTTCAGACTGCACGAATAATAATTTTTTTTATATGTATATACTTGTAACAATGATAATCTCATACTTACTACTGTTTTAGCAGATTTGGATTTCTTTTCTTTCTTCTCTTTTTTCTCCTTCTTTTGGCTACTATTTGATCCATCTGAATCTTCCTCACTTTCGGAACTATTAGGATCACTATCATATTCTTCGGCTACATCACTTTCATCCTGTATTTGGACACACAATGTTATAACTATCTTAGCAAAAGAAATATAAAATAATTGGATATAATATAATAACAATAAAATAATTGAAATATAACCTGATTAGGATTAAAGTCTTCGTCTGTAGATTCTTCTTCAGAATCCTGGTTTTCATCGCCATCTCTCTCTTGTGCTTCGGCTTTAACTCTAGCCAAGTATGCATCAGGTTCATCTTCTTGATCACTATCTCCAAAATCGTTATCGTAATTCAATTTGTCCTATATCAGTAGAAATAATAAAATAAGATACATAAATGTAAATCCATCTATAATATATATATATATATATATATTTTTTTTTTCCATGAAATAGTTATGGGGGAACACCATATATTTTTGTACTTACACTCTTGCCTCTGTTCTTGACCCTCAATTTCTTTGAAGTGATAAAATCAAAAAGTTTACCATATTCTTCTTTTTCTATACTGCTAAATGTATGAACCACACCCGTATTTAATTCAATTTCAAAGTCAAAAGAACGCGTGGAACCACCACCACGTGCGAAATTGACAGATGTTATTTCTTCGAAGCGTATATGTATAGGTGGTTTATGAACATAAATAAAGCCTCTTTCTAGAGGATATAAATATCCTGCAGCTGCTTTAAACGAACATCCTATTGCAGGGGTTCCAGAATGACTACAAATATAATGCAATGTTTAAACATTACAATGTTAATTCTTTTAAACAATTGTTAAAAGTTTCCTTCTCTCATTAAATTTAGAATCTCATACCCAAGAAAATGACCAGGTCCAGTTAATTTTCTGTTGATAATAACTTTCATTACTTTTCCAAGAACCTCGTATGTGGGTCCGGACAATTCTTTCGTCAATTTTTCTTCATATTTTTCTTTCAGTTCCTTCCTAAAAATACAATAAATAATAAATAAACTATGTACTTTTGAAATATTTTAGTTGATGAGAGACATACTCAGAAAACGGTAATTCAATGGAAGTTTCTTCTTCTTGATTAAACAATAAAACAAGATAATGATATCTAGTTTGACCTTGCTTAATAGGTGGATCTAAACTGACCTACAAGAATACACAATAAAAAAGGATAAAAAGAATAAAATAGAATAAATAATTTTTTTTTTTTTTTTCTACAAAATAATCTCGAGACAGAACTTACCACAAAGTACATTTGTCTGTTATCCTTATGAGGTAGTAAGAATAGTCTAAGAACTGTAGACATAGGAATCTTATAGTCAAATGTTTTACCATGAAGTTGAAAAAACGATTGAAATATTTTTATGTCATAACGACCACTGAAAATTGACACATAGAAAATAAATTAGAACTATCAAATATGGTCGTAATATCAGAGCCATGTTTTATAACTATAAAGTACTAACCGTGGTGTAAGACACTGGATTTCTCTAAAGATAGCAATGGCATCGCCACTGACACTAATAACAGAGGCTTTTTCCATAACTTGTTGATGAAATGCTTCTACAGGATCTTGATCCGCACTATCGCTAATAGGAATATGAAACCTCATTTCCATCAAACTAACAGGAGCATCATCGTTCTATTGAAGGAATGCAAGTTAATTTAAAATAGTTTGATCTTTATATATAATAAGATATCATGAACTATTTTAAAACATACTTGATGAAACTCCAGTGTTACTTCATTTTTCCCTGTATTACACTGGGAAACATCATATAATGGAATTTCAAATGCTGTATGATTTCCAACATCAAAGCTTAAGACAGATCCATTGAATTTAGCTGTACCCCAATTCCAACCTTTCAAACTGAGCTCCTTTTCCAGCATATCCTTTTTATAATTTACTGAGAAAAATTTTGCTATTTTTTCTTGATCCTATATAATATATATATAGAGAAGAATATAATCACTCTAATTTGTATAAGTATTACATTTCATTTAAAGGTCTAAAACATACCCCTTCTTTAAATCCTCTAAACCTATGCAGAGTTCCATTTTTCAAAAATATACGTAAACCCCAAGTTCCTATGAATTTTTGATAATTTACCATTTCCATATCACTAGCTGATATCTGTTCAACTTTACCAGTTTTTTGATTTTTAAATATAATATGTTGATCGGTTAATTTTAATCTTCCAGGTGTCTGCAAAGTAAGTACAATAAATAATAAATAAACTATCATTATTCTAAGATATTGTACACTATCTATCTTGTGTATCCTACATAATATATTTTATTTTTAGGATATTAAATAAATATAAAGCAATGCAAAGAATGAGATTATTTCATTAAAAATACTATAATATAAAGTTTGATTATAATACTCTTAAGTAACATCTATATAAAGCAATTGTGTTTTAAATTATAAATAATAGATTTACCATTGCACCCTTAACCTCTGCAATAACATCAGGATATTCCAAAAAGTCCATTTTTTGCTGAGGTTCTGAAGACTATACTTTCAATAATATTTTATGTTATTTCGTCTAAAAAATTATATAACAAATTACAAATGCCACTTCCAATATATCAATTATAAATACTTCTTAACTTAACCTAACAATACCTTCAACAACACCTCTTCCTATTCCGGCGTTTGTAGTCGTTATAAATCATTGCTCGTGATTGTACTCAGGTTGACCATAAAAATAATTAATAAATGTACTAAATGAACGCAGTATGTACAACATTATAAATTGATATATAGCGACATATCAAATTTGTTTTTTTAATAAATAATACATCGATTTAGGTAAATTAATATATGGAAAAAAATATAAAATAACATTTTGAAAAATTATAAAAAATAATGGTAAAATAAATGTAAATTAGCTTTTACAAGATATCGATATTTGAATGATCGATTCTTTGTGTAATTTTGATTCTCGATATCTGATCATCGATTCGATTGTATATTCGAGATCCATATACTCGATCGCATCCAAATTGCATTCGACAAGGATGGTATACCATCTACTTAACTCTTTGATTTATGTTTAGTTTGATAAAATTGACATGTGTCTGTGTATAGATATCGAACTGCATATTTTGTTAGTTATATAGGAGTATACAGGAGTATACCGGAAACGTTCGTACGTTAACGAAATCCGTATTATTCCTGATCCTGTAACCTTGAATAAAAAGTTTTTTTTGTGTTAAATAACAAAGAAAAACAAACGACACCCGTAAGGATACGATTTGAAAGATGTTAATAACTCAAGATCCACAATGGAACGGCGTCGCGGCATCGGAACTTCAGATGTTTCCAGAGCTTGATTTTTTGGGTACGTGTATTATACATTAACATGTATCAATTTTTTTATATTTCTACATAAATAATCATTGTAAATAAAACTAATTCTAACGGATAATCGCAGAGGAGATCAATGCCAAATAATATTCTATGTCCGTATATTATCCTTGCGATTCATCATTTTTCGACGCCTGTGACGTGACTCTAAAAATTCCAAAATTAAATTGAACGTACGTATGCACGATAAAATTTGTAGGCGTTGAACGCGTAAACGTGTAGATACAATCGTGCGCACGTTATCGGAATGAATTTTATATCTTACTCTATGTTGAATAAGAATAACGTTAGTTTTCTAATCCTGATTCTTTGAAACAATTATTATTATAATTATTTTGTTATAATTTAAAACGCGCAATGATAATCAAAGAATATATTGGAAATAATGGGTAACCCGTAATTATTAATAAGATAATTTTTATAAGTCGTTCTTTTATTTGTGGTTACGTTTCTTCTTCTTTGAACATGTTCGATGTCGTGTCGGCAAAGATCGTTCGTCGAGGTTATTGACCTCTCTAAAAGCCAAAGTTACAAGTTTCTTCAACTCACACGTATTCATTTTCCTTATAACAATGGTCATAGAAAGATTTCGAAAGATGTTCAAGAAATACAATACTTTCTTTTTATTTATTAACCTTTTTGTATGAACATCGTACCATTCATACGTGTATTAATGAATAAAAATAGATAGATAAAAAATTATCCTATAGATCGATTAATTTCTCAGATTCCCTTAGAAATATATCACCGGTTATCTCTGTGAAAGACATACGATGTATACACAAAATGTGATAAATTTATTATAAGAAAAAAAAATTCTAATCGCACTTGTGCCTGATTTTCAATGCTACCGGAAAAATTATATGTAACGAAAAGAAAAAAGTGTTTAATCGCGAAAAGGAATAAATGTAAAATATATTTTTCCTGCATTTATTCTTATGCAATGATCGTTCATTTACGTATTATATGCAATTATCGAAATACTGTCTTTGTTATTGCGTTCACGTATAATACATATGTTTTAGGCTTCTTCAATCGTACCGATAAAAGCAACAACCTTAACGTCCTTGTGCATACTAATAATGTATTTTAATCTATTACAAGCACGAAACTTATCAGTATAGCACGTTGTGTATTATATGTCGTTCAACGAATGTATTTATATTATAATCATTCATAATGTTTAAGCTTAATGCATTCCAATTGTAACAAAGAAATCTAACAATTGAAAATAACAATAGAAAAATTATAAACGATTTGTATGCGTATTTTCAGGCATGAAGAAAACGTTTCAGATTATTATGTACTGCCTGATAAACATTATTTTCTATTATTTTTATTTTTAGTTTGTATTATTTCGATATTATTGATTTTCTTCTTGACATATTAATGTGTATGCGAAGTATACTGTCACATCACGCCACCTTATTTCCATGAACGATCTCTCACACTTTGTCCTTGAAAAATATGAATGTTTAATTCGATTTGTTATTGCATGTATATTTATTTCCAGTGTAAATTTATTAATCCGATGTGAAAATTCTATAACCAAAAGAATATTTTTTCAAAAAGTTTTACTTGATTAAAAAGGAAGACAAAAGAATATATATTACGTCTTAACCATTTCTTTCGATAAATTTACGAAAGTGCGCGTAAATTCAAACGCTTTGCCGACTACACAATTTTAACCTAAATGTGACCATATTTTTGCAGATGAAAATTCTCTTCTTCCCGATGATTTGTTTCAAAGTCTAAGCTCTGAATTAGGGATTCCACTTTTACCCGATGAAGTATCTCAGGATTATTGTAAAAATTACAATGAAAATACAGAGGAAAATATAAAATCTTCTAACACTTTTGAGGACTTTGACTCGTGTTTTACCCAACAAGATAAAGGTATTTTTATTAAATAAATCCAATTTTAAATAAAAAAAATATGACGTTCTTTTTTTTTATTACCGATTATATTATTAGATCCAGAAACTACCGAGGGAAATACTGAAATAAAATTAGAGCCAGTAAGTCCTAGTACACATTTACCTCTTTCCTCTAGTCCAAGTCATTCAGAATCAAGTGGATCCGAGTGGCAACAAGAAATAATATCTAATCTTTCATCAACAGATTTAAAGGTATTTAATAAATTTTATGTGCCTTATATTTTATACTCTATATAAATGTTTCTTTATATATTTTTTAGTTCACATTAGAAACACCACCAATTTCACCACCGTACGTTTCTCCTCCAATATCACCATCAACTGTAACACCTACACCTTTCGTTCAACAAGTTCAATTGATACCTATTAATACGCAAGAAACAAAAAATACAAAGTATAAAGTTACCAGTGAAAATCCGGCTAAACGTGTTTGTATTCAACCCAAGGGTAACATTCAAGTTGCACAAGGCGATGGTAAGAATAAGAATGATTAAAGTTTATACTTAGTTTAAGCTCAAAATAATTATTTTATATATTTGGTAATGTATGTATATCATAATTTTTGCAGAACAACTTCAAAAGACTATAATATTAAGTGCTCAGGACTTTGCTGTTTTAGCACAAAAGGCAAAACAAAATCAAACATATCCTTTGAAACTACAATCATTATCATTACATAAACCTATTAAAATACGTGGTCCATTAAATTTTCAATCTACATCATTAAATCATATAAAAACAGAAAATAATGGAGTTAAATTGCAAAAAAATAATGTAAAAATTATAAATGCATTACCTAATCTTCATGTATCGACAGGAGAATCCATAGTTAATGTTCCCAACACTTCTGTAATTGTAAACAATGAAAGTGTTAATCATACCTCTATTGTTGTAAAAAATGAACCAGTGGGATGTGATTCAATTGTTATAAAAAAAGGAACATCAAATTGTACTCCTATTGTTATAAAAAATGAAATTCCAGTATTTAATAATCTCTCTGGTAAGCAAGAATGTGAAATGAAAGCTTTAAAGAGACAACAAAGAATGATAAAAAATCGAGAATCTGCTTGTCTTTCACGAAAGAAAAAAAAAGAATACGTTTGCTCTTTAGAGAAACAAATTTCTCAACTTCAAGAGGAAAATAACAAATTGAAATCTGTAAGAATTATTGATTGGTCTGCATTATATAATATTGTTACATTTTATTTTCTAATTGTTATTATGATAATATATATACTAGTAACTAACTAATATTAATTTTTCTTATTATGATACTTCACTAATGAATGTATGAATAGAATTAATGTTTATATCTGAAAGTCAATGATTTAAATGTTATCTTAATAATAATTTATTGTTTGTTTCTAACAGGAAAATATAGCTTTGAAACAAAGACTATCGACATTGGAAGATACGATTATATCTAACAGCAAACTTGGAAATGTTAATCTTAACGTGAATAAGAAAAATGCTGCTATTCTTTTAGGAATGATTTTAATGGTATCTCTTAATCTTAATGGTCTAGTGTAAGTATTTATATATAACGCATATTAAATATTGAACATAATCTTGAAATATACATATATAACGTTGTATTATGCAATATTTATAATGCATATCTGTCTGTACTTGTAGAGGCATATTTCCTCATAACAAAAGGTTAGATAGTATGTCAGCAGACATACCAACAATTACACCAAATGTTAGACATGGTAGAAGTTTGCTATGGGCAAATCCTGATACACATATCGAAGAAGAACTTGGAGATGATTTTAATAAAAATAAGTCAATGCATCATCCTATGTGTCCTATGTATATCAATCAGAGCGAATCAATACGTTTAGATTACGAGTTACGGCGGTGGATAGGTGGAGAATCTGATCGTGATAATTGGACTACACCGACGAAAACTGAATTACATAAAAAATTATTAGGAGAACTTCTTTTACCAAAATCATCTATAGAGAAAAAAACAGTGTATGACAAGAATCGTTATTTACGAAAAATAAAATCAAAAGATATTCATAAGACGAACAATATTCATACATCAAACGTTAATGCAGTTGAAGTATTTTCTCCAATTCTCAGAGAACATGCTTCTTTATTTGAAGCTTTAGGAAGAAAAGATGATACTTTCTATGTTGTATGGTTCAGTGGCGAACATTTATTATTACCAGCTTCAAGAAAAAATAACACATCTAGACCAAAAATGGCATTGGTTCTTCCCGCTGTTCCTTTGAATGGTATATGTTCTTTCTTCTTCCTATTTATTTCTTTTTATTTATGTATATCCAGGAAATGAATGAAAGAAGTGACTAACGAATAAAAATTATGTTTTTTTAGAAACTTATTCAACTCCTGCAAATCACATTACAATGATGCAAATCGATTGTGAAGTAACAAATACTCAATTATTACATCTACAACAATCCGTCATACCTTTTCATTTGCGTAGGAATAGTAAATCGGAAAATAGCAGTAGTCAGGCTCAAACTGCCAATGATGTGTCAGATGCCATAACAGTAAATATAACCAGAACCCATAAACCATATTTTATAAAAGAAAATGATCCTTATGTACTTGATACAAAAAATTTGAGGGAAACTTATACTCAAAGATCTAAGGAACATTATCACAGCAAAGATATGACTTATCCTCTAAAAGAAAAATTTGTTACTGGATTTGGTTTGGAGAATATAAAAAGTGATGATTATGAAAGTATTAAAAATACAAATGAAAGAAAAACAGATGTTTTCAAATTAAAAAATATTGATCATCATTAATATTAATTTCTATATTAATGATTATCACATAATATCTTATATTTACTTGTACAACATACGTGATAAAATATTTGCATGTGTTCGTATATATCACATGCTAAAAATTAGTGCAATTTTCTGCACAAATAAATATATTTAGCTATGTAAAATGATTATATAAAAAGAATTCATAATATCCTATAGATGGACTATAATATAATAGAGTAAATATAAAAGACCTCTCATCAAGAAAAGCAATACAAAAATAATATATTTACTATATTTCTTGTTCTTCATATTTAATAAGTTTATTGTATTTAATAATAATAATAATAATAATAATAATAATAATAATATAAATAAATATATATATATATATATTTATTTATATTTATATTTATATTTATATTTATACTACATGGTAATGACGATTTGTAAAATTAATATGCATTACTACTATTCGATGCTTGTCATGACATTTTGAGAAATTTGATACTATTTAATACTGTGAAATTTTGTAAATATGCACAAGTGCAAATAGGTTTTGTTGATATATGTACATAGTATTAAACTTATAAACTTTGAAATAGATGTAATAATTATGAAGTTCTACATAGATTTTTAATAATATTCATAACTTTTAAATATAGATTAAGTACAAAAGATAATATAAAGTAATATGGTGCACATGTTTTTTCTCTTATTGTAAATCTTTATAAAAATAAGTTTTTAAATATATTTGTTCATAATTGTATAAACTGTGTTTTTTATTGCGTGTGTGTGTATATATTACTAAAACATAAAATAATAAATAGAAACAAAACCTTAACTTTTGATATAATTTTTATTAATATAAGATTTTCTATATTATATATATACTTTCACAATTTCATTATTTAAATATTTTTTCAGTTTTGCATTTCTTAGTACTGCCATATTTTGCTAAAGAAAAAATGTATAATATTTTCCTGTCATATCTATTTCAAATCAGGTGTAGAATTTCCTAGATAGCTCCGTAAATCTGTTATTGTAGATTTAATTAATTTTGCTTTTATAAACTGCCTACCAATCTGTTTATGAGCTGTGTATCGATGACAACCACCAAAAGAATAATAGTAATCACCACCTGTATAATATTTAAAGCCATTGATAGATAACTATTTAAAAGGTACTTTTTTCTAACCTCACTTCTTTTAATATAAATAATTTAATGTATAATACCTTCGCTGCCTTTAATCCACAATATATCAATCGGTGGCACTAAGGATTCTGTTTCTGAATTGTTCAAAGTATTTATCAAACTTTGAACTTTCTCTTCATTAACATCTGGAGGAAATGGTCTAATAATTACGCTCATAGGTACATCGAATACTTCAGCATCCACACTAGAATGTATACTGGTACCAACTTCATCCATTTTAGATGCTGAAAACAAATAAGAAAAAAATGATACATTTAAAAAAAATAAATATTAAATATCCATGATCAACTATGCTATCATTTTGGAATGATTGTAGAACATGTATTATTATGTTGATAAAATTATAAATTTACATAAATGTTTCGAAGATAACATTGACAGTTGTAAATGCTGTATTGTTCGAAGAAACACCATAACTGAATATAATGTGACAAAAAATGAAAGAATTACAGCATCTTACTATCCCCACTTTTGGAGACACGAAGGTATAATAGAGGGGGAAAAGAATAAGAAGTGTGTGATTCATCTGTTCAAATACATTGATATTATTGTTTCTGGATCTTTCTATTAACAAAGTGAAATTTATAAAAATAAATAATTCTTCAATTATTTTAAATTATATATAAATAAATTATCATTCATTCTGATGAAATTGGAATTATTATTATTATTATTATTATGTAAAAAATTTTATATATACCTATTGTTAATCATTCTTCAATAATTGGTTGTTCCTTTAAAAATTTTATAATTTGTTCCGCTAACATTTTATAAGATTCTGCTTGAACACTGTTCGGATCAGATAACACTATTGGTTTTCCATTATCACAACTATCCATAATATCTTCATGTAATGGTATCTTCTGCAATATTTTTACACCTGTATAAAAATTATATATTAATATAATTATAAGTTAGAATTATATTATAACTTATAATAATGTATTACCAAGCTCTTGTGCTAATGCTTCTGTATTATTACCAAAAATAGGTATTTTAGTCATACATTTTGGGCAAGAAATGGAGCTCATATTTTCAACGATACCACAAATAGGTACATTTAATTTTTCAAACATTTTAGCACCACGTCTTGTTACATCTAAAGCTGCTCTTTGTGGTGTAGTAATTAATAATGCACCAGTAATAAAAATATTTTGAATTAATGATAAATGTGTATCTCCAGTCCCAGGTGGTGTGTCTATAATGAGACAGTCCAAAGGAGCCCATGCAACTTGACGCAGTAATTTATCTAGGGCACTCATTACCATAAGACCTCTCCAAATAACCGGAGATTTTTCATCGATCAAAAATCCCATGGACATACTATGACAATACTTTGTTGTAGTACAAATTGTTGTTGTTGTACAAATGTTATACAAATGTTGTTGTACAAATTATATTATATTCTATTAGAATGTTTGTCAATTGTAAAGTCAAAAAATCAAAAAATCAAAAATCAAAAAGTATTGTTTACTGGTTAAAGTTTGCATTCTAAGTATGACTATAATTTATTTATAAATGAGCATTATTTACCATTTTATACCATAATTAATTAATGGTTCCATAAGATTATTTTTATTTAACAAAGGTGATTGTTTTAAATTCATCATTAATGGTATAGAAGGTCCAAAAACATCTGCATCCAATAAGCCAATTGATTTTTTAGGTTCTATAACTTTTAATGCTGTTGCCAAGTTTACAGAAGTTGTTGATTTACCAACACCACCTTTCCCAGATGAAACAATAAGAATTTGCTTTACACCTTTGATAGGTTTTTTCTTAGGTAGACCACGTGACATAATTTCTTTTCGTTTAGCTTCTAAATTTATATTTTTTGTCTCAGTAATATCGGTTGTAGAAATATTCTAAAAGTAAAAATAATATTGTTTTGAATAATGAAATATCTACTTAATGTATTTTTATATCTTGTAACGTTGAAAGATATTAAATAAAAATAATATAAAAATAATGTTCAATTTTGTAAAACAATTTTATTTGAAAAATGTGTAATATATTTTACATTTAAACTTGTAAACTAATTAAAAATTTAGGAACTATACTTACACTTTGGAGACGTTTTTGCATACATGCACATATTTTTAAATTACTGGATAAAAATCTTATTTTACAATAAAACATTTTAATGAAATTATGAGTGCACACACACACACACAAGTAAACTTAACCTTATATATTAAATTAATTAGATGCGTATTAAATTGTACTATATATAGTTATAAATAGAATAAAGATATTTAAGAAAATATTGTTATACCGTGAAGTATATAAATAATCAATTATTTCATAATCTGAAACAAAATAATTGATAAAAATGTAATAGTTCTAATATTTTATTTTTCCAGGAAAAGTAACTTGGGAATCTGTCACGAGAGCGGCGCAGTTTTTCAATACACGGAACACTCCGAGGCATTCATCCGTCATTTCGTGTATTTTACGATGATTCTGTCTAACGTAAATATGTGAAAGTGAGTTTTATATTAATCTCGGGATTTCTTTTCAAGCTTCTAATATTTGTATGCTAACACGGCAATATCAAATGAATATTTTTTGTATATTTAATCATTTCGTTGTGTAGATATGTTATCGCCACATTGAAATTAACCTATAATTTATAGCCATAATGGATGTTATAATGCCATAGTTTAAAATGCTTTTTAAATTGAATTTTCGTTGAGTTTAGCAGCGTAGCATTTCTAAATTTATTGTTTGTAAACATTATATATATAATAAGGTCAAAATTAAAAAAAAAAACTCATAACGATCTTTATTAGATTTTAACTATTAAACATCCTTTAATTTCTTTGTGTACTTTTTTTACCGTGTATTTTGGCAAAATAGGAGATTTATTACTGGAACTATATAATAATAAGTGTTAAAAATCATGATTAGCTATTATCTAATATCGTTTCTTGAAATAAATAGTGTTACTAAAATATTGGTTAAGTATATTTGTTTAAATTAAGTTAAAAAACATACTTGGTATAATTGAAAGTAATGATATTATCTAATTAAAACGTATTTTGATTTCAGAATAGCTATATATAAAAATAAAATAAAATAAAATAAAATTATTTTTATTACTCTTACCAAATTTATAACAGATGATTATATCTATATCTATTATACATATATATATATATATGTTATTGGAATGTTAAACAGGTGAAACATATCAGTTTTAAGAGTAGGGTGCACAGAATATGGGCCTAAAAGCAGCTGTCCAAGCTCTGAAGTAAGAATGAAACATATGTGTATCTTAAAGAAATAATTTATATAGATATATATGCATATTAAATGTTTAAAATATTTTTTTTTTAAAGGAACAATATATACACCTCTGTGATATAATATATAATACTCTTTAATTATACAGAAAAGCTGAACCACTAAAGGATAAGGTTCAACGTTGTAAAGATCTATTGAATGATAATGATGCCTGGGTTTGTCAACAACAACTACAAAAAATATATCAACAAGTACTCATTTTGGATCTGGAGTATGCTTTGGACAAGAAAGTTGAACAGGAGCTTTGGAATCTTGGTTTTAAGAATTATATAGCAACATTGCAATCTCAAGCAAAAGATAGGAAAAATCCAAAACGTGGAGAATCTCAAGCCTTGTTGAGTTGGTGTTTGGAAGCAGCTAGTGGATTTTATTTGACACTATTGCAAGAAATTTGTACAGCATTTGACTTAGATCTACCATTTAGACGGTAATTACTATATAAAACAAAAAAAAAAGCCATTAAAATTATTCATAATATTGCAAGCTAATATTACTTTTTATTATTGTAACTATAATAAAATATTAAAGAAAATTTATTTCAGGAAAGGCTATGTTTATGGTTGTACTTCACCATGGAAAGCTGTTGAAAGATTGTCAACACCTCACAAATCATCTTGTTTTTATGCGTGCCAATATTGCCTTGTACACTTAGGAGACATTGCTCGCTACAGAAATGAAAGCAAGCAAGCTGAATTATTTTATAGACATGCTGTTTCATTGTCACCATCAAGTGGACAGCCATATAATCAGTTAGCTCTTCTTGAAGCATCACGTGGAGATAAATTAGGAACTGTATTTCATTATGCACGCTCTGTTACTGTGAAACATCCATTTCCTGTAGCGACAGCTAATCTTGCAAAAACTTTATCATCTGCATTAAATGATCATTCATATAACATTGAAGGAAAAACTAAATTGAGTGCGCAAGAATATGTGACTGTGTTTTTAAAACTTCATGGCATTATACATAATCTTGGAGATTTAAAAATTGCATCCTCATACGTTAAATTACTGACGGAGACATTAACGGCATTAGTAGCTACAGAAAGTTTCAGTTCATGGATGCTTGTACAAATGTTGGTGATAAATTTATATGCTCTTCAGCATACAACAGGCATCACTTCAGATGCGATCGAATTCTTGAAAACCGACCAATTGTCTACTGATGAAAAACTGGCAAAAAATTGTATCTTAGATTTTATTTCTGGCAGTTTAGCTGCATTGTTGTTACCTGTCTATACTATAAAGAATCGTATTGTTGAATATTTTGCTTTACCCTCCAGTAAGTAACTTTTATCTTCTATATTATGTATATTATACGTTTGAAATACATACATTATTTTTATATTATACTTCTTTTTTTTTTTTGTTTACAGTAAAACTGTGTCTCGATTGGATTCGTATAAATCCTACTGTTTTGGAAGAGACAGCATTTACTTCTAGACTCCAAATTTGGCCCAGCCTTTGTGTGTTATTGAATGCTTTGCAACAATCCATTATGGATTTTAAATATGATCAGTGTGGGTAACATTATCATTAGAAATTAAATGGAAACGATTCACTTAATAATTCCTTATATTTTACTTATTTTCCTTAATAGATGTTAAAGTACCACTGCCAGAAGATCGGGATTTGCAAGGTTTCCTACCGTTAGAAAAGAATTTCGAAAATTTGAAATTCACAAATACCGATTTTGAAGATGATATTGCGACATTAAATAAACTCCGAGCTGTTCGTTTAATTCAGTTGGGACATTATTTAACACAGTACCAAATTAATGGATCTCCCTTAATTGCTATTGTAACGAGTGAGCAAATAGAAGAAAATAGATTTATACCATTGAGTGAAGGTCCTGGCCCAAGCAATGAGTTAATGAAAGAGCTTGAAGAGCTCAGTTTAAATAAGGAAAAACCAATTGTACCAGCGAGTCCTGTATTATCTGAATCAGCTAGTAGCAAAGGATCCGCCGAAATTGATATAACAGAAAATGCTCGTGAGTTATTTTTTATTCGAAAGAGAGATTATTTATCGTATCTTATTTATATATATATATAATATTTTTATATTAACTGATTTAGAGGAACGGAGAGTAGGTATCCTAAAACCACAAGGTTCTTTGGAACGAAATAGAGATTCAATAACTAGTACCACAGATACCAACATTGTTGAATTAAATTCTTTGCCATCAATTCGGAAACCAAGGCAAAATATTGCAATGCAAGCTATAATGAGGCGTGCAGAAACAGAGCAAAAGCAAGTTACATTTAAAAATGTTTCACCAGTATGTATCGAAGAAGAAAATGATAAAATAAAAACAACTTCGACTGTTTCTCCAAATAAGCCCACAGGAAATAAGAACATTACAATAACTACAGAATCAGCAAAAATGAATACAAATGCACCAAGCACTGTTCAGAATAGGCTTCCACTAATGCCAAGTGCTACAGTTACTATTCAAAGTCAAGCTACACCCAATACAAATCAATTAAAATCTACAAAAATACAACCATCATCACAAATCAATCAAGTTCCTTCTTCTCAAGAGCAGTCTTCGGATACATTACCTCAAGCATCCTGTCTACCTCAATTTGGCCAACAGTCACAAACTTTAGGATCACTCTGCTATCAGAATCAATCTTTTAATGTACAGAATCCGCAATTTGCGAAAAACTTTATGTCTGGACATATAGCAAATATGCCAACTTATGCGCTGCAGGGACAAATTAGCAAAACGACACAGACACTGGCCCAAAATTTGGGTATACAGCATGTCATGAATCAGAATAGACCGGTTCTTCAAAGAATGGTTCAAAATGTACCTCAAAATTCATTATTGCAGCAAAATGTAGGAATATCGTCTACTGCACAGCAAAGCATTATGCCTAACATATCTCAAAGTATGTATGTACAACAAACCGCAAATACTGGTCTACAACAAAATATAAATATGAATCGACAGCAACAAAATCACAATATAGGTATTCAACAACCAAATATTATTCCAAACAACGTAAGATCCAATGGGATATCTACGCAAAACCAGATTAACATGCCAGCGACAAGCATTGCAAACAATATTTCTACAATACCAACATTGAATACATATCAAAAGAATCTACAAGTTACTAATATTACAAACATACCAAATACTTCATTAAGTCCAAACAGTATGTCAAATTACCAACTTAATTTTAATCAGGGTATTTATACTCAAAATAATTTTAATCATGTATCACAAAAACAATTATCGCCAACAATGAATAACAAAAATACTGATATTCTAGACTTCCCTTTTTCAAATCAAATCGGTACACCTAAAAGTCAGCAACAATCTACAAGTAATTATCAAGTTTTCCAAAATTTTGACTCTCCAGACTTCGGTTTATGGAAAGATACTCAACCTCCTCAACCACCAGTTGCTTGGTGGGGAGCAACAAGAGGAACGCAAATACATAAGGATTCATGCACAGCAGATACTTTCCAGAATTGGACTAATGTTCCTAATTCTGGGAACATGAGTAATAGATCTTTAATGCCGTGTAGCAATTATCAACAAAATACTTTGCCTGAAAGACATTTTGGAACTGGAAGTAATTTTGAAGATACTAGAGCATATGAGGTGTGTATGATCATATTTATTTGTAAACAAGTATATTGTAATACCTTTACAATACTTATTTGTAATACCTTTGGTGTATAGATGGATCAAAAGCCCGTACAATCGACCACAACAGGAAACACTTATTCTTTATTTAGTGGCAATACATGGGGTTCTGGTTCTCAACTATCTAATTCTTCAAATCAAGATCAAATGAAGGCTAGACTTAATCAACAGTCTTTATGGTCTGGACCTGGTCCTTCTCCTTTGGAGCGACTTCTTGAACAACAAAAGTCATTGCGCGAAGGAGGTACTTGAAGGAAAATTATATAGTTGTTGAAGAAGCAAATGAGAAACTGATTTTGCACCTAACATAAAAGTTAGGTAATCAGACAAATATAGTAATGTTACTACGGTAAGATCACTACACTGGACAAACATGTGTTAAAGTCTTAAAAAAATGTAGAAGAATACAGAAGGGGAAAGGAAAGTGTAGATAAATTAAATCACACGTCCAGGGCGTTATGAAACACGCTCAAAAAAGTAATTTTCATTATTGTCTATTAGTTGCGTATGCATTAACAGCGAGTATGAAAACTCCAGTCAAACACACGGGGCTGTTTGGAAATGCTTATGTTAAATTTAATGGGATGTAAGGAAAACAAATGGCAAAATTTCTATCGATAGAGATTTAACTTTATCAAATAAAAAAGTTAGATAATTTTTGGAATATATCAATTGGTTTTAGTATCAGTGTTCATCACTTAATATACCGATTATTTAGTTATGCCAATATTATGTAATGATTAAAACTATTCACGTTAGATCACCTTAGTTTGTCACATTTGAAATATTATATTTTATTTTCAGAAATACAAATTCTATGAACAAAGTACTGTGTAACGAACTACAATAATTTACTTAACATAAAATTATTGTATTTTTAAACATTTGGTACAGGACAGTTCAGATTGATTTAAATGAAATATAATTTCATCTATCATTTGATACATGTTATATTGAATTATTCAGTTAACAAAAATTAATTTCTATAACTCTTTGAATTAATAAAAACATTTTGTCTTAGAGAAGATTGCCATGCTATTATAATGCTTTACAAATAAGATGTACAGACTTTAATAAAGACATTCACAAAATAAGTAGATTTTATAAAATAATAACAAATAAATAATTTAGTGACTGTTGCAGTAATTGAAATAAATGTTAGAAATTGTAGCCAAAAACGTTTATTAAGGAAAAAGATCAAAAACAAGAAAAAAGAAAACTTGTTCAATAACATAACAAAAAATTAATTACTTTCATTATAGCAAAAGTACAGGTTATGTTGAATTACTTTCAAATATATGATCTTTAAAGTGCAATCAAAAAAACATCTGTTTTAATTTCCAAACCTTAATATTATAATAACATGATGATAAACAACAGTATAGGTATAATTTGTGATATTTGGTTACTCATGATTTTCTATATCATGATTTGCTTCTGCTACATTAGAACGCTTAATACTAAAACTACAGCTGAATGTATCATTTTGGCGAATCATATTTTTTTGTTGCATTTCAGAATTTTTAATATATAAACAGTCTTCCATAGCTTGCCGATCTACTACCCTGCATGTTTTTACCTATTTTCAAATAATGTATTAAATATTATTATTTTTTTATATCATAGTATTTTATCATTGAAAAATAATCTGTTTAATTCAAATTTATATTATCGCTATGAGATGAGAGAATATTCAAACTAAGTTTACCATTCCTGAATATGTCACAGATGTGTTTCCAGATCCAATTTTAATTTCAAATGTAAAATGTTTACTTGCTGAAGCGCTATTTACAAGCCAGATCATACCTTTCAAATCGCCTGTATAAAGAATTCTAATATTTATAAAAAACAAACCCATGTTTCTTACATAAATTGCTAAATCATGGTCTCTCGGTATTATATATTCTAATTCACAAGTTTGTGTAAATACGCCATCATCCTCCTTGAACTACAATAATATCTCTATTACAAAAGGAATTACTTTCTACTATATATAAATGATTATTTAATAACTATACTTCATAAAATACATCCTTGTGAAAAGATTTCAAGTGTTCTACTATCTTTTCAAATGTTAATGAAATGGTACATGAACCTAAACAACATGGGTAATTCCCTTTTCCAATTTTAGGATAAATGAATTTCCTTTTCTCTTTCTTTTTTTGTTTCGATCCATTTTCCACCCATGCATTATTTGTTTGTGTTTGCTTATTATTGCAAATTAATATATTTCTGGTTTGTACTTCCATAGATATTTTAGATATGTTTTCTGTCTGTGTAGATACACATATTTTATTTTCAAGAACTCTTTTATTAATTTTATGTTTAGGATACATAAGAGATATCTATAAAGAACAATGCGATTTTATTTATTATACAACACAAACCGTTTTTATATACTTAACTAGATATTTAATAAATTATAAAAAAATTCTCATGCAAACCATTATTTCTTCCAATTTGCTTGCCATTTCTTCGGCAAAAAAATTTCTTGTATTAGAAAAATTATTTGTACATATCGGGCAATTTTGTAATCGATAACGACAGGACATACATATGTGATGACCCGATGCACATTGCAAAATATTGCTTTTTGGTATTTCACAACATACTGGACATTCAAGCAAACTCTCTAAAATATCACACCACTGCAAATATATTTTAATTGTAAGTAATTATAATTAGAAAGATGATAATTAGGAGTACAATGTACATTAATATACTTTTAAGTATTATCTAATCTATGATATAGACGAAGAACAGAAAAATGTACGAGATCGTATTTAAATTATTAATATCAATGCAAATTAGTTAATACTTACTTTTAGTCTGATTTCTTCCAATATACTCATTTTTACAACTTTCTTTTTCTAATATATCAGATTTTCAAATACACCCTATCGATATCATATAATATTAAACAATGTCACCTCAACAATTTGTTAATAATGAGTTATCTTGTTTCTGGATACTCCCCGTGTCATTGTTTTACCACCATTAATTATAAACAGCTAAAAATTACCGCGTTGTAAACTAGATTTTATATCAAAGAAGTCCATTGTGTTAACCAATCACATCACGGAAAAATAAAATCAAACTATGATGCCCCTAGTGGTTTCCAACGAGACAGATAGAATATATATATATATATATATATATATATATATATAAAACAATTATTATGTCTCAGTAACCATAGATCTTATCGTATACTTTATTAGTAAATAGCGAGAAAAATAAATTTCGGTTTTAAACAATTTTTAATATATAATCACAAGATAGATACAAAATCAGACAAAGAGTCTTAAATTGTGTAGGCAAGCGATAAGTGATTAAGTGCACATAAAAAAATCATGGCGGGTTTTGGAAGACTTGTTTCTCCTGGTTCCTGTAGTCATTTTTTAAATACAAGGTATATGTTACATCTTTTATACTTGTTAATATAGTGATAATAAAAAATAGCTTCAACGAAGAAAGTATGATAATTATTCTTGTAACAAACGTAACACGTTGAAATTCTAACCGTAACGCACGTGCCATTTAAATATAATATCGTAGACTTAATTGCTTTCTTATACATTATACTAAGAAATATATTTGTTTGTGTATTAGTATTCAATACATCAATCGATTTCATAATCTTATTTAGAATTTCTATTAGATCAACGATGTTTTTCTTTGCTACTTCATTTCAAACTGTTTTCTAATAAAAAGATTTTTAATATTTCAATTATATCATTATTTAATTTATATCATTAATTACAAGATTATATGTAAATATTAGAAATATTGTTGGATATTTTTATTTCATAACTATTTATTTATTTCAGATGTTTGTTAACAGGTTCTTGTCAATCCATATCAATGAAAGCAAGAAAAAATTTAGAAAGTCAATTTTTTCCGAATAAACCAAAAAGACCATTAACGCCATTTTTTAAATATATGAAAGCAATAAGACCGAGCATTGTCAATGAATTTCCAAAATATAAATCCACTGAAATTGTAAAAGAGATATCTGCAAGGTGGGCAGTAGAAGACCCTGAATATAAATTTAAGTTAAATAAAGAATATGATACGGAATACAAAGAATATATGGTGAAGGTAATAGAGTATGAGAAAACGCTTACTCCAGAACAAAGGGAAAAGTATATGATGACAAAAAAGTCATATGATAAAAAAAGAGAACTGAAAGAAGTAAGTAATATGTAAACACGTAATGTTTCTATCGGAGATCATCGGTAACTAATCATAAAATGTAAAATTATAGAAAAATAGAATATTATATCATTCAAAATATATTTAGACGCTTTGTTTTTCAGAATGCTAAATTACATGGAAAACCAAAAAGACCACCTTCTGCTTTTATATTATATATGCTTAGCATGATGAAAACACAAAAACCTACCATTAATAATAAGGTATGTTTGATTTTATCAATGTTCGAGCCATCATTTGACAACCTTTTAAAATAATAAAGTATAGCTACTTCTAATTTGTAAGAACAGATGAAGAATAGATTTGTAATAAAATGTTTTAATTTAGGAATACATAAAACAGCTAAGTATTCAATGGAAAGCTATGAATGAACAAGACAAAAAACAATTTGTAGATCAAGCAACGGAATTAATGAGTCAGTATAATAAACAGAAAATGGAATGGAATCAAAATATGATAAAGGAGGTTTATAAAAATGATTTACATAAACAGAATTCTATGATTCAAAATGAAGATAAAAATATATAGGAAATAATGTGCCCCACCCAATCTCATAAGAAAGTTATTAATACCACATTAATTCCTTTAAAAATATTTGATAAGAACATCGTGGGTCGGGGCACGGAGATTTTCGATTGTTCAATAGATATTTCAACTTATGAATATTTTACTGGACAGAAATCAATAATTTATAAATACCTTTTAAGTTGTTCTCAGCATCATCATAATCTCTATTCTATTTTGATTTATATGGTAAAACCTGATGTTATTAAAAAGGATTTGATGACTCATACCCATGAGAAATACTTATTAAAGACAAAAAAGTATAAAAATGCTGCATTGGAAGATCATCTACTAAGTAATAATAACAAGATACTGTCTGATCCTGATACAATTATGAACAATGTAACAGAACATATTTCTAAATCTGAAGAAGAAAATGAAAAATTAGAATTTAATATGAAAACACTGAAAAATTTAACTAAAAATTGGAACACAGTAAAGAAGTATGTATTCCTTGGCATATTTTATCTTCTTATATTAATTTTTTGCTGTTGGAACCTTATATACAGATAGATCTTTTTTTTTGTCACCAATGGTAGTATTCTTTAGATTTTGTGTTAATTTTTGTATGTATTATATACATAATTATTATTGACGAAATAAATTTATATATTACCAAATTAAGTTTCTTCTATTTTAATTGTCTGCCTTTTTTTTATGAATAAGTAAAAATAATAAATAAACAGAATTTATTACCAAATTCTATATTTGATTACCTTTCATATTGCATGTTGTATTTAGAAAATTATTTAGATGTATGTACTATAATTTTTATAATAATATGCCAAGTTTGTTGTAGACATATATAAAAATGAAGAAGCAGAAATTACAAATGATAATATTTATCCACATACAATTATATCAAATGAAGATATAAATGCAGACAAGCATTTGAAATATGTAACCTAGAATGTATACACTGGAAATATGTAACATATATAAAATTTTGTATATGTTATCTATTGCTTATATATAATATGTACAAAATACACAACCATCTTATCCTGAGAAACGTGGTAATATTACAGGAGATTCATTATAAACAACATATTGCTCATGTGTTTAATATTATTATGATACTTATTTGCGAACTTATCAAATATTTAATGTTTTTAATGATAAAATTTTATTTTCCCAGAGCTTTTCCGGTAATTTATATATATCCAATTAGATATGTTAAAAAATATTGGAAATATTTCTAACAACCATTTACATAAATAAATCATGATATATTATGTATTATATAGTTGATAGAAAATAAAAATTTTTCTCATACATATCGTTACTTTAAATCTATGCATTTATTTAATAAGAGAATAATAATTTTATTCAAAATCATACCTAATATTTGTGTGCTGTTTATAGATACATTATATGCTATGAAACATTTTACTCCCTCTTTTCTTATACATAGTTATTTGCTAATAATTTCCAATAAAACATTATCCTTTTATATTACGTTCTTACATACTTGATGCAATTAGAATATTGAAATCTTGTAAATAATATGTTATTGCAGAATAGATTAAAGTAAAGCTGAAAATATATAATGCTAAATCTGTGATGATAGAGGTAAGAATACTTATTGCCCTTGTAAGTCGATAAATTACCACAGGCTTAATATTACACAATATCAAGGTAGCAATTAAGGGACTTCCTTGTTGTGGTTCTTGAATATTATTACGAATACACGAACGTCCAAGCATCATAATAAAATATGGTATAACAATATTCTGAAAAATAATAGTTATTGAATATATTATTTCATAATATGTATAATTTACATGCACTATGAAAGACAAAATATTGGATAATATTAATATAATATAATATAATATAATATAATATAATATAATATAATATAATATACTGTATTAATATATAATACCAATACCTTCCCAAATAGATGATCCATTTTAAACAACAATAGAATGTTAACTATAGCTGCCAGCACAATATAACTTATGTGATTAGATAATAAATTAGATGATAGTATACTTTTATTGCATACATTGTGTTGTATTTGGTAATTAGTTGAATTTCTCTCTTGTATATAATCCGTACTTTCATTGTGATAACCAACATGCTTTAACATATTATTTGTACAATTAAGTTTGTCATTTGTTATGTCATTACACTTGTAGGAATTGCTTAATGCAAAACAAGTATCTTCATTATTTAAACCAAAATATGATTCAATATTTTTTTCATCTCTGTTTTTTATAACATTATCATCTATAAATACATATATGTATATACATAATGAAATTGAAAAAATGTGATTACTATACGAGTTTTAGAAAAAAATCAATAATACATAATATGGCTTTACCTTGAAAATATAAAGCATCATTTTCATCCTGAATAAATGTTTTGTTTGCACATATGCCATTTACTTCTAAGTCTAATGCATTCGAATATACATTTAAAGCAGCACATTTTGTTGACATATCTGAAAAGAAATATAACAAATACAATTAATTTTTATTAACTAGTATATTTTTATTGATTAGTACAACATTGATCTACAACTTAATAACGTTCGTGATAGTTGCGTCGATTACGAGAATAAATTAATAAAATGATAAAATGACTAAACAATTTTGACTTTAGGAAAATTTATATTCAAATTATTCTTATGTACAATACAGGAAATAAAATGAAAACATTTCTTTAACTGTAAAATCAAGATTATCGATCGAATATCTAAATAATTTAAAGATATTAGATATATTTCGTTGTCTATAATTAAACATAACGTTTAAATTTTTACCTTCGAATTCATTTTGGTTATTCGTACCAGTAATCTTTTGTAAACGACGTCCTGAATTTTCTAAAATTCGTCTTCTTCTTGCTTCTCTCTTAGCGATCGTTTCATCCATGATTATTGTAATAGACTTTGTGTGCTGATGTTCACAACCCAATTTGTATTATTTATTTTCTGTATCATTAGTTTTATACAATTAAAAAACAAAAGTAAACGTTAAATAAATTTTTGTAATCGGTTCAGGTTTTCCGAATATTCCCAAATGTGTATATATCACAAATAGTTAATATACCTTTAACTATACAAATCCATGAACATTGCATAGCTTTAAAGTTTTATACAAACTATCATCCAATCATGATCTATATAAACGTACATCTGTATACTATTGCATTTCATTCTCAAATAATTGGCGGTAAATTTGAAAAGAAAAAATATATAAAAATATCAATCTATATAAATAGATATTTGAAAATGATCTGATCCGTATCTGGCAATAAATTTGTAATTCAATTAATTATATCGATGAAAGGATAAAATCTTATCAAATTAAATAGAAAATGTTAAATCTTCGTAACATTACACAATGTATTATTACGCAATTATTTAATTTGATTTCTTATTTAAATATTATTACAAAATATGGTTTATTTATGGCGGATAAATCGAATGATGTACCAAATGTAAGAAAAACGTGATTGAATGTAATAGACTTTTATTATATTTGAAATCATGCATTGATATGAATATAGCATAAGGTAGGCTCGATTGAATTGTTTTAGGAACACACTCGAGAATAAGTATGTGCGTTAGATAGAATGTGTGTAAATGCGCCAATGCATAAATATACTGTCCCGTTTGTTAAGTAGTTCATATATATTTTTTGTTGATGATACCACTTTTTGTGTATTTTATATGCTGTCAATTTTTGAACAGACGTAACGTTTGCCTTATTTGGAAAAGGTTAAAAATCGGGAAAAATTGAATGTGCTTTGAGCGCAGCTCGCTCACGGACAGTAGGACGTTGTCATTTGAAAACGGAAGCCATCTTGTGGCCGAGCCTCCCATATTATACTGGGAATAATACTTCAGCGATTATTTCTACCAAAAAATTGCTCCGTTTTTTCTCCATTACGTCTAGACTATGCATGAATCATTGTATCACATGTTTACATAGCCATGGCTGCGACGAGAAAGTTGCAAGGTGAGGAGAAAATGTTTCCAGCATGTTTACATTCAGAAATTTTGTTATGGCTCTGTATCACCACAGATTCACTTTTACCCGTTTCTTCTATCAAACTTGCAACCTAATTATCAAAGGCTACATTTATTGCATAAAAGCGGTATTACTTTGATTCATTTTATTTATTTGCATGTTGACTTTGCCTTCTGACAGTTGTTAAGAAGTATTAAAGTATAATGGAATAGTGAATTCTATTCTTATTTTTTATATTTATTTTACACATCCATTTGCTTTTCTGTAATACTTATCGCTGTTAAAATAAGACAATTCTAATGTTAATATATATCAATGCATAACCTTTAAAGCGATACATTCAAATCCATTTTCTGTTCTTGCTTATTGGTGATTTTGCTTATATGGTGATATGTAGTAATTTAGTTGTGCTAGTTTAGTTATTTCCATTAACACACACATTTTATATAACTTAAAGTATCATTATCTGCAACCAATAATATTATTTATATATTAGATACATATTTTACTTTCAATAATATGTATATATGTATGCATGTGTGTGTGTGTGTGTGTGTGTGTATGCATATATATATATATATATATATATATATATATATATATATCATTAAAGAAGCTTTCTATTTTTGATTTTTGTTTTATAGGTGAAATAGATCGGTGCCTTAAAAAAGTGACAGAGGGTGTAGAGACCTTTGAAGACATTTGGCAGAAGGTTCATAATGCCACTAATAGCAATCAGAAGGAGAAATATGAGGCGGATCTTAAAAAGGAAATCAAAAAACTTCAGAGGTTACGCGATCAGATTAAAAGTTGGATCGCATCTGGTGAAATTAAGGATAAAAGCACACTTCTTGACTACAGGAAGTTAATTGAGACTGTGAGTATAGTGCACAAATAAAATATATATTTAAAAAATATTATGTTGCAAGAAAATTTTACAAGTATTACATCATCGTGTTTTCTTGCAGCAAATGGAAAGGTTTAAGGTTGTCGAAAGAGAAACAAAAACCAAGGCCTATTCCAAGGAAGGCTTAGGTGCAGCACAGAAACTTGATCCGGCTCAAAAGGAAAGGGAAGAAGTTAGCAATTGGCTTGCAAATTCGATAGATGCTTTAAATCTTCAGGTAGATGGTTGACTATTTTTAAGACATTTACAAATATTATCCCACTTAATCTGATATGCTGATGATTCATTCTAATTTAGCTGGATACATTTGAATCAGAGATAGAGTCATTACTAGCAGGAAAGAAAAAAAGGTTAGATAAAGATAAACAGGATAGAATGGATGAGCTAAAAGCAAAGCTTGATAAGCATCGTTATCATATCCGTAAATTGGAGACATTGTTGCGCATGTTGGATAATATGTCTGTTGAAGTCGATACAGTGAGTTTTCTTTCGACGGAAGAGTATATTTTAATTAGTTATTAGCTATTGAAATTGTCTCTTTGCGTTCATGCTTATGTAGCAATAATTGAAGATTTATTGCATTACAAATATATTGAAGTTTATATGGAATTTGTAATAGATCAAGAGGATAAAAGACGACGTTGAATATTATATCGAATCATCTCAAGAGCCTGACTTTGAGGAAAATGAATACATTTATGATGATATTATCGGTCTTGATGAAGTAGAGTTGTCCGGGGTTGGTATTCCCTCTGCGGCAACAACAGATAGCAACAATAGCAATGAGACTGGAGGTACACCAACCTCGACTAACTCCGGTACTTCACCAATACCTTCACCGCCATTGAGTTCCACCATGCACAACCATTCGAGTGATAGTTCCACGGATATAGATAAAAAAACAAAGGTACGCAGTTTTATTGACTTAGCAACGGGAATAATTATTTTATAGATGCGATGATAGTTCTTTTATAATTCCAGCCTGTAAAACCAACAGCAGTCAGGCCGTTATTAAATTCTCAAGCGAGCATTCCAACCACGGGAAGCACTGCCACTATAAAGTCGAATTTGTTATCAAGCAGCACTCCAAGCAAGACCATTCCCATGACATCTAGCCATAGCTCGCCTAGTTCCACTAGTAATCACATCGCAACAACTAATGCTGGAAATTTTGCCACAGTAGCTGCTTCACACAGTAATTCACAAGCCATCCATTCTACCTCTAGTAAAACATCATGTAAGTACTAATTAATGATATTTGCTAATATAATTTGAAAATCTTTACAATATATTCTTTTAATACTAGACAATTTATTAATATTTACAGCTCATAGCAGTGAAAACGGATTATTGTCATCGTCGTCTACATCCAGCGTTACTTCGAACGTGCAACAATCGATCTCGCAGCAACATAACAATCCAGCACCTGTTCAGACAACTCATATACTACATAGTCAGCAAAGTCAAAATCACAATAGCGAAGCAGAAATGACAACACCCATCCCACCGTCTTCTTCGCCACAATCTTCGGTTAGCACTAGGTCTTCGCCTCTGCCTGCGAATTCATGCTCGCCAGCGCCATCGACTGCCAATGGTCTCATCCCTAAACTTCCTGATGGCATGTCCTCTCTAAAATCTATTGCCCAACAAGTCATTGTCCGAGCAGGTCTGGAAATACCACCGTCTGAGCCGAATAGAAACATCTTTGACAGTGCGAAGGCTAACAATAGTAACAACGCCACTTCGGAAGCACACATTCCACCTTTACTCGGCGTAGCACCACTGGGCCCGGTACCTTTGCAAAAGGAACACCAGTTACAGTTTCAAATGATGGAAGCTGCTTATTATCATATGCCTCACCCCTCAGATTCCGAACGCTTACGGTCGTATTTGCCAAGAAATTTGTGTCCTACGCCACCTTACTATCAACAGGTGTGTAAAAGAGTGATAAAATGGGATGGGGTGGAATTACAAAATTTGATGTTTGCAATATTTTCTCACGCAGGTACAGCTTCCTCATTCGGATACTGTAGAATTCTTCCAACGTCTTTCTACGGAAACATTGTTTTTTATATTTTATTACATGGAAGGTTCCAAGGGTCAATACTTGGCGGCGAAAGCTCTGAAGAAACAAAGTTGGAGGTTTCATACAAAATACATGATGTGGTTTCAAAGACACGAAGAGCCTAAAGTTATTAACGAAGAATACGAACAGGTTACTGTCCCATTGATTACAATCAGTACATCTTACAACATTGTCCTAATAAAATGAATTTAGCACTAGTAAGATAGAATGAGATATAAAAAAGATTTCGTACGATAATAAAGCGTATAATGATATTTCGAGAGATTTTATTTTATTTATTATCTGTATGTCGTCTTATGTTGTTCGAAGAAGTATATTGAAGGTATAATTGTTATTGTATATTACAGGGAACCTACATCTATTTTGATTATGAAAAGTGGGGACAAAGAAAGAAAGAAGGCTTTACTTTTGAGTACAAGTACTTAGAGGACAGAGACCTGAATTAACAGATCTATTACTTGTGGAGTCTCTGAAATGCACTATTTCTGTACCGATATTATCCAAAACTGAAAAGACAGATTTTATTTTTTACGATTCTATATTTTCACAAAATATAATTTTATTTATTGGTAAAAAGTATCTCAGAAAAGTTAAACAAAAAAACAAAGATACGAACTTGTGCATAGCAGGCAATGAAGGCACTTCATTATATTTCGACGTTGCGATGGTAAATCTCCCCTATTCCTTTTCGAGAATGTAAACAAAAGTGAAATAATGGAGTACGTTTATTGGGGACAGTAAATTGTAATTATAAATGATAATGGTATGAATGGCACCAGAGACACACTTTCAACAATTTAGTGTGCAGGTGTGTGATACAAAAGGAAGAAGTTATACTCGCTGGCGACTGACTCCGTAATACCAGTACAAACATGCGTGCGGCCCATCTGCCGTTTAGCGGCAAGATGGAGGGCGCTCATGCTATGGTATGTCTTAATATTAGATTATAAGTAGCCTTTTTGTATAAAGTATATTGAGGTATAAAACCCTTAAATTGAATTACTGTACAGAATGTGTAGAAATAGTGAATAATAATATTATGGAATATATTTTATTTCTCATTTAAATGAAACCTAAGTTGTTTCAATTTCTGGCACATCTTGACCTGTATTTGGAACATTCCATCCATTAGATTCTGCTCGATTAGTTTACTTATATTCGTTTTAACGATTAAAGAGACCCAAGCTCGTCGCAAGGTCTAAAACTGATTAAATATTAAAATAGTAGCATACTAGAGTAGAGACTACTTTCGCCACACGCCTTGTAATTTCAGATTCGATACATTTTCTTTTGAATATTTTGCGACTCAACTGTGTGTTCGTCGAACGAAGACTCGTGATAATCGCTAATACATATGTATTTATATATTTTAAAAGGAGACAGAGTCACATTGTACGAATTTATTTATTATAACTGTCGGTACTTTGCCACCGAGGGAATATAGGATTGGAAGAAATATTTAATATACAAGAAAATTTGATACAAGTATACCTTCTCTTTTTTTTTCTTTTTTTTTTTTCTTTTTCTTTTCTTTGATGTATACTTTCTCATATCGAGCAGTGTTAACAGTATCGGCATTTGGAATAAATAACTTCAGACAAAGTCTTTGCTTCAGAGACTGAAGTGATCGCTTGCACGCGCGCTGTTCGTTATTATAAACGCCCTCGACAACGAGATTAAACTTACATCATTTAGTGATAATAAGATGGAGATTCTCGTACGTTCGATTAGTATAGACATTTAATCTAAATATTGATTAAAGCGTAAATATACTTTAAGCAGAAATTCCTGTTACAAAAATGCAGCGATGGATATTTGCACGATGAACCCACCCAATGCATTTTTTCTATTTACTTCAAATAGTCAACCAGATGCGTGTGTGTATATATATATATATATATATATATATATATATGTATGTATGTATGTATATATGTAGCTTCTAAAAAGATGATATTGCAGTGAAAGGTTGTTTGCACATGTATAGTTCAATATGAATTTATTATTCTTAGCATGTTCAGCAAAGTTTTGTGATGTGTCATACACTTTCTTATACCGATAACTTTGTCGATATATATATATATATATATATATATATATATATATATGTGTGTGTGTGTGTGACAGCATTGCGCTTGTTAATAATGCATTAATAATCAGGATAGATAATTAAGAGTTACAATTTATATAGCACCATTTTAATTAATTGTATTTTTAAAGATGTATTTATCTATACTTGAAAATTTTCACTTTAAGCAGCATCACAATATTTTCTAGTGCACATTATGTCAAAACAAAACTGTTACACAAGTAAAGACTAAAGGATTTATTGCCACTTTATACAATTAATAACAATTTATTAGATTTTAGAAGTCACTGTAATTATAAATACTTGATGGAACGATAACTGTTCCCTTAATCTTTGTCATAAAACAAGGGTAGAGTTGTATTGATAATTTTTAAAGAAACTTGGGGAGGAATTTATCAATTAATTCTGCAATAGTTTGCTGTGTTCATTATACATAATGTTCATAATATATTTTAAATAGTTTTTCTATTTATCTATATACGATTTTCTTTATAGCTTGCATTTTTTTATAAACAGGATTCTGCTTTATCAATCTTACTTTATATCTTATTCAAAGCGTGCAAGTAGACATATTGACCATATAATAATGTTTTGCCTCGGTGCTTTATTAATTTCATCTAACAGATTTATTGCAGATGATAAATGGCAATGGTAAAAGTTGTGATTTTTATTACATATTTTATTGTGATTATTCGAGTGAAAGATAAATATTATTCACTCTGTGAAAAGACTTAAAATCATTATAATACAATGCTAATTTTCTCAGTATTATAAAGATTGTCCTTATTTCTTAGCCTTTTACTTATGCATACATTTATTCTGCATAATCTTTATCGCAGTTCATCCCAAATATTCTTGTACATTGAAATTCGCGTGATGGTAAGTGATAAACACATCAGGAAGCTCATTTCCACCATACTGTTAAACTAGAGATTTTGAAACTGAATAAAAAAAGATTTTGTAAATTAAATTACTTGAAAATTATATATAAAGGCTATAAGTCTGGGTCAAATATTCATATGAGGGAAAATGGTGGAGTGGTTTATAAATAAAAAATAACGATGATAATAAAAGTTTTGTGTCGCGTTTATTAAGACACGAGTGTTACTTAAACATAATTTGCTTGTTACTTTAACATAATTGACCTCAACATCTCATTTCTTTAAAATTATCTACCTTTTCCCTTTCCCTTTCCCTTGCCTTTTATTCTCTTCCTAACTCCAAATGATTGCTCTGTATCATCCTCATTGTCTATATTTGCACGTTTCTTTCGTTTACCGGATTTTTTATTATCCTCTAAATCTTTTAATTCCTATAAAAGTTGTTTACATTTATAATATTTTTCCCCTTTCATTCCACTACATTATTTCTATTTTTGAAAATTCTTTTCAACTTACCATTTTTACAATACGTTGAGCTTCTGCTACCCGTTCTTGTAGTAGCATTACTTCTTGTTCTTCTGTTTCATAAAGAGGTAATTGTTTTGAAATTAATTGTTCTATTCTTTGATAAAGTTCAACGTCGTATTGTGTTACAAATGTAATCGAACGCCCTGAACGACCTGCGCGTGCAGTTCGACCAACTCTGTGTATATAATCTTTACTATGAGTAGGTATATCAAAATTTATTACTATATCAACATGGGGAATATCGAGACCTCTGTAAAATATTGTAAAAAATTTGTACAATTTGCGGCCTCTTTCTAAACAGTACATTATTGACTTACTGATTTCGAAGAAATGATTACCGATTACCGATTTACCTACCTGCTAGCAACATCCGTAGAGATAAGTATAGATCTATTCTTAGCTTTAAATTTTGTAAGAGCTGCAATCCTTTTATTTTGTGACATTTGCCCGTGTAAAGGTACAGCTGTAAATCCTAGATTACGTAATAGTAATGCTGTTCTTACTGTATTATTGCAAGTTGCACAAAATATCATGAAACTATTACCAGCTAATTCGTTTAAGATATGTACCAGATATACGTCCTATAATGAAATTAGATAGTGTACAGTTTATTATTCTTATACTGAAATTTTTCTTACAAGCCTTAAAATAATCCATGTACTTTTGTAATATATATGCCTAATTTAGTACTATGTATTTACCTTGAATTTGACTGGTATAAATATATAATATTGTTGTAATTTATCAACTGTTTGATACTTAGTAGATACTTCAACTTTAACTGGATTGCGCAAAGAAGCCCGTTGCAGTTTCTGTACTTTTTTTGTCATTGTGGCTGAAAATAATAGTGTTCGCCTTTCACGTGGAATAACTCTCAAAATTTTATCAACTTCCACTTCAAAGTCCATATTTAAAATACGATCTGCTTCATCCATTACCTTGCAAATTAAAAAATATAGTATTACAATAGATCGCTTTTGTGGTATAAAATACAAGACCATAAATATTTACCAGAAATTTTAAAGAACGTAAATTAAAGCCTTTAGTATTTTCTAAGTGATCGACTAATCTTCCAGGTGTAGCTATAAGTATATGAGGTTTTTTTGCCAATATTAGAGCCTGTGACATCATGTCCATACCACCAACTATTACTGCACATTTTACACCTATACTTGAACCTAAGATAATATAATTTATATAATCGTCCTAAAATTTTTTTTAGGATAAAGATACAAAATTTATACCTAGCGCTTCAAATTGTTCAGAGATTTGAAATGCTAATTCTCTGGTAGGTGTTAATATTAAAGCAAAATATCTTTGAGGGCTTTCTAATAAAGCTTGTAATATAGGAAGTGCAAAAGCTGCAGTTTTACCAGATCCAGTTTCTGCCAGGCCTATTACATCTTTACCTATAAATTAAATAAATAAATAAACCATAGACATAAATATATATATATATATATATATATATTTGTGATAAAACAATTTTTCTTCACTAAATTTACCCTGAAGTGTTAAAGGAATTGCCTCTTTTTGGATTTTAGTTGGCTTTTCCCATTTTAAATCTTCGCAAGCTTTACATAGGGTTTCTACTATACCCTGTGAAAAAAAAAATATTAAGTTACGAATTTTTATTCGCTACTAAGAAAGATTAATTATTGTTTAATTTTGTAATGAAATTTAAATAAAAGAAAAGAACTGTAAGCAGCAATGTGTCAATCACATAATTTTTTAAGGTTATAAATTTTGAACACATTTGAGGAGCAATGTTTTTACCAAATCTTTCCAAGTAACTACTGCATTGTCTTCTTCATTATTTTTCACATCGGTACTTTCACTCATGTTTATATTTATTTATCTCAAATCACAAAATATCTTCACTTAATATCAACACGCGAACATCGAACGCACATTGTTTCTTGAACGGTGTACGATCTAAATCAGGTCTACCAACTTTTTTAAAAGTGAAACGAAAATTTAATACATTTTTATACTAATAATAATACAATAATAACAGTGAGATACTGGATAATATAAAACATCGTTTAATATAAATACTGTATTATGTCAATCGATGTATATACATATCACAGACCATTTAATATAATTATTATTTTTATATTTAAATGATAACCTAAACGCGCGCGTTAACATGATTTTAATGTATTTAGGAACAGTCGAGTAATTACGAGCATTATCAATTACTACTTTTGTTTTATCTCTGCAATATTTTTGTTTATATTTTATTAGCGACACTAGCGAATCTATCGACAATAACGGTATAAAAGAATCCTTCATTGTTATTCTATCAACTTGGCTTTCCTAGATCGAATCATCGCAAGCAAACAGAAAATGATAGCATCGAGGTGATGAGTTGTCAAGTTAAAAAAAAATATCATCAATTTTGGGTTATTAGTACGAATTATTGTATAATAAGACTACATTAGATTCTAATTGTAAGATTTATCATTTATTATAAGTTTTATGAGAATTTAATATGTAACTAAATATCCACAGTTAAATATTTGTCATGATATAATTTAGGTTATAATGCTACGTTTAAAGAAAAAATATTTGATCATCGCTATAAACTCGTAATAAAATAAAATTATAAATACTACCGCTATTATGGCTCGGTCCTCAATTTCGGCACAATGTGATTCTGTTGCATCGTACATGGATGGAGTTCATGTTAAAATTGTGGAAGCATACAAGCCACCAAGAAAAGTTGGTTTGCCCGCAGTGTATAATAATAAATTACCAGATATATCGAAATTAGTGTATAATTTCAGTTTAGAAAAATCCGTCCTTGAAAAGGTACAGTTTTTATCTTATTTAGAAATATTTAATATCCTTTTTAAATCTTATGTGTAACTTCTATTTTGAAAATTAATGAAATTATTCATATGTTATAAGATGGCAGAATGGCGTAAGGCCAGAGAAGCAAATGTTAAAGCACGTATAGCTCGGTTAGAAGAAAAAAAGAAAAGAGAAAAGGAGGAATCTCCGCCACCACCTCCACCTCTTCCAACAGAAACAGTAAAACAACCACCAGTAAAAATTATTCCACCACCAGAAACTACTATACTTACTCCTCAACCCTTGTCTCCGCCAGCCAATGATTTGCAGAATCACGTACAAGCTAATGGACTTGACTTTGCAGATTTTGATAATGATACTAGCAGTCCTTTTGATAATGTGGAATTAAAAACTATTAACGATATGGAAGAACTAGCACAGGTTGGTAAAGCTCGTTTGAATTAAGAGTAAAGTTTTTGCTTGTATAATAAATGTAATTATATTCTAATGACATATATAAAATATATTTCTTGTAATTAGCATCTTACATTTACAGTGCTTTATGCCTGTAGGTATTGCAACCTACATCGCAATGGATACCATCTGCGAAGTTAGAAAATATTATAAACGAATTAACTATCGAAGAACAGTCTGTGGTTTCTGAGGAAGAAAAAGAAGAAAATGTAAATATTAATACGCAAAGTGAAGAAAATGCTGACAATAACATTAATGTTAAGCATCGCAGCGTGTCAACGATTGTACAAGAACTACAAAGGGAATTGGACCGGCCTTCGATGGAGGTAAAAAAAGTATATTGCAAAATTTTAAATATATATAAATTTATATTTTATATTATCTATGTCGCATGTAACAGAACTGGAAACCTTGGCCAGATTTGGAAAGTCCAGATGTTGATTCGTATAGCAAACATAAACAGGAACGTTCGTTAGTCTCAAATAGTGTAAATCATACAAATCCACTCTCAAATTTAAAAGGAGAAGATCAGAAATTAGCTCAACATTTAAGTGATATGGGATTTTCTTTATCACGAGCAGCGCGTGCTATATGCGACCTCGGTGGTGAAGACAATAAAAAGGTTGTAGAATATCTTCTAGCTATTCAGTCTTTAGAGGAGACTGGTATGTCTGGAGAAGATGCAGAAAAAGCACTTGCATTAACAGATTATGATCCTAATAAAGCAAGAATATATTATAAAAACTTATGCACATTAAAGGACTTAGGATTTCCAGAAGATCAAGCATCTATGGCATTATTAAAATGCGATATCGATAGAGATAGAGCATTAGACTTTCTTATTTCTTAAATTGTAATAGTTAGATACTGCTTAGTGAAATGATTCTGATGTTGTGGAGCTTCAACTCTTGATATCGTAGGTAAGCTTGTCTTGTTAAATTTAAGGAAATTCTCTTTATTTTTCATTTATGTACAAACATTTGTTTTTGAAGTTCGATGATATGTATTATATTGCAATTAAGAAAATATGAGTATTGAGACTGACAAATATATCTAGTATTGAATTCAATTAAATTAAAAACAAAAAGAAACAAGATTAAGAACATAATCTCTTTTTATTTTGGTAACAATGTATATACAAGAATGAATAATTGACTAGTTATTTAAAAAAAAAAAGTATCATCAATTTATGCAACACCAACGAAAATTTAGCACCATATTTGAAGTAGCCGTAAATTTGAAAGCACAGCTGAAAAGTTAATGTAAATGTAACTCTGATGATGATATTCACCCACACTCACACACATATTTAATCTTTTGAAGATTATATTACCTTCTAGAACAACATAAAGCAATAGTTGGAATCGAATATATATGATGAATAATGCCAACAATAATCCAAGCTTCTGTGAAAATTGGTTGTTGACAATGAGAATTAACACAAATAGTGGCAGGTCCATTTATCAATAGATTATATGAAGCACAGTTTATAGAGGACATTAAAAAGTCAAAATTTCTTTTAGTATTTTGTTTATAAATAATTTTAACGTTTATAGGAGATGTAGAAATATTAAGTATATGCTTATACCTAAAACAAAATGTTATAGATTCATTTGTAGTTCTATTTATAATTATTATTTATTTTTTAAGTTGTTGTAAGAATCAATAATGTACTGCATACTTTAGTCTGTAAACTTTTCTAAGGGCAAGTTCCCACAAAGAGACAGTTTTGTTTTCATTAACATTGTGAATCCTTAAAATTTGCCTCGGTAATTCAATCACTATACTTTTGTTGCACGATGCATCTATTTTTATATTTAATTTGATATTTGCATTCAATGATTGATTATCTTCGCATTTTAATTTGGAACATCTGTAATAAATATGGAACAAGTATTACATTTTAAATAAGTCAAAAGAAATATTTATTAACACGTTAATAATTTTCTATAATCGATATAAATGAAGTAAGTTGGGTACATATACTTGCTTATAGCCTAGGATATTCACTGAATCACCAGTAACTGATGTGTGAATTTGATATGCCAATTGGATGAGGACAGGATAAGATAAATAATTTAAATATTCGTTTGCATCAAATCTTATGCAAGGAGACGACAAGAAACCATTTAATGGTAAATACTTTAATCTGTATTAAAAATGATTTATATTACAAATGATAATATGATTGATATATGGCAAATGCAAATGCATGTAATTTCTTATATCTGTGTGCATGCGCATGATACAATAGAATGTAGTAACCTGTTTGAACACACTGAAATAACCGATACTTTAGGGGCCAATGTCAATCTATTAGGTAGTTCCTTTAAATAATTGTTATCTGCATTTAACTCTTTAAGCTTTGGTAATGAACCAAGCCACTCTGGTAATGCTACAAATTCATTTCCAGAAAGAGATAATACTTCCAGATTATGAAGTTGGCTCATTTCTGTTTTGTAAATTGGGGGCAGTGCTCTTTGTATTATAAGAAAATAAATTACGAGCTAGCAGTTACTAAATTTCCTAAACATATACTTACCCGTCGGTAATTTTTTTATGCAATTATCATTAAATAACAATGATTCTATATTTATCAGATTACCAATAGAGGATGGTATTTCTTTTAATTTGTTTGCACTCAAATCTAATACGGTCAGTTGAGACATATTGCCAAGTTCTACAGGAAGTTCTTTAATGAGATTACCATAGATATATAAATTAGTAACATTAAATAATTCTATAATCCATGGTGGTAAAGTGGTTAGTTTATTCCACTTTAAATATATCTCCTGTATGTGGCTGCCATATTTTCTTATGATTTCTGGTAATTCTGTGAGTCCTCGACAATTCCAGTGCAATATTACTTTCTCTTTAACCTCGTTCACCATTTCTGCAGGATCTAAGTCCATCTTTAAACCAAGATTAATCATAATAATTTTCAAACGGTTAAGTGCCTAAATAGATGTCTTAAAGTAATCACCTTATCGTTGTAATTGCAAACAAGATCTTTTTATTAGTTATAATATTAAAGATATTATATTGTCAATAAATATGTCGCACGACAAATACTCTATATTATTTTTAGTATACTTGATCATTTGGACAGACTCGAATAAAGATTTTGTAAGTTATATTTTTACATTTGTTCAGTTATCATGGACACGCTTAAATGTTTTCATTTTGTGTAGAGATTTATATATTACAGATCGGTAATAACGAATCAATTTAATTCATGAAATGTTTACTTACATACGTTTTATCGAAGATATCGTTGCAATTTGGACGCACCTACAGATGTTCATCACGTAAAATATATCTATTTGTGTCCTGTTCTAAGTGATTAAAAAAACTTGCATATACATATTTACGTGTATATTACAGATTTTAGAAATAACTTTAATGTAAATGTTATTACTATCATAGGTAGTAGTTCGCACTCGATAGGAGTTAATAATAGAACGAATTCGCGATCGTAGGTATCGCAGTATGAATGTTTGGATAGATGTGTTTCATTTGTAGGTAGCAACTCAAATTACAGCTGATCGCGAAGCGTATATCGCCATCTGTAAATCCTTTTTTTGATGTGCGCGCGTGTGTGTATGTATAATAAAAACATCTTTCTCATATACGTATATATAGATGACGTCCCAAGTAATTTTTTAAAAAGAGCTATCGAACATTTTTGTTTTTGTTACATTGTTTACAATACAAAATTATTACATTCATTTGTAATATTATTTCTGATAAGATTTAAAAAATTTTATCAATGCTTTTATATGAAATATTCTATTGCTTATACATTTTATGTATTGTTGCAGACTTTATTAATTAGTGAGATAGACGGTGAAGAAGAGTTTAACAGATAGCGTTAGAAAATATAGAGCGTACATAATAGTATTTTTTTGATTCTCTACGAGTTATGTTTACGAAAAGATAAATATTTTCTCGAGAAATTGCTTCTTCCTCTTCGTGTTTTCAGTCGTTTCATAACGTTTTGCGATGGCGCCCACGTCTTTAGTGATCGTCTAAATTTACAAGCTCCTATGCCGGTTTTAATGATTTTCAAGGGAAAAAACGTTAACAGGAAATTTTAAACTCGATATAATATTCTAATTTGTTGAGTATTTTCCTTGAAAAATGGACTTGGCTAGAAGTGCATGGAGAAAGTCAATTTTTATATATAAAAGTAGTTTGCAAACTTCTTTGAGAAATAGGTGAGTGTTACACAGGTATCATAACCTTTAAAGTGAATTTTAATTTGATTTGAAAACGTGTCGAGTACATGCTATTAATAATAAATATATAAATTAAAAAAAATTATTTATGTTTCATGGCAAGTACGTATTATAAAAATGCAATTATGTGAAATCCTTGAATTGTCTGTTGAATGTTAGCAAATCTATGTATACACATACACAAAATTTGTTTATTAAATATAAATAATTATATTTGTAAATACATATGATTATGATATTGCAGTAGTGGAACACCATCAAATATAGCTGAAGTAGCAGTTTTTTCACGCGATGGAGATTCTGGACTAACCGTTACGGATGCTGGAGATACAAAGCCAAAAGACGATATGATTTTCAATGCTCTTGGAGCGACAGACGAGTTGTCGTCTTATATCGGATTGGCAAGAGAATTTGCATGCGATAGTAAAGTTGAACATCCTTATGTCGATAAACTTAAACGAGTACAAATGATATTATTTGATTTGAATCATGCTATATCAAAGTCGATACCAGGGAAAACAAAAACATTTGAAAGTCAACATACTAAAGATCTTGAAGAATGGATTTTAGAATATGCTAATCAATTGCCCCCACCAGAAGATTATATTATTCCTGTAATATATATTATTACCTAGACACTCTTTAAATTTAAACCTAATATTTTTTATGTATTTATAAATCAATTCTCCTATCTTTATTATATTAGGGTGGTGGAAAAGCTTGTGCATCTCTTCATGTAGCACGAAATGTATGTAGACGAGCAGAAAGAAGTATTACATCTTTGGTGCGCAATGGTGCTTTAGATAAGGAAGCGCAAACATATTTAAATAGATTGTCAGATTTTCTTTTAACTGTATCACGTATTGCTGCAAAATGTGATCAACGCACAGAAAACATTTATATTCCTCGAGCAGAAGTACAAGAAGAGAAATAAGGGACTGACATGTATAAATATGAGTAGACTACATCGACATCTTATATTACGGATATACAGATATTATTGAAACTATCTGCACAAATGTAAGTGACAGTATCAATGTTAAACACTATATATTTATGATTAATTCCTTAAGCATCTTACGAATATGAAAGATGTACTTTAGGATTATTAATTAATACTATAGATGCATTTTTTGTAGTATGTAGAAAAATATACTTATTTACATAAATCAGGATTTACTAAAAGTATTCCATAAATGGGTATTATTTGTTGTGAAATTATTAAAGCATTTTTATAGGAATTACGAATCTAAACAAGATAGATAGAAAATTATACAAGGATGATTTTGCATCATTTTGGATAATCTTATGGTTAGATGCAACCTCTAAAACAGTAGGATTTTTGACAAAACATTTATGCAAATTGTACTAAATGAATGAGTTAAATAATGAAGTAGGAATTTTGTGTGTGCGTGTGTGTTAATGTGTGGGTATATATATATATATATATAGAGAGAGAGAGAGAGAGAGAGAGAGAGAGAGTGAGAGAGAAAGAGAGAGAGAGAGTGAGAGAGAGAGATAGACAGAAAGAGAGAGAGAGAGAGAGAGAGAGAGAGAGAGAGAGAGAGAGAGAGAGAGAGAGAGAGAGAGAGAGAGTGAAAGAGTATTGAATTTCGTTATTAAATAATTTATCTTGTATATCAATTATGTACACACACGAAATGTTTATTAAAACAAAATAAAAAACCTTATTAACTTCTTATGTAAATATATAGAACATCTATGTTTGAAATAGATGTTTAGATTATTAATAAAGATTATTTGTATATTTAATTGTAAATAAGTTTTTTAGCTGAGTAATCTAATAAATACATAAACAGTTTTATGAATGTTTACATTATAACAGTGTAAAATTAAATAATACATTTGTCTTTTAAATCTTATAGCACCAAAACTTGTACAATACAAGATGTAACATTTCTGTGCACTACTTTTTTAACAACATAGAGCAAGATACATTTTATATAATTAAAAGTATCTTTACTTTCTTTTTTTTTTAAATAATTTATTCTAGAACTTCATCTCCTTCCGCAATTTCTTTCAAATTAAGCAACTCTAATAATCCAGTACGTTTTGTTTCAGACCTTACTAGTTCATCTATTTCTCTAAATTGACCTGGATCTATTAGACAGATTAAATCCAATGTTCCATTGTCCCAATTTTCGCTTTCCACTTTTGTTGCTAATTTAATAATTTTTTCTCTTAACTTTCTTGCTTCTTTGCCAGATATTGTAACTTTCAGTCTCATCTGTGCTCGTTCTAATGGCATAACAGCCTTAAGTTGTGGAATAACGTCTAAAGCTTGTTGTTTTGCATTTCTATTGGGTTTAACAGAAAAATGAACATCTTTCATAGCCTTTTCTATCATTGATACTGGATATGGTCTTTTTGACTCTGGATTTACACATTTGTCAGCAACCGTAGTAGCAATATCTTTGAACATGGAATCTAGTGCTAGATGTCTTTCCTTATCAGAAACTTGGAGTTCACCTTTCGCAAGGATTTCTTTGCAAATTTCTGTATGATCGTCCGTACCAAATGATTTTATAAGGTCTTCCTTTTTTGCTACTTGACCTTTAGATACGTTCGTAAAAACCGTATGAGTTTGAAGCACTTCGTCTATGTCTTTTTCTCTGTAATAATGTTTTGCTATTATGAAATTTATAGGTTAAATTCGGACACATTGATTGACGTTAAAGCGATTTTAATTTATTGCGATTTTGTAAAGATAAAGTTCTTACACTTTGTTTCTCCATGAAACGACTTTATTTTTGTAACATGCTATTTCGAATCTTTTGCCAGTTTTTTTCATTCGTACAATCGCAACATTCGTCAATCTTATTTGGTTAGTCGGCGTGAATATCTTAGACATTTTTTAACGTTGCAACATAAACTCTGAATATTTAATAAAATCAATATCGCGTTATCAAATTATATATTGATATTAAAATTGTAATACTATAAACGAAGAAATACTTATATTTATCTCGTATATACGTCTCTTAGCACTGACACATACACCACGAAAAATGCGCTGAAATGCGCCTCGCATCGGTACAATTGTAAATATCGACTTTCGATGTATCGATTTGTAGTCGAGATTCGATATAGTTTGCAGTTAGTTCGGCACGCATGCGGTAGGGGATGACATGTGTGTCTAAAGCGCGCGTAAATTACACGGGTACGTACGGACTGTGGCGATGTTATTCGCTTTTAATACAATAAAGAAAACTTTCGTTTCTCGTTCGTATATAACGTTTCTATATCGAGATCACGTACGTACGTTATTTCCATATATACGATGACGAACGACGATAAATGCGACGATTACGAATAACGATTATAAAGCAAGTAAATCGAAATGGCCGTGATGTGTCGTACGGACTGAAGTTTACCAATAAAGCCGGAAGATATCGCAAGGAATGAAGTATGCGCGCACGCGCGCGCGTACGAACGAACGAACGGTAGGCGCATGCGCGTGAAGCGCCTTGCGTGAGACTGTATCGAACATGGCCGCCACGAGCGCGATGCCGTTAAAGGTGCGCGAAAAATGATACGTTTTCCGTCGTCCTGACGGCGGGATCCTTTTTAAACGAGTGCACGGTGATAGTGATCGTTGTCCTCGAGGTTAGGAGCGAACGGAGAAGGATTATCATGGCGTTGGTCACAGTGCAGCGTTCACCGAGCGTGTCGAGTTCTCCCCAGAGTTCGGTGAGTTTTGTGTTTCTTCCAATGTACGTCAAACGAATATATCGACGCAACGCGATAGCGTCCCTCGCATTTTTTACACGCTCGATCTAAGTACTCCAACGAGAACCTTGTTATTCAATGATATCTCTCGAGAATAAGATACGTATCTTAGAAAATAATCCTTGTTATGAAGAAAGAGAGATGGAGAGCGAGAAAGAGAGATAGAGAGGAGAGAGAGAGAGAGAGAGAGAGAGAGAGAGAGACAGAGCTAGAAGAGGAGAGAGCGAGAAAGAGGGAGACACAAGGTATGAAAACGATAGATTCCCTTTCCATATTTGGCGGTTTTAAAATACGAGCGTGATTATACTCTCGAGCGCTTTTGGAGCTATCGCTTTGTAGCGTATGTAGATACGTATGAAAGGAGAGAGAGAGAGAGAGAGAGAGAGAGAGAGAGAGAGAGAGAGAGAGAGAGAGAGTGAAAGAAACGGAGAGTGTATCGTCAGAGGGTCGGGGGGGCTGGGGGGAGGGTCTGAGAGAAAGCGAGATGGGGATTTTCTGTTCTGGCGGTAAACAAAGGGATCGTCACCGTCACGAGCGTTCATCTTTTTCATTCGCGATCGCAATCGTCCGTCAGAGAGCCAAACATTTTTTTTTGTTATCTTTGTCTTTTTCTCGATCTAAATTCAATCATTTCTACCACGGAGATGTTATTTTTCTCTTATTCTTTACATTTATTCGCAGTTCTCTCCGTTGTGTTGCACTTTTACCACGAATCCCAAGAATCGTTCGCATTAGTTAGTGGGCGGATAACGGTGTGGGCGAATCCGCAATTTTGTTCGTTTCGAAAGAAACGTTCTTCGTCTCTCCGGGGATAAACGTGTGCATCCTATTCGAGTAGGAATATTTATCGATTCGAGCATCTATGGATAATGGGAAAGTACTTACGTACTTGTAGGCCGTATATTTTTTCTTTTATTCAAGATTAATTTTATTTCGAATGACGCGCGCGTTCTAGTAGGTAAGATCCATATCGACTTGTGTCGACGAGTGCTATTGGTCGAAACGCTTGAAATAAGCCCCATTGTGATAGGTCAAGGGCGCTGTAACCGTCTCTCTCTCTCTCTCTCTCTCTCTCTCCCTCTCTCTCCCTCTCTCCCTCCCTCCTTTTCCCGCAATCAGTCTGTAAAAGAGACGCGATAATTCGACTTACAGATTGATCATTATATTCCTGGAATGTTTTGTGATAAATAACAAATTTATTCGAATACTCGAGTTTATATCGATTTAACATATCTAAACTATAGAATATAATAAATACGCAACGATGATCATTATCTCTTGCATTAGCGCATATTGTATGTAGGTATATGCGCGTGCACACACACACACACACACACACAAATTAGGCGTTTATCCCTAATATGATCCCTGCTAGATACACGGAAGTTTCGAAGAAATCTCGAGTTCCCGGTCGACATCCCGTCCGTTATCGATTTTTCTCTCACAATAGATTGATAAGCTTCGGATATATCTCGATTATTTAAAGCTGACTAATCGATCGTTCGAGGAGGACGAACGTGCGCACGACTATTTTCCTTTTATTCGAGTTTCATTTTCTGCGAAAAAGAAAAGGAAGAAAAAGAAATAAATTATCGAACGATCGATCGATCGATCGATTCGTCACGGGTTGCGTTTAATTGCGAGCCGTTGCCGGTTAAATGCGATACAAGTCGAACGATCAAGATCGATCATGCGCACGATCGCTTGACCGTAACGCGCGCGCGAGCGAGCGAGCTTCCGCGTCTCTTTTAAATATCGATATCTTCTACACGCTCGGTTTGAGGCGAGTGCGCGAGCGATCGTGAAAACGCTCGTTTCACGATACCGAGAAAATAAACGGTGCCGATAAGAGGAGATTAAAAGATCACTTTCATCGTGATGTACGCGATTGCTCTATCCTTGATAGTTTAATTCCTATCGGACAAGCGCTTACGTCCGTGTTACGATCTCGTTACTAGGAGATTAATACGGAACGACGTACGACGAAGATGTTATTATAGCGCAAAATGAATCATTCGGGGGAGTTGGTGTACGAGGCATCGAACAACCGCGCGTAATAATTCTCCGCGGAATTTTCAATGAATCGAAGAAAATCGACGATATTAACTTCGTGTAATAAGTATGCACGCGTTATCTCGAAGAAGTAGCGGCAGAAGGAGGGGGGAACGTCGCGACGCCGAGTATGCATTCTGCTCGTCCACATAGCGCGCGCGTTTGAGAGGGTGCGCTATGGAGGCGCTGCTGCGGAGGTAGCAGCCCTTCTACGGACTCGGCTTCGTATCGTCGGATTCAGTTGGTTCGCCGCCACTCGGCACGACGGTGAATAGCGCACGCGCGCGCGCGGATCATTCGGAGGAGCAATTTCTCTCTCTCTCTCTCTCTCTCTCTCTCTCTCTCTCTCTCTCTCTCCCTCTTCTCTTTTTCTCATTTTACCATTAACCTTTCTTCCTTACTTTCTTTTCTTCATTGTTTTTTTTTTTTTTTTTTTACCTCGGGAGAATAATTTCTTCTTCTTCTTCTTCTTCTTCTTCATCCGGTCGTATCGATTTGTCCTTCTCGCACTGGTATGTGAAAAAAGAATCTCGTTCAGTGGCAACCCAGTGAAAATAGATAAGAGGAAGGATGATACTCCTGAAGCAAAAGAATGCGATCCATTACGGTTTACCGCCAACGCCGGCACCGAAGCCACCGTCACCTTGGTCCAGCATACTCTGGGGAGACGAACGTCGACCTCGAGGAGGAAAAACGGCACGAGGCGCGCGCGTCATGCAGCTACGCGACAAGGTCACCGCAAAAGTAAGCTCTGAAAAGGATAAGACGTGGAAACGCTCTTTTTATTTTTTTTTTTTTTTATTTTTTTCTTCTATTATTATTATTATTATTATTTCTTTTTTTTTTTGATTAAGGAAACAAAAAAGAATAAAGAATACTCGTCGATTCTTGGGGGAATTTCGAAACGCGCGAAAAGCTGACGGTAACAACAATAGATCGCGGAGTGTAGGTAGGAGCGTACTAGTGGTAGGAGATATTCTCTAAGCGAAAGAAAGCGAACGCGAAATGCCATGGTATTTCGAGTATTGTCTGCACCGCGCTGTTCTCACGTTACGTCTTTACTTTAAGGGGAGAGGCGTATCTAACTATCGTTGCTAATAAATTTTCTTCCTGGTCTTCCTTTCCACCTCTCGTGCTACTCTTCTCCTCCTCCTCCTCGTCCTCCTTCTTCTTCTTCTTCGGTCGCGCACTGATTTAAGCTCGTTTGTTGCCACTGTCTCTTTGTGAACGTAATTGCGCTTCGCTTCTCGTAATTAGACCGATCTACTTGGAAAAGTTCACGTAACTTCATTGTATCGTTATTTTGTACGTTAATGGGCAGAATAGAAAGGAAGAAAATTCTTCCTTTCGTTGAACCGAACTCGCGCTTATCGTCCATCATCATCATCATCATCATCATCATCATCACCACCGCAAAGAAGTTGGCGCGATGAAAGTACGTGCGCGCATACTCGCTTTGGAGAAAGAACGAAGGAATACCAGAGAGTTGTCTGTCTCTACGCGCGAGTTCATTTATCGGGAAAGAACATTATTATGTAAAGGCCTATCTTTTTTCTAGATCGTTTCGTATATTACGCGTAGAAAAGTGATCGAGAATTCGTATAAATTTATCAAGCGAGAGCATTACGCGATTACGTTTGAGCATTATTCGTCGAGTAATCGATTTTAAAACGATCGAGATCGTTCCTTTCGCCGATCGTCCTTTCGTTATGTACCGAATTAAAAAGAAAAAGAAAAAGAAAAAGAAAAAAAATTCTACGTTACGTCAGCCACGTTACAATCGAGAAGATAAAACGTCTCCGTGGGCTCCTTAAGGGGCGAAGTTCTTTTAGCAAAGAGATCTTATCGATCTCTCGAAGGAGGAAAAATCCTATCGACGAGTTTCTCGTAGATGCCGTGAGAAAGCGAAACCAATCCGATGGATAACTACTTAGCGAGAGGACGGGTGTGTTATACACAAGTACATACTTACGTACACACATACGACACTGGGACGATGCTTTAACATGCGCGATAAAGAGAGAAAGAGAAATTCGATGGTGGATTATTCACGTGGGACGAGTTGAACTTTTCTACGATCGCATCCGCGTTTCGCCGACAGGGACGTAATAACGTATATTCGTACGTAGAGTGGGTATATATATATATATGTATATGTTAAGAAGATAGATCTGAAACGTGCCCTCCTTTCCAATAAATACGACCATTTGTTCTTCGTTAATTTACATTCGCAACGTATACTTTGAACAGAGAGAGAGAGCGAGAGAGAGAGAGAGAGAGAGAGAGAGAGAGAGAGAGAGAAAAGGTTTTTAGTTTTTTCATCGCACTCTCTAGAACAGGTATCTTTTTCCTTTCCGTGTCCTCATGGATCGACGAGTAAATCGTTGGGGTTCACGACGATGCTTTACATTTTAGGTTCGTGTATTCGCCACCCCCTTTGATATTCTGTCTTTTAACCAATTTTCCTGTTTCACCCTCGCGCACGTATCGTTGCTATGACGATACGAACATATACGTTATTATTTGGTCGAATCTTTATAATAAA
>OU964976.1:6467860-6700360 GCA_918808275.2 Dolichovespula sylvestris
GGGGAGAGAGAGAGAGAGAGAGAGAGAGAGAGAGAGAGAGAGAGAGAGAGAGGGAGAGAGAGGGAGAGAGAGAGAGAGAGAGAGAGAGAGAGAGAGAGGAGAGAGAGAAGGGAAAGCCACGTTCGTGTACATACATTGCGGGATCGCGTTCGTCCGTGACTACGTAAAACGCATCCCCCTCGTTCTTGATTTCGGTGCCTGGTTATCGTCTTTTATCATATCGTAAAAGGTTTCCCATGCTGCCACGGCACGACGACCCCTTACTTACCTCCCCTCCCCTAAGCGTATAACTAAACATGGATTTACGACTAATCCGTGAGAGACAAAGGAAGTGCTGGGCGTCCTCGTAGAATCGATAATGTTCGTCCGTGACGTTGATAAAAATCAAGGCTTGTGCCTGAGATAAGAGAGATAGATAGATAGACAGATAGATAGATAGATAGAGATAGAGATAGAGAGAGAGAGAGAGAGAGAGAGAGAGCCCCTTTAAGCTCTGTTACTATCGGACCCGGATTTTCGGCCGAAGTTTAGATCTTTTTTTTTATTACTCTTCATTTCATTTCATTTCATTTCCTTTCGCCCCGTTGGTAATTAATAGATTATCTCGTTTGCGAGAAAAGTCGGAATTCGATTAATGTCGATATGGACGCGGATGGACGCGTAGACACGATAAAACTCATCGTAATCCGATGATCCTCTTAGAACCGGAAGGAGGGGAAACCTTAGGCGTTAGAAACGATTCGGTCGAGGCTAGACATATCAATCCCTCATAAATTTAACATTTCTTTCGTCGAGCATCGATCGTTAGGCTTTTAGACCCCTCGTTTAATGCGGACACATTTTCCAGACTATACGTTATCTTCGATGAATTTCAAAATTCCGTAATTTGCAAAAAATTTTAAAGATACGACCTTCGAATTGGAGTACGTTCCAGAGCTTATCTCAAAGAGAGAGAGAGAGAGAGAGAAATCCTTTTTGCGAGGGATGCTCGAGGAGAGAATTCCGAGGATGACTAACCCCAGTTTGTAATAGTAGTAGTGGTAGTAACAGCGGCATTATAGGTCCCCTTCTATCGAGCGTAGCGAGTTTTGAGGGACGCGTAAAAGGGTCGTACAAACATGTACGTATATATAAGGGTTCGCGCACACGTATACGTACGATATATCCAAGTAGCCATGCACTTTGCATACGTTGAATGCTCCGTGGGCCACCGAGTGCACTCGCGTTCTGAAGGGGTAGTTGCATTTTTCTAGCGTGTCGAAAGAAAGAGAGGGAAGATTCGGAGGGCTCCGAGTGGAGGAAGGGAAGAGAGAGAGAGAGAGAGAGAGAGAGAGAAGGAGAGCGAGTTCGAGGGGGTACATGCTCTCGCCTATTGATTTTGAAGGCTCGTTTTCTGCGTGACGTCCTCGACGATACTCTCGCCCGGTATTCTGGCTATTTATGATGCGCTTTATTAATAAAAGAACCGCCTCTCCCTTTCTCTTTTCCTTTTTCTTTTTTTCGCTCGACGATCGTAAATGCCGAGTACTTATTCGTGTGTGTTCGCACGGACACATCGCGTAAGGGCATCGGTTCGCTTTCCTAGGGAATTATCTTCCGTTTCGGTGGCGATGCAATTTCTTGGAATATTTATTCGACTTTACTTTTATCCGTTTTCGCATTATAATCCTTTTCGAATCGTTAAATGCTACGAGTCGGATCGTACGTATGTACAGCCGGTACCTACGTTTTAAGAGAGAAACTTTAAGAGGGAGTTATCAACTTTGAGCCCCAACGCGCACAACTACCTGGCTGTGCTTGACAAAGGGAAATTTAAAACAGGTGCCTCCTCCTCCTCCTCCTCCTCCTCCTCCTCCTCCTACGTAGTACTAGCTTTCCCGTGAGCGTACTAGAACGCGTTATACGCGCGCATATACCCAACCGACGTGAGGTCGTTCACGTTCTCCACTCATTTCTGACATGGTTTTATTAATAAGTGTCACCGTTCTTTTATGACGCGCACCGAGCCTTTGTTCCAATAAAAGGAAGCCATTCGAAATGCCACGTACGCCAGCTCGTTCCATATGAAAATTCGCTCACGGAATTTCTACCTCGGATTTACGACCTAATCCACCTTTGTTTTTCCTTTCTTTCTTTCTTTCTTTCCTTCTTTCTTTTTTTTTTTTTCTTTTTCAAGACGCAATTGCATTTTTATTACTCGAGCCTTGTTCTTTATTCGAGCGATTTACAATTTTTCTCACAAAATAAACAAATATTCTCGTAGCTTTTTAAATACGATCCGTGTACTAATGTATTCCTCTCTTTTTTTCTTTTCTTTTTTTTCAGGATTCGGGAGCCGGAGCGCCGGCCGACGACGATGACGGAGCGAGAAGTTGCAAAAGGTGAGTCGTCGAAAGATTCTTTTTATTTATTTTTTTTTTTACCGGTACGTCAAAGTTCGTCCAATACGGGAAGTTTAAAATCGTGAAACGTCCATATAATACCTGGAACTAGGTACCGTAAATAAGACGTCGGCGTCTTCAAAGCATCTCGATTCATACATATTTATGATCGCATTTCGATATACGAAAGAGAGAGAGAGAGAGAGAGAGAAAATGCATCTAGCTTACCCTTTTTTCCATCTAATTCAGCAGGTGACCAACCACAGGTGAGCCAACCGACTCCATCTTTGATTTTAATCTCGAGATTGCATCGGCAATCGACCTACGGGGACCTTTCTTTTCTCACGAGGGTACTTTTGAAAAAAAAATAAAAATAAAAAAATAAAATAAAATAAACAGAAGAACTTGAGAACGAGTAAGACTCATTTCTCTCGCTAATCTCACGTCGAGAAGACGTTTAATGAACGTCCTCGCGAGTTCTAGTTCGATAAGATCGTTTCAGGGCTATGTCATAACCATTAAGACACAGTGTCGCGCTTCCACAGAGAGAGAGAGAGAGAGAGAGAGTGGGAGAGCATCGTCCTTTGGTTGGACGAAGAGAGTAGAAAACTCGTAGTAGTGGAACTCGTGGACGATGCCTGGCCGATATATAGAGATAAGAGATCTAAAATGGTGCAACATTGGCTACCGGTAGGCAAGGCTGCTTTTAAACTTTCTCGTTTTTCCTCGCTAACTAATTTATCCCCTATCTCATCCTCGGCCCTTTTTTTCCCTCTGTCTCTCTCTCTCTCTACTTTACACCACGTTCATCTAATGTCGTTAGGAGAACTCGTTTTCCAACGTGTAGGATCATCGAACTTTTCACCTTTCCACGTAGAGATATATATGCAAGTTAGCGAGTTAATGTCGTTATCGTGTTTGCCGTTCGTTAAGGGATCCTCAAGTCGGTTAGTTTTTGCGAGACCTCGGTGACCGCTTCATAACCCTTATCACGGAGAAAATTAGAATTTAGTTCTTCTACGTGGGGCTGTTATCGAGTATCGACTTGGTTTCATTAACGAGCCTCTCTCTCTCTCTCTCTCTCTCTCTCTCTCTCTCTCTCCCCCATCTCCCTATTCCTTTCTTTTTCTTTTTTTATCGTCGCCTCTTACCTTACCAAACGATCGTATTATCCTATTAATAGCTTAACGGCTGTGGGGAGTCTTTATCAAAAAAAAAAAAAAAAAAAAATAAAAAAATCGCGGCCTATTAAGATGCGATAAGAAATGAGAAATAAAACCAACGTTGGCGCGAGTTAGGCGTAGCGAATGGCGCCGAAAGGAGTTACGAGGTATACAAGTTAGCTTATTTCGTTTATGCTGGATTTACTCACGAGTACACCCGGTTAGTGCAGAGGGTTATTTAATGCGATTAAATATCTATCAGTTTGTCTTACTCTCTCTCTCTCTCTCTTCCGAAGGAAATAGACTTCCTACTTTTAGCGATGATTCAATTAAAGCTACCTCTCCGGAACGAAGAAGAAGAAAGTCATTTTCCCAGTGCGAATTTCCTCCGTAGTAACGTAAACACAGTCGCACGTTAATTCGCAGACGGTTTAGCGTCTCGCTCCTCGGAAAGCCAGGAAGCAATAGGTGAACTCCGCTCTACGCTTCCTCGAGCTATCTTCTTCTTCCACCCGTTGTTGCAAGGTAGTAACCTTCTTAATCATCGTCCGACTTTCTATTTGGAGTCTTTGTGCAATAACGCGTCGTCTCAACGACGACGACGACGACGACGACGACGACGTGGATCAGAAGGAGTACGAGGAGGAGGAGGAGGAGGAGGAGGAGGAGGAGTGGAAGGAAGCTTTTCAAGGAAGGAGACGCAGATAGTAGTCACGGAAACGCGGAAATTACACTCGATATCTCGTTTTCCAAACGGATTTGACTTTCCCCTCTTTCTCGACTCCGGCGGCCCTCAACCCAAATATATATATATATCGCATACTTTTAATTCCGGAAATTGTTCATTTTCGCCAACGATTTTTCAATCGTTTCCTTTTTCTTTTTCTTTTTTTTTTTTTTTTTTTCTTTATTTTCCTTCGAAACTCTTTCGTTCGTTCGTTACTCGAGAGGAGATGAATCGCGCGGAGGGGATCGAGATCTCTAAATCGAACGAACCATCGTAACTAGCTACCGTTTTTGGCAGAAGCTCGCATCGGTCTTGCTGCCTGCCACTACTCCGCTATTTTCGATCGTAACGTAAGAGGAGCGTATCCGATACGTGAACTTTAACACATTCGTGAGTTCGAGTTAAAGGTCAGGCGTGAGGAGGTAACGAGGTAATCCGGCCCAGATCTATTCGACGCGAAGCGTGCCGAATTTTCTTTCGGCCTTCTTATTCCATATTCCATACGGATATAGGACAACGAATGCGTTATATAGTTCTCGGATAACCAAGACCCTACGACGAACTTTTTAACGTCTCTCGATATTTTGAGGGAGAGAGAGAGAGAGAGAGAGAGAGAGAGAACATCTGGAAGATGAAACGCGCTGACCCTCCCCGAAGCTTATACCCGCGATTATTTCCTTGCTGCTCGTACTACAAACGTCCACGCCCTCCAGCGCGTTTCACACGTGGGAACCTTAGGTACATGTGGGGGGAGACCCCTGCCTTTCTTTTTCAAAACTTTACCAGTTATATTACATTACATCGCGTGTATTCGTATAACGCGATATCGAAAATTTCCCATAACAATTTGACGGCCCGAGAGAACGGTGGGAGTCAGTGTAAAAAAACATTTCTGACGTAGACTCGCGTAGTTTCGTAGGGGAGGAGGAGGAGGAGGAGGACGCTTTGACGAAATACAGTACGATGAAAGATACACGACGACGGCTGCTACGGTGGCAACGCTCTTACGAGAGAGTACGAAAGCCAGCAGCCGTCAATACGTTTCGATACGACGAATTTATGGGGCACGATCGGGATTTATGCGCACTTTGAAACGGATCGTCTGGCTCGGATGTTTAACTTGCAATCGAGACAGACTTTTGCGTCGAACGTGTAGGACGATCGAATACGCCCCCCTCGACGAGTTATCCGTTCTATCAATTCGCAATTATTCGATAGGACGATCAATCGGTACGTGGCCAGCTGGTAACAGATTCCCTTTCGGCCGGTCCTGCTATCGTTTTCCTTCCCGGCGAGAGTGCGCTACGAAAGGTGGCATCGTTCTTTATCGTTCTCTATCGTTCCATATATCGCTCGAGGTTTTCCTCGGACGTCGAAGGCGACGAGGCGTATTGAAAGTCGCGGAGACACCGTAACGAAGATCGGAGAGCCGAGTAACTCCGTGACGGACACTAATGAGTTTGCGGTCGGTCTTTAAATCGACGATAGATAGGTCACGCGGAACGTGAAAGTGCGCGCACCGCAAAGTACTACTCGCTCTTCTCAGCTCGCGCGAAAGATCCGATCGGCGGAGGAGAAGGATGATACGTCGAGATACACCCAATATACCTTACTCTTCTCGTAATCGAGAATCCATTTTGCGAGGATACCATGCGAGAGAAGTGTGGTACCTTCGGGGAACGTTTTAAAACGATATTAGAACGGGACGACACGTTGGACGCGTCGATCGATTACCTATATACCCAATTAGTCCATATAGTCGTCGAAACTCTCTACCAACGTCTGAATTATCTATCCTATTTAACCGTTCGTGTATATCTATGAAATTTTCTCGGGCATATTTTAAAGGCGAACTTATCAAAGAATTACGCCGATATTCTTTTACTCGGTCGTACTTTGATCGTTTACACCGACTTTATGCCTCTCGATACATTGTTTAACATAATGTACCGTTTCGAAGATCGTAAAGCACCGTTTGGTGGGACTGCCTCATAAATCATCGTACTTGTTGTTGACCGCTACGAATAAGGACGAATAATTCAAAGGGAAACTATCGCTCAATGGGAGGAGTGCGCTCGAAGGTGCTTCGAACTTGACCACGAAGAAGAGGAATTTTATTACCTACCATTTCCCCTTCGACGTCTCGATAAATAATGAAAGAAGAAAATAAGAAAAGACAAAAGCTAAGGAAGAAGGTATTGGTTATTATTTCGACGCTTTCTCTTTAATAACACCTTCGTTGAACTTTCTTGTTGCACGATTAGTGGTAAACTGAACCTGGCAAACAATCTTTTCTTCTATCTATTTCTCAAATATAATTTCAAATGCGAGAATCAGAACGGAAACGAACGAATAAATACATTTTTTTTTTTCCTTATAATCCTCGCGTAGCCAGATCTCGTTCAAATCGATTTTAATCGTAAACGCGACGGTATAGTTGACTTTTTCTTTACTCTCTCTCTCTCTCTCTCTCTCTCTCTCTCTCCCCCCCTCTTTTTGTTGACTGATTTTTCTCTCGTTGTCGTTCCCACCGTACGACTTTCTAAGCCACGCGATGCGTTTAAAATTCCTCGGGAGTTCGAGAGGGATCGATAGGAACGCGCAGCAGGACCCTTCTTGACACACTGTGCCGAATATTTCAACAGCCTAAATTGTTCTAACCGGATTGTCGCGCGGAAATAGACGAACGAGAAAAGAAACCAGGTGGAACATTCGGTACGTTGCCCGCGCGTTGGGCAACCTTGATCGAGATATATCCATTTCTCTTCTGTACGAGTCGAATAATAACAATGGTGACGTCTTTCGACGGAAAAAGAAAAGGAAGAAAGAGAAAAAGAAGAAAAAAGAAAAAAAAGATTGGTCAAGCGCGAGGAGAAATTATAAAATTGGGAGATTATTCGTAAGCGATAGCACATAAGTAAGAGGACCATACCGGATCACAGGGTGACGACCCTGAACCACATTTTGCATTCGCAATTCTGTTCTAGAAAGGAGGATCATCGAGATCGCAATCGCGTCGCATGCCGAAACCCTCGTGTCTGTTAATTGTTCGACGAGAGTCGGTCGCTCGCTAAACTCACGGTTTTCATGGGACGATGCGGACGATTGTGTTCTGAAGTCAAACCTGAGAGAGAGAGAGAGAGAGAGAGAGATAGGAAAGCCTTGAAATAAAAACCGCCTTTGCAAAGGCGTCTTGTAATCATCATATTTACGGCGCACTTAACACCGAGACTCTTATCCGGAGGATTATAAAGGCTATTAAATGAAAAATTATCTCTCCTAGACCGCACATCGTCGCGTTGACTATATACATATAATCCGTCGATCCGTTCGCGTTCACTAGAGGGAAACGTAGTGGAGAAGCGTAGACGCGAAGGAGAGAGAGAGAGAGAGAGAGAGAGAGAGAGAAAAAGACGCGCGAATTTCGTCTAATATTTACAATTAATCGTTCGTTTTATAGCGATGCATAAATTTCCACGCGTTATCGCCCTTTATAGACTAGGCACTTCCTATCGTCGCGATACCGATCGAATCTATCCTCGGGATAGATAGTAGAGGGAGAAAGAGAGAGAGAGAACCCGTTCGTGCGAATAATCGTTGTAACGATTCGAGAAAAGATGGGGAAGGAGAGTGTCTCGCGGCGAGAACGGTGTCTTTCGACATTACTTCCAGGACTATTGCGAATGTAGCGGGTACCTCGCGCGTCTCGTATGGTATGTCGTCGTCGAGTGTGTTTAACTCCGAATAGTGTGACTCACGAACGTAAGATACGACGATGATTCGCGCTCTGCGTTTTATATCTTTTTTTTTTTTTTTTTTTTAAACGCTCGTCAAACCGTTGTTGTCCTCGTAAAGCGACTTTCGAGCTACGAGATAACTCGCATCGATTACCTACCGTCTAAGGTAAAATAAGACGCTCTGCGTACGAGTCGCGGTTCTCGTTCTTTGAACTTTGCAACAAATTCTTGATAAAAATCGAATCGTTCGTAGAGGGATGATAGTGGTTCGGATAAGAAGAGTAATCGCCGTGGACGGTGCTTGCGTGCAAAATTAAAATTGCTCTCGCGTGACAAGAGAAACTCTTTCGGAGAGAGAGAGAGGGAGAGAGAGAGGGAGGGAGAGAGAGAGAGAGAGAATAATAAGAAAAAAGAAAAGGCTTACCATTTCGCGCATCGTCTTTGCATACTCCCATGTCGCGCTCATGGTGGTGTAGCGTATCCGGATCTCGTAACGGGAGCGACGAGCACGCCCGGAAAGTTGAAACATGTGACTCAGCATTCGAGACTCCAAGGTGCTGACAATTAAGCGGCGCACTGCCTGGTCTGGCCTGGCCTGGCCTGGCCTGGCCTGCCTGCCTGCCTGCTTGCCTGCTTGCCTGCCTGTTTGCCGCCGGGACGATGATAATTATTTTCGTCACGATATCCGGGGAGGTCTCCTTCTCCTTCTCCTTCTCCTTCTCTCTTCGCGTATCGCTCTTTCTTCTCTCGACATTCCACCGATCACAGTGGGGGCCCCTCCCCCAACCCCTCGGTAAAACGTCAATATTATTGTCATTTCTCTCTTGCCTCTACGAACGAAACGAAACGAAAGGAGTAGAGTTCGTCCGTTCGTTCGAGCAACGACGGACGGACAACGACATCTCTTCTTCTTCTTCTTCTTCTTCTTCTTCTTCTTCTTCTTTATACTTTCACGGATGATCAAAAACAAGAGGAAACTCGTTGCCATTTTACTTTCTATTATTCTCTCGGTCAACGAGTCCCCTGAATCGATCATTATTGCCCAACGATCGATAAATCGGAATACGTCGTTCGCAGAACTTTCCGATAAATTTCGTTAACCCGCGTAACGTCCAATTTGTCGTACGAACATAACAACATTTCAAAATTTACCTTTACCCCAACTCTCTCGTCTCTATTTATACACTCGAGTACTTTTTAGAATCGAATCGATTATCTCGCGCGACGACGTTAGAGAGGCCTTTTTATTACGTATCTCTTTCGCCGATCTCAGGTATGGCAGCAGGACGGAAAAGTTACGAGTTAGAAAGTTGTTTAAAGGCCTCTCTCTCTCTCTCTCTCTCTCTCTCTCTCTCTCTCTCTCCCTCTCTGCGCTTCTATCGTGCGCGCGCGCCGTGGTACGTATAATAGAGTAGTGGATACGTAGACGATGCTCGAACGATTCCTTTGCTTTCTTCGGTGGTGGTACCTTTAATTGCTCGCCCGTAAATGGCATTAACGCATCGTTACATGCGATGAGGTAACGATGCGCCGCTTGTGCGGTAACGACTACGCGTATATAAAACCGCGAACGATAACTAGTCTCGAAGGCGCTCATTAGTAACGCCGAACAATTACCAAAGAATATAAACTACCGAGAGTGGGTACACCCGGCATTTTTTTATAAGAAAAACCATCTTCCTCGTCCGGTCGAGTACGTTATTATTTTAACTATTATTCATGATTTTTGAGTAGGCATCCCCGTGTCACAAGGGATTACATCAGAGATAGTAAGAGAAAGGATTTGTTGTCCCGAACAAAATCTATACTACGTGAATTTAAGAAAATGAAGAAGAAGAAGAAGAAGAAGAAGAAGAAGAAGAGGAGGAGGAGGAGAAAGAAAAGGAAGAAGAGAATCGGGCTCGTAAAGTATAAGAACGCATGAAAATTCTATCGAAGGAAATAAGAGGAGGGAATCGTACGACAAAAACGCGTTCAATTTCGTTCGCTACACGTGTCATCGAATCATTCCCCCTTTTCGTTTCACCTTCCATTTTCTTTTGTCCTTCCTCGCTATCCTGCGAGAGGGAGGAGACGATATTATTTAATCTCTGGGATTCTCCTTCGTGGAAAAGGTCAAACCCCTTGGATAATACAAGCTCCTTGTGGCCCCTTCAAGGTCAAACAGGACGATTCCAACGGGATGAAAAAGAACAAAAAAAAAAAAATAACAGACATTTCCACGAATCTTTTACGAGCGGATTCTTCTACGTCTTCGTTCTTTCTTGTTATCTACGATAAGTCGTTACGAAGGATAGAAAGAGAGAGAGAAAGAGAGAGAAAGAGAGAGGGCGGGCGAGGAGAAATTATCGATTATGTTTTCACGAGAGAGAGAGAGAGAGAGAGAGAGAGACGAAATAATTTGAAAGTCTAACGTATGTCTACGTATATTATATACAGGCGCACCACGTGCAGTTAGGTAAAAGTAATTAGGCGAGTAGAGGACGCGATCGATCGCGAGATCGTCTCTGTCCTTTGGTTTGCGTGAGGCGCCTCAGTCACCCTTTCGACCGGAAAGAACAAAATAAATAATTCATGCTTCCCAAAATTGACCACAAGAGGAAAGAAGGAGAAAAATAGAAAAGGAAGAAAGAGAAAAGAGGGTCCTTATCGTTCGTTAATTATTATATTTCTTTTTTTTTTTTTTTGTTTTTTTTTTTTACTCTTCTTTCATTATTTATCTCTCGTATCTTCGTATCTATTCGCTCGACATCGTTCGTTCGATCGATAACGCGACTTATCAAGAAAAAGGGATTTATTCTCAAGGCAAGCAACGTTTAACGAGGTCACTCGTTTATTTCTTATGCTTGTTAATAATCATTAATTGTGATGACGCTCGAGATCAGGGAGGGAGAGAGAGAGAGAGAGATCTCCCGTTATTATTATGTTGCCATTATCGATTCCGTCCGTGGACAAAAAGTTGTAACAGCCATATGAATATTCAGTGATGGGTCGACGCTGGTAACACGAAATGGACTAGGCTGAAGGGGAAGAGTTTTCGAAACTTTTCTCACGAGTACGAAGAATTTGATCTTCCGATGGTGTTTACGTGTTCCCCATCTCGCGCGTATGCGAGAGAGAGAGAGAGAGAGAAAGAGAGAGGGAGAGGGTAGAAGAGGGATGAAAGATCGAGGCTCCAATCTTCTCAGTTTTTCATCATTGATATGCAAGACGCGAGATGGGCCTCGGTGTGATGAGAATCTCGATATCGGTATATCGCATATTCCACCTTCTCATCCTCTCTTCTTCGTCCTATCGCCTTGGCGGATATTTTGTACTAAACATTATTTTATTCCGTAATTCCCGTTTTATAAACCGACGTATTCTCGCTCTCGGTTACGATCTCGACGAAGAGTTTGAAAACATCATTGCACGGTTCTTCGATTTAACCCCTCTAAACGTTGGAGAGAGGATTTTGTTTATAATTAATTAGAAATTTCTTTCAGACTTCGAAGTACTTTTCTTTTTTTTTTTTTTAACAAATATCGTAGCAAATACAGCGTCGAGTAGTTGTTGGAAGGAAGTATCGGGTGACTCGGAAATTCTGAAATTAGCGTCGCGCCGTTCTCATTACGATTTCGTCTCTTCTCGCGCGCTTAAAGCGCTCTCTCTCTCTCTCTCTCTCTCTCTCTCTGCCTTTCTCTACGTGCGTGTATACGTATTCATTGATTTTTTCGTTCTGGCTCTCTTCGGAGAGGTCGTTAACCTCGAGGCTCGTGCAGCAGTAGTAGCAGCTGCTGCTGTGTTGCTACTGCCGCTAGATTCTTCGGCGTACTCCTGTTTATCGCTAGCTTGTCAATGAGCCGCGGTTAATGGTAACGTACGAAACGAGCGTAATTTATTTTCCTATCTCCGATTGAAACTTTTCTCAGTTGGACAGCATCCGAAGAGGTGGATGAAGACGGTAGAGAAGGAGGAGAGAGAAGATGAAGAAGAAGAAGAAGCTCGTGCACGTCGATGTTAATTGGCGTAGGACAAAGTGATCGACGGCCTATCGGCATGCTCGAATAGAGTCACGGACGTTGAACGATTCGCCAACTCGAAGATTTTAATCATCGAGACGCGTAGGAACGTTATTCGGCCCTGCGTGAAATCTATCACGTTTATCTATTATTTTTCGCTTAACTCGCTTTGTTCGACAAACGATGAAAAATCAACGTAAGATGTACCTCTACGCGATACACGACGTATCGACGATATAATCAGCTCGTTCGATCATCGTTATTCGATCATTTACCTTTTACGATATTCATCGATCGGGCGATCAAACGTACGTAGGTATGTACGTACGCGATTTTTAAAATGATATTTAACCATTAAAGGGGAGCCTAGCCGTGCAGATACGTGCCAATGATAAACCCATTAAAAGACGTCTTCTATCCTCGTCGATGTCGATCATTTATCGTTTCCGAGCGTGAACCTCGCTCTCCCCGATAATGGAGCATTTTTTTACTTAACGTAAGATAAACGCCACCGGGTGTGTTGCACCAAGATAGCTGTTACGTACAGTCCGTTCTCTCCGTCAACTACGAATCCTTTTAGAGTCGTAGAAATATATATATATATATATATATATATATATATATATATATATATATATAATTTTAGCCTTATCGAATGTTCGGTCTTATCGACGAGATAGTCTTTGATTTGGACATTTGGTACGATCGTGAATGAAGTTCCAACTGTTGTTAAACCGCGTGGTGGCGCACGATTACGATCGAGGAACAATGTTGTTGGGCGTGTCGATTGTCGTGTTAATTCGCTTTGGAAATAAGACGCATTGTTTTTCGTATGAAACGAGACGCGCGTGTTCCTCGTCGCGAGTACTTTGTGCTATGTAGTAGGGTGAGCGACGAAGAGAGGAACGATTATAATTGTTCGCGTTCTCGCTTTTAGCTGTCGTTTTAGCGCACTTCTTATTACACGCAGTATTTATTCTCCACGTATGCGTCTCTATGCACGCGTAGTGGGGGATCCATCTTTGTGCGCCGCTTTGTACCGATTTAAATTGTTATTGCATTAGAAAAAACAACAACAACAACAACAAAATAAAAAAAATAGAAGATTATGAGGATGGAAAATTGACGGTCAAGGAGTATAACCAACGATCCCTCGGGTATCGGCTATCGAGTCGAGAGAGAAAAGCTCGGAAGAAGAGGATCGATTCTAACGCACACCCACACGGGTACTTGCTGCTTTCGACTTTCCCTTTTTCTCGTCGGCTCGATGGGAAAAGAAGGGTGTGTAAGCAAACGATGCTGTTGGTGTAAGAGAGAGAGAGAGAGAGAGAGAGTAGATCACGGTCGAGTTGACGGCTAGACGAGGTACCCTTTGTCTCCGTTCAGCAGCTGTTAACAATTTTTGGTATACGACCGTCTGGTTTCAGCGACGTGTAAGAGCGAAAAAATTGGTGGCCAGAGCACCTAGTTGGAAAGTAGAAAGATGACGACGCTGACGACGACGCCGCAGAAGAGGATGAGTGACTTTCACGCTTTTGCGCTTCGAACGAAGCTTTTGAATAAGTATGAAAACGTGAAACGCGGTACGAGCGAGTTGGTTACTGCCTTCTGTTAGGTATATATACATGTATAATCTGAAATCTCTTCGAGGTTGATGGCTCCTCGAGAGGGTGAAACGCTTGACGGAAAATCTTCAAGGCCTCCCTTTGTCTCCGTTACCGTCTCGTAGTTCGCCGTTTCTCGATTTCTTGCGCCACTATCTTTTCTCGTTTGCTGAATAATGTAAACGTTTCTGCTTTTCTTGCCGTCGCGTCTCTATGTACCTCTATGTCTCCCTTACGGCGTATACGTTCTACGTAAAAAGAAAAAAAAAAAAAAAGAAAAGAAAAGAAAAGAAGAATAAAAAAGAAAAAAACGACGCTTGCGTAGAGGATACGCGTTTAATTTTCGTATCGTTTTTGCGCGAAAAGGATATTCGCACGATCGAATATTTTCAAGTGTAAGCTTCGAGGGAGGACGATACGAAAGTCGAAATTCTACGATAGATAAAGAAATTTTGGCACGGTAAAGTGCCGTCGTTAAAGATCGACGATCGAAGAGAACATTGGGGTTTATATGGCGTCGACCTTTTTCGAGGATTTACTTTTAATCTCTTCCATTTGCTGTCTCTTTTCGATACGACGGTGTAGTAGTAGAGCGTTTTCTTGGCTGGAACGAACGCGTTTCTCGGGCCAAAACACGAGACGGTGGCGACTTTCGAAGGAACTTTAATAAGACCCCCACCCCCTCGTTCGGAGAGTTTGGTTGAGAGAGTAGGTGCGCATGCGCGTGGCGCGCCGGTGGCTCGGAGAGTGGTGGGGGTAACCGAGCCTCCTCGTCGTTAGCGCGCCCGCCATCGTGCCAGTAGTCGCGCGTTCGTCGAACCGTACGCATCGGTGTCGGTGTCGGTGTCGTTGTTTTTCTCATCCTTTCTCCAAAGTCTCGTCGACGCGTTTCGTAGTTTAGTCTTCTTCCTCCTCATCTTCCTCCTCCTCCTCTTCCTCCTCCTCCTCCTCTTCCTCCTCCTCCTTCTTCTTCTACTCCTTCTACTCCTCGCTCATAAACGGGGAGAGTCGTTATTATCCGAAACGTTTCTTCCAAACCGATAGTCGGATTATTTCGGAATATGTTTCGTCGGGACAATTTTTTGGAGAAAATTTGAGATCGTTAAGATGTTGTTCGCCAAGTCGAGAAAACAACGACAACAACGACGACAACGACAACGACAACGACACAACGACGACAACACGTGATAGGTTACCGGCTATCGAAGGACGTTAAAACGTCGCGCGTTGTGTGCTACCGAGTGAGAATATCTATCATAAAGGGGAGAAAATTGAGTGGAATCAGTGACCCGTGTCCGTGTGGCGTTCTGTCTTCTCATGGTCTTCGAGAATATCGAGATGCGGAACCCAGGGTTCCTTCTGGAGGACGCCAGACATGGATATATTCAATATATCAGGTTACCAAACGTTTCTATATTATTTTTCTATAATTATTGCGCGTGTAGATATAAGCGCGTAGAATTACGTATACGTATATATATATATATATATACACACGCACACACGCGCGTATGTACATGCGTATTTGTTTATATTATTGGTACAGCAGAGGGTGAGTCAATGACTCGTTCTTTTTCAAACGTCCTTTTTATTTATCAACTCTCAAGTGAGACTCGTTATGTGTACCTGTTAAAGAAAACAAATTATATAGTTACGTTTTTACTCGCTCGAAATGAATCGAGTATCGAGTTTACACACCGAACGAGTTTATCTGATCCGGATTTCCTCCTAGTCGACGGACGTGTCCTCGGTTCGCAATATAATATTTATTGTTCGCGTAACTTTTCTTTTTTTTTTTTTTTTTTTTTTTCTGGAACAGTCTAATTTTTCAATCAACGGAATCGTCGTTACGCGATACGCGTGTGTATCACGCTAGAGAAGTAACTCTCTCTCTCTCTCTCTCCTCTCTCTGTACGCGTATATCTACACGTATACGATACTCGGTGTGTACAATATTCGCGTGATAGACGTGGAACGTTATTGGACACGTAATAGACACGCACGAGCGTGTAAATCCTAGTTATCCGGAGGAAAATCGTTTTCGCAACGAGTAGCAGCTGCGTGCGAAAAGGCTTTTTCGCCTATGGAAAGGCCATTTTCTTCCCTTCTTCTTCTTCTTCTTCGTTATCTTTATCTTTATCTTTATCTTCATCTTCCTCTCTCTCTCTCTCTCTCTCTCTCTCTCTCTCTCTCTCTCTCTCTCTCAGCGATATTAGACGTCGGAATGACGTGGGTCGTTTGGCGCATCGCAGACTTAGCGTCGTCGTCTCCCTTCCAAACGAGACTCTCATTGAAATATACATCGGCTTCGACACACCGCCCGAGAGAGTCTTCTTCTATCGCGTTCGTTTCTTCGACCTAATTGAACAAGTGTTCGACGAAGCGAACGAACAAATTCTATTCGTTGCTCTTTTCTTCTTCGCCGTGTTAAAATATTTGCCTCGAGTTTTGTTCCTTTCTTTCTTTCTTTTTTTTTTTTTTTGCGTCGACGTATAAAACATTAATTACGTAACCGTGCGATCTAATCAATTACAAAGTACACGAACGTTATTATTCACAAAGTCAGCTGCCTCCCGAGAAGAAACAGCTGCGCCACGTTCTCTGTCATCGTTCGGACTTGATTCGCGAATAATCCCCAAAAATTATTTTTCAAGATGGAAGTAAAACACCACCGAGGGAACTTTACTCGGCGTGACCTTTAAATCTCTTTTCAGGGATCAGCCTCTCCGGGCTGACCTCGTCGCTGTATCGCTGATCGTGTTTTTGTTCTATTTTTTTTTCTTCTTCCTTCTCTCACACGGATCGTTCCAACGTAGACGATTTACGACGTTGCACCGAAGGAAGAAGAAAAGAAAAAAGAAATTGGACCTGAGAAAAGAACGCTATCCTTTCTTTTTTCTTTTTCTTTTTCTTTGCACTCTACGTACGTACTACGATCGTAAAGAGCGCTGCAGAAAAAGTTGACATTTTTTTTTTCTTCGATCGACCCGGGGCGAGAGTGGAGGGGGTGGTGGTGGTGGTGGTGGTGGTAGAGTGTGTTTCTTCTTTCCAGCAACGGGTAGAAGAGCCTTGGCATTTGAAAGTCGTAACCTTTAGCGAGCTATTTTGTAAGTGTGTCGTACCAGTTAAACGCTTCGAGAACGAGCGTTACGGTGGCCCGAAGAAGTGCTCCTTTCAAATTATTCGATTATAACTTAAAGAGGTATCCGTTAATCGGCGCCAGTTCGTGAATTTATCGATCCCGTTCTAAGCGATACGGTAGTATTCGTCCTTCGGTATTCTATAGCAAATGTTCCGTTGCTTGGAAACGAGAGTCACAACACGAACGTGGTGCCTGAGCGTGGTGGAGTGACGTAGGCGATTAGAACGTTCCTCTGCATTTTTCAGGCTGAAACGAGCATAAACATTTTTATTTTACTTCATTTTATTTTATTTTATTTTCCTTACCCTCCCTTAAACTCGCTCGCTTGGAATCGTCCTTCGATCGCGAGAAATGTAAAAAAAAGAAAAAAAGAAAGAAAAAGAAAAAAGAAAATAACAAAATATATTTTCACGAGTTCCGAACCAATTTTCCTTAGGTACGATTCGTAGTAAAGTTATTGAGATAAGGTTCGAACGAAAGAAATTTCCCAATGGCGAACGTAATCGAGGAAAGTTTTCTTTATTACTACTCCGGCGCGGAATAACCGTAACTTTCCGTGCTGCAATAGTTTATAACGCACAAGCAACGATGAAATAACTTCCTGGTACCAACGAGGTTGGTAACCCAACGACGACAAAAGGCAGGATCGATATATATGATGATGCCATCAACTCGGAATTCTAACCAATCTCCTCCCCACCCCCATAAAGTTTTTGCAGGTAGCGTTAACTTTTCAACAACCGATTCCCGGTGTTTTCGAGCATAATAACCGTCACATCCCAGGAGCGCGAGTGGTTACGCGTACGACGATGCAACAACGGCCGTTGTTGTTGCACGTCGGAAAGAAAAGCGATTACTCGCACAATTTGTAAAAACCATCTCTCTCATCCTGCGCCGATTTGCATTCCGTTATCTCTCTCACGTTTCAACGTTTCCTTCGAGAACGCTCGCTCTCTTCCATAGTCATCGCGTTGCTCGGCGATAACGACTCCTTTACGATCAACGTTTGGCACGAATCTTTTGTCATTTTTTTTCCTTTCTCTCTTTTCTTTTTTTATTTTAATTTTTTTTTTTGTTTTCTTTCGTTAATATATATTAGTTTCTGAATTGACGCGTTCTATGAGTCGCTGTTCGTAAGTTTATTAAAATGAACGCATAAAAGATCGACGAATGAAATTTATTTTAGCGAGGATGAACACATCCGTAATGGATTTAAATGAACGATTGAGCGAGCGACCGAGCGACCGAGCGATGTTCATCGAGAGAGAACATAATCTTGTAGGTACACGTCAAGGGGCGTATTATCACGTTACGTACACGTGAGATGGAAATTCATATGCTTCGATCGTTGAACGATTGTACATACGAGTAGAATACACGATAGAATGGAAAGAAGAGGAACAACGTACAGGGGGATTTACGAGACTCTAATGATAGACCAAACAAATAAGGATCGATAGATCGATGCTCTTAGATGAAGCACGAGAAGAGAGAACAAGATCGCTTTGTTCGCGCGCGTCCTCTCTTTTTTTCTCCTCCTCCTCCTCCTCCTCCTCCTCCTTCTCCTCCTCCTCTTCTTCTTCTTCTTTTTAATGTCATCTTCGTCTTACGCATCGGAAGCTCTCGGAAGACTCATCGTTTCACTACGTCATGCAGCTTAGAACGTATGTACTCGAAGAAGGAGCGCGCTACGACTATCGTGCAATAGCCTTGAAAGTAATTCTCTCGATTTGTAACAGCCAAACGAGTAGTACTCGAGATCGGACAACATCGATTTTTTTCTCTTCTTCTTCTTCTTCTTCTTCTTTTTTTACTTTCTTTCTTTTTGCCTCCGAAGAGATTACGAGAGCGATAAGTGGACATGTGAATTGATGTCCTCGTTTCTTTGGGGAGAAATTGAATTTTTATGTGCTTCGACATATCCATCCTCTCTCTCTCTCTCTCTCTCTCTCTCATTTATTTTTATCGCATGCCAGGCAATCATTCTTTCTCTCTCTCTTTTCCGATTTCTGTTTCTCTGTTTGTAACTTTTTGTCGAGCGATCTTATCGATTTACTCGATCGCTCTTTTGCAACATTGTCACGAGAATAGTGGAGATACAATCTATTTCTCTCTCTCTCTCTGTCTTTCTCTCTTTTTCTCTAACTATCCCTCTCACTCTTTCTTTCTACCCGGTCCACGGGACGAGGGAAGGATGTCGAGAAAATCGTCTCGGATTCATCGTTTTTACACGGGCGGAGAGGAGAACAGGTACCCCAACAAACTAAGGGACATCTGTCGCTCGCTCGTCTTTCTTTGGACGGATTCAAGTGGAACGACGACGCGTCTCGTCTCGTCTCGTCTCGTCTCGTCTCGACGAAGAACCGAGGAACCGGTTCGGTTCAGCTGGTTTTCCAGGAGATAAAACTTCTCTGCCTCGGAGCACGTGTTCCTCTTGTGGATGGCAGCAACGCGTTTTAGTTCTTTGTCGTTCTGCCCATCTGGCTAAAGATTTTTCTACTCGTCTCTCTCTCTCTCTCTCTACATCTGCTTCTTCCGGCCTCTCTCTCTCTCTCTCACACTCACACACACATACACACAGGATCTTTTGCTTTTCTTTACGACGACTTTTTAAAAAGGCGCCTCTTATTTAATCGTGCGTTTATATCAATGCAGTAGCCCGAGAGGTGATACTCATTCATTACAATCGCCTTCTATATTATTACCAAGACATTCGTAAATCATTTCGAAACTTTTACTTTTAATACGAAACGACATCTTCTCACGGAGAGAAGAAGACAGAGTTCGGCCGTGCACGGTTTACAACTCCCCGCCGTTCGGCTTTCTCCCGGCTAACCAGGAAGGGAAACGCGATAGACGAGATCGAGAATACTCTCGGAGAGAAAGAAAAGAATCTCTACGGCTTTGTACACCGAACAAAACGAAAGTACGTTCGTTCGTCTATAATTCGTTTGTCGTTTGGACGAGAATATGCGACGAGCCTCGATGACGTACGGTCGTTACAGGATAATTAGATAATTAATCGATTCTTACCATCGACTCGGCAATTTCTATTTTATTTTCTTCTTTTTTTTTTTTTTTTTTTTTTTTTAAGAGTTTCAGCGTTTCTCACGCGCATCCACGTTTTGTGTTATACGCGCGCGTTTTGCATCTTTCTTTGTATGAAAACCGGCTGGCGTATATCACGAAGCACGAAAACTAGTAATAGTGATCACGAAAGAGGCGCGTGAGCGTGAGAAGTCGTCGTTACGCGGGGATATCTCGTGATGCCGAACGATTCTTCTCCTTCGTATAGTTCACGCGCGACCACTTTCCTTAGATCCTTTTTTTTTTTCTTCTTCTTCTTTTTATTGGAAGTGAAATGACGTAGGTGAAGGGACGAAACGCGCTTTACAAAGTTCACCTTGCCTTTTCATTACGAGCTCGTCATCGTGTTTCTTATTCAAATTACTCTCGTCGTTAAAAGCTTGCTTTGCGAAGTACGAAATAATAAATATTTCAAAGATGACGAGGAGATTCTCGAAGGGATCGACGTGGCCGATGAAATCGAGAAGGAACGCGTTCGACCTTATCGAAACCGGCTCGAGAAAGAGAGAGAGAGAGAGAGAGAGAGAGAGAGAGAGAGAGAGAGAGAGAGGTGTCAAGGTGATGCTCGAAGGTCAGTCACCACTCGATATTAGACTATAATTGGGAGATTAAGAAGCACGCCGTGTTAAATCGATTATTCTTCGGTATCGACGCATTGCATGCCGCGATCGTTTAATCATTAACAGGATTTAAAGGTACTGCGACGAAAACGGAGTCGAACATTTGTCATCGTTACGCGTTCATTAGTATCGATTTGCCACGTACACCTGGTCACCTTATATTCCCCTTTTCCCGTTCGTTTAAAAAGTTTGTTCTTTATTTATTTATTTATTTATTTATTTATTTATATTTTTTTATAACGAGGCGTAGTATCATTATTTCGGCCGTACGAAATAAAATTGTTGCTTTACTCGTTGCTCTCTCTTTCTCTCTCTCTCTCTCTATCTATCTATCTATCTATCTATCTATCTATCTATCTGCCTACACGAGTGGTCTGGGAATGTAAATAAAAAAATATACATTTATATGATCAATGCCGCGAGTAGAATCATTTACGAGCGATTACTTAAAATCAGTGGAAAATATACAGGGTGTGCGCGAACATTACGGCGACTCTAGGCCATACTCGATCTGTCCGCCTATGGCAAATATATACGTACCTATCACAAGGTAGATAGGTACGGTCTAACGTTCGCTCGTAATTTCTTCGTTCGTGCGCGGATCTAACGGTTTAATTATTCCTACAAACGTATCGTAATTTTTACGAAGGTTTTTCCTTGGCCGATCGTATGTACACGTTGGTCTCATCTCGTACGATGTTTTTTTTTTCTTTTTCTGTCGCGATTCTTTCCCTTTTTGCAAAGTTTTCTCGAAAAAGAGTTGACAATTTTTGTTTTTCCTCTAAATTCGCATTAATTCGTATTAATGAATTTAGACGAGATAGAGAGAGAGAGAGAGAGAGATAACCTGCGTCGCGAGGACGTCCAATTAAGGATGACCTCGTGAAGTTGGCGTTGTTTGCTCGTCATTATCGTCGACGGAACAGAAACGCGAAATTGCGCTTACGCGACTAGTAGTAACAATAATCGAGCAGTCCGTGCAACTTCCGGCTCGCAACTCGACCGATCTACCGGAAACTCGTGTCGATTGCATCCGTGGACGCGCGGAGCGTTACGTCGTGCGTCGTTTCGATTAAATCGACGAAAAGGAAACGTGCCATCGAACGTCGCTTCTTTTCTTTTTTTTTTTTTTTTCTTCCACCAAAGAGAAGAATAGAATGCGATACCAAAAAGGCTGCGCGTCGAGTCGTGAAAGTAGACGTATTAATAATGCATAGGGTATATAAACACCGATGGCACTTTTATTCAACAACTTTTTCTCAAGGAACACACGCATTCTTTGTTCTACACGGCCGAGAGACACCTGTCCGTCCGGCTGTCCGTTCTTTCTCGATGGAACTCGAGAAAAAAGAAAAGTTTGCAAATATTTTCGATCGGCATTGAAAAAGTATTTCAAATACAGTGACTACTTCGGAACGACGACACCGCGCACGGCTTCTAGGTAAGGTACATAGATAGATAGATAGATAGATAGATAGATAGGTAGAAACGCGAGCTCGAATTCACTTAGGCGTTTCCTCTCGATATTTATTACCAACGGCGTCGTACTTTGCTTCTCGTATTTCGCAAAGGAAAAACGGCTTTCTCGCACGCGGCCGCTGTCTCTCCTCTGTGTCTTTCTAAGCGCGCGTGTTCCGTAAGTCACGCGCGTGAATCATCAAGGTTAATTCGAGAGAGCCCTGCGGATATGTCGTACGTTTCAACGGATATATGTATCTATATATATATATATATATATATATATATATATATATATATATATATATATATATATCTATCTATCTATGTACCTCGGCATAGGCAAATGGTTTACTACGTGTTCTCCGATTCGAGAACCGTATACGCGTTTAGGTATATATATATATATATACATTAGGTATAGATAACCGGTACGTTGGAACGAACGAGGCGAGATGAAAACACCTTCGAAAAGGAAAACGACGACGATGGTGTTTTCCATCGATGTGTGACTGCGGCCCGCTTGGACTATTTTTAGCGAGGTTAGACGCGTATGTAGTACCACTTGCTTTCAGGCTAGCGAGAGCACCGCCGTTAACGGGCCGAGTATAATACCGTGCGAAATGAGAAAGGATCTTCGAGAACGTACGTTAACGTTCACGGTTCGACGCGGACACGATTTTCTTCTCGACGCGAAAAGAAAATACCCGGAGACAAAACGCCACAGACGACTCTTTCTATTTTCTCGTATATTATCGTGCCCGAAGAGTTCTCCGTTTTCCTTCGTGGCAACGATGACGATGGCTCGTTATTAAGCAAGTTAGGACCGTCTCGTTTTCGCGAAAGGTCTCTCTAGAGAAAGAGAGTAACGTGAGAATCTACGATGTCGCTGTGAAAAGGCACGGAGATGATGAAAAGAAAGAGAAAAGGTCGGAGTCATAAATATATCCTTACGAAGAAAGTCTCTGCGGAAAGAGAATACGAGCCCTCCTAATCGTAGTCGTCGTCGTCGTCGTCGAGAGAGTCGATCTTCTTAGTTTCGTGTCTCGCAAGATTGACCGTGGCGAAAAGTTAGCTGGAAGAGGCAGAAAGGCGTTTCCGGTATACCGGCTTCCATTCCTCTCACCGTTTCTCTTTTTACTGGCACGAGATCGAACACTTTCGTTGATTTCGAAGAACCTTAGAAAATCGAATTATACCGTATACCAGACGAATAAAAAACAAGAGAATAATATGTAAATCACCGTGCAATAGAAAGTGCAAATAATACCTGCCGACGATAGTATCTCTCTCTCTCTCTCTCTCTCTCTCTCTCTCTCTCTCTCTCCCTCTCTCTCTCTCTCTCTCTTTTTTTACGAACACGCTTAATGTTCAATCATTATCGTTCTATGCGAAAAAAGAATATTAATTAACGCACTAAAAAATATATGTACGTAGCATCGATCAATTCCGTCATCATCATCATCATCATCATCATCATCATCATCATCATCATCATCACCACCATCATCGTCATCATCAGTGGCAGCATCGACTCGTATATTAATTACACGTCGTTCGGTGTCGACGAGCATAACGTAAACAAAGTTTCGAACTGTCGAGGAGGAGAGTATCGATAAATTAGACGAGAGATAATCTCATCCCCCGCACTTATCGCGTTAGCGAGCGGTGCTCGCTTTAAGCATCGCCATTTTCCCTTCTTCTTCTCCTCCTCCTCCTTCTTCTTCTTCTTCGTCTTCTTATTCGTCTTCTTCCTCGTGATTCTCGTATAAACGAAGATAGAAGCGCAACACAGCAGAGCGTCCGCATACACATACGCGCGCGCCAAAAGACTCGGACATTAATGTTTCTGGAACGCGGATATACGTACACACGCGTTTGAACTCACGGAACCCACCGGTTTTCTTATCTTCCTTCTAGAACCGATACCGAGTTAATGACCGTTGTCCGTGCGCGAATTCATTCTCTCTCTCTCTCTCTCTCTCTCTCCTCAGATTCAGCAGCGGACAATAACCCCCAGCTCGATAAGTAATATGGCCTCTTATCCTTTCTTCTTTCTCCGTTCCGTCAATGTTAAGATCGATGTATCGATCGATCGTTGGTTCGATCGAAAACGATCAAAGTTAAAAATGACTTTTCCTTCTTAATTTCATGACGGATTCGGCTTTTTGCGGCGCGTCCGTCCCGTACGTTATACGTTGTGGAGGGATAAAGTGAGACGATCGTTATTATCATTGTTACGGTTGCACGCACGAGAAGAGATGGGAATCGCCATGACAAAAGCGTCTCTGGGTGGTACCGGTACGTGACACACTTTGCGAGATTATACTCGTCTCCCTTGTAAAATTTTCCAAGACGAAAGTTTTCCTTCCTTACGTCTCGTTGTGTCAATTAACGCGTATATATTATTAGTATTATTAGTATTATTATTATTCAATTATTTTTCCCTTTAGCTCGGAAAAGAATAAGAAAGACAAAAAGAGAAGTAAAGAGACAAGAGAAACATTGAGATGACGAAACGATAGCTAGTTGTGTTCTTGGACGAGTTCCGTGTTGTGTGAAAGTCCGTGAAGTTTTATTATCGCGCATGTCACACGGGTTAATCGTTCCCATCGATGGTAATTACAGTTACGAGGAAAAAGTAAGAGAGAACGAGAGATAGCGGATATATATATATATATATATGTTTTACGCGCGAGGGGGTGCGCGATAAAGTGGCGACATGCGTAAAACGCGTGCGTTTATTGGTATATACGCGCGTTCACGCGATCGAGACCGGCACGTGCGTTAAATTTGCCGTAAAGTTACTTTCTTTCTTTCTTTTTTTTTTTTTTCTTTTTCTTCTTCCCCCTATCCAAATGTCAGGAGTTTATTCGCGTTTATTCTTCGCTTATTTTTCTTCGCCTCGTAGTATAACGTAGTATAATTTGATAGATACTTGGCATGTTCCGACAAAAGCTATCTTTAACGCGTCTCTATAGAGTTTTTTGTTTCTTCTTCTTCTTCTTCTTCTTCTCTTTTTTTTTATTTTTTCCCTGTTTTTTGGCTTTGTTTTGTTTTATCTCCGTTTTTTCCTCCTCCTTCTTCTTCTTTTTTTTTTTTTTTTTTTTTTTTTTTTTTTTTTTTGATCGAACGAATCCTCGAAAGTCGGAATATTGCGTATTATTGTGTGCTTACTTATGCGCAGATCTATCGTATATTATGTCGAATGACGTCATTCCCGACAGAATCATTGCATATTCGTCGAGTTCGAGGGTAGAAAGGGAGATGATTTTGATTGGCCGGTCACGTTCGTTCGGATTTTATGGACTCTTAACGGAGATGGGCACTTTGCGAGGAGGCCGGGTCAGTCCTATCTTCTTCTTCTTCTTTTTCTTTTTCTTTCTCGTCTTCCTTTATCCCAACAACGATCCGGCATATTCGGCGCCAGTCCAATTTGCGAGCACTGACCGCGATAAACATTTTTTTACCTTCTTTCTTTCCCCAATCCCATCATCTCTCTCTCTCTCTCTCTCTCTCTCTCTCTCTCTCTCTCTCTCTCTATCTCTTATCCTTCTTCTTTGCCTTGTCTCAACGGATCGGGATCGTTCGCCATGGTCGACTCTCTTTAAAATTCAAACTCATGAATAATAAAACGCGAATGAAAGAAGGGAAAAAAGAAACGGGAGAAAACGGAGGATGGGAGTTTGATCGGATCCGTGGAAAAAAGAAAAAAAAAATAAAAAAAAAAAATCTCTTTGTCTCTTATTTCATCGGGCAAACGAAGATTTAATTCGTTTGAATATTTCTCGAAGTAGTTGGCGTTTAACACTTGAAATGTTTGAAATCGATTCGAGAAGGCAGGATTTATCGTCTGACTGCGCAACAATCCACAAGAGATATAACTCACAATCAGACGATTTCCGATAGTGAGAGATCGGCAACCTCGACTTCTCCTCTATCTATCTTTCTTCTCCTCTCTCCCTCTCCTCCTCTTTCTCTTCCTCCTCTTTCCTCCTCTCTCTCTCTCTCTCTCTCTCTCTCTCTCTCTCTCGCAATAAAAGTAACACATTTGTCCCAGTTAGGAACAAGAAAACGTTTCTTTACGAGCATCGTTCGCGAGCGCAAACTATCTATCTTCCTCTCTCTTCCTCTCTCTCTCTCTCTCTCTCTCTCCCCTTCTCTCTCTCTCTCTCTCTTTCTCTTTCTCTTTCTCTTACAGCAACTCTTGGCGCAGCAGCGCGCCTGATTTTAACCTGCAGAAACATGGGAGGCAAGCGTTACACCGTGTGCACCGGTGTAAAGCGAGTTATGCTTATTGTGTCGTACGTGCTATCTTAATTGAAAGTCCATCGTTCTCTCTCTCTCTCTCTCTCTCTCTCTTTCTCTCTCTCTCTCTTTCTCTCTCGTACATGCACTCTTGTGAAGCGCAGCGTCTCCTCGAAGAAAAGAGTTAACGGAATAGAATCATCGTTCCGTCTATGCTCGTTATGTCATCGTTTTTACGAGGACTTGAAGAGTGTCCACCAGAGAGAAAGAGAGAGAGAGAGAGAGAGAGGGGTGAAGAAAAAGGGGAGACACGTGTCGCGTCATTGAAAGACACGTTTCTTTTCTTAGAGACTCGTTTAGAAGTCGAGAGAGAGAGAGAGAAAAGTGCAATATCAAAAGTTTTACTCTTTCAATGATAATGTCTCTTCTCGGATAAGTGCACTCTCGTGCACTCGTTATCCGTGAACACGTTCGCGAGAGAGAAAGAGAAAGAGATAGAGAAAGAGAGAGAGAGAGAGAGAGAGAGAGAGAGAGAGAGAGAGGGATAGAGATTCCTCTCTCGTCTAAATTCCGCCTTCTCTCTTTCTCTCCGACGTCTATACGCGATTTCGAGGGAGTACTGACGCGTGTTAAACTAAATTTAAACGGAATTTATACGACGGTTTTCGCGTTCCGTGGCTCGCATCGTTGACGCGTATTATCTTTGAAGATAGAGATAGATAGATAGATAGATAGATAGATAGAGAGAGAGAGGAGGTCCATTTATCTCGTTCTAGAATCTACACGTAGCGAAAATTAAAGAACGATCCCGACCTCGTCGTCGGGATTCTCTATTCCATTCGTTAATGGCAACACTTTCTTTTTAACCAAACGTTCGTTTCTTCTACCCTTTACTTTTTCCTTCTGTCAAATGTTGTAAAAAAAAAGCGTGTAAAATAACAAGAGGAACCGTCGGTCCCACCGCGCGCTCGCGCGCTCGTCTAATAATACGGCCGAGCGATGCCAGCGAACGCGTGCTCGCTTGAATGCGCCCACGCATCGTCGTTTAGTTTCCTAGCTTAAATCCCAAGATGATTTTAGTATCCCGACGGTTCTCGTTCTAATCGCACGCGTAGTACGAGACTCTAAATATCTCTCTCTCTCACTCTCTCTCTCTCTCTCTCTCCCTCCCTCCTCTCCATCTATCTCAGCTTCGGGACTCGATTCCGTACCTTTTTGATTGTAACGACGCGTACAACACACCCACGGAAGAGGAGATCGCACAATAGGAGATCAAATTTTGTCCACGTCACCCCGAATCCATAATTTATATCATTTCGAGCGACGCGCCGTTATCCTTGTATCCCAGCGAGAATAAACGATAACGATAGCAACGATAACGAATACATTCGATCGCGTTCTGTCGTCCTATATAATTCCTCGATATAATATAATCGTAAATATATTTTTATCTTCGTTCGTCTTTCCTTTTACCTTCGTTTGTTCTTTTTTTTTTTTTCCCCTTTCATTACCGACGGGTCTACCTCGGATAGACCGTCGAGATATTTCCGAAAGTTTAGGAAAGAAAGGGAGAGAGATTTCGGCCAATATATATATATATATATATATATATAGGGCAATCTTTTTCGAGCTCGCCATTACGGAGAAACCTGCGGAAGATACCCCTGCAGCATCGAAAGCAGGGGTCCCAGCTATTTGCCTGGACGGCTACGTGGACAGGTAGGAAGGAATCCCTTTGTGCGTTGGACGGACGAGAAGGAGATTCGAGAAACTGCTACTCTCCTCCTCCCTCCTCCTCCTCCTCCTCCTCCTCCTCCTCCTCTCTTTGCCCGTTAAATCCTTTTCAACGTTTCTCAGTGCGTGTTCTTCATCGTCTCCTCAATGGCGAGTCCTTACAAGGACATCTGCTTGGAAAGCAAAAGAGAGGAGAGTAGAGGAGAGGAGAAGAGAAAAGAACGTATATTTTCTTTACGTATTCTCTTGACGGATGTTGCCGCGTACGTGTAGGAGTGCATTGGCTGAATCCAAAGCGAGTCTCGTTAGAAACGTCTCTAAGGTCTATTCCGTGGAATACGTACGTGCACCTTTTCTCGTGCCAACTCGCGTTCCTTAATTATCTCGCGAGCTCCCGTCTGCCTCTTATAGTCTCGAAGGTCAAGACCCTCGTATAGATTATGCGAAAATTTTTAATGTCTCTAATCCAATTAGAGACCGGGGGCTGGGGGGGATAAGATTCAGATCCGCGTCGGAATTTCTTAACCTAGTCGAATCCGCGATATAATAAAAAGTGCTTCTTCGATCGATCGATCGATCGATCGACCGATCGATTTGATTTGATTTTATTAGCGATCGATCAGCGCATTTTTATCAACGAGAGAAAAGGATTTGTTCGTTCGAACCTCGATCTCTCGATCGGCCACTGCTCTACCTCCGTGGAGGAATCCGAAGAGCGAAGAGGCTCGTCGTTGCGCTTATCGCGCGAGAAAAAGTCGACGGGACGGAACGAGAGGAGGACCGAAAGACGAATCATCGATCTCTTCCAGAGATATTTATCCTCGCGATTTCGCCCGCTGATGATGATGATGATGATGATGATAGCCTTATCTCTTTGAATTATATATATACGTCTACGATCGCGCAACTCGATCGATCTTGATTTATTATCGTTTACGATAAATACGAAGAGTCATAATTCATGGTTTATTCGATTGATTTTGATTTAGACTTTGTTTAGTTTTCCCTGACGATGCGGCGAGCACAAGAAAAAAAAAAAAAACGATCAATATTTTCGATAACGAGCGTTACGAGGATTGGCAATCCTTTTTCGTTACGTAAGAACACAGCCGCGACGATAAGATTACTACACTGGTTCCCGATTTTGTTAGGACTTTAAAATGAGACTCGCCGAGTCTCGTTTCGTTCGCTTGCAATCAGTCAAAAGTATGTCGTAAATCACGGTGAAAGTCTGCGGAGGTTGCTTTTCTGCAAACACACGTGCATGTGCGTGTACACGTATATATATATATATATATATATATATATATATATATATATATATATCTGTCTGTCTGTCTCTGTGTGCGTGCGCGCGCGTGTGCGTGTACATGTATATATGAGGAGAAGTCGAAATCTTTATTCGTTCGCTTGTCTATCCACTTTGTTGACGAGAAATTTGTCGTTTCTTTTTGTTACAGCCTGAGCGAATGTTACTTCGCAGGGAAAGGAGCGGCCCTGGTTTTGCCACCGAACGAAAGGGCCCGACCCTCGAGGAGAGTGTCCGCGGCAGGATGCGATATTCAGCAACACTTGCAGTCCATGTTTTATCTCTTGCGTCCCGAGGAAACTCTCAAGATGGTGAGTAGTAGTGGCGCCTCTTTGAGTCGAGAGCAACGATTCGATCGAGAAAGATTTTCCTGGGCGTGCTTTCTTAAATCGATGGGGCTGGGTAAACGAGGTGGGGAGGGGGTAAAAAAAAAAAGCATCGATACCTTGAAACGTCTAGCGTCTCTCGATGCTGAGATATGTCATCGCCAATTTTGTCGAGGAAATCGTGAATTTGGCAATGATCGTGTTCTCTCGTTCCTCGTAATTTATCAAGTAAGGATGATGGAACGTTCGTTCGACGCGCGCGTCGTCCCTTAACTAACGTGGCTTAGATCTTCGCGATCGAACGCGCGAATACACTTGCGCAATTCGCGGCTAAAGTTACACGGTGCAATTTCGCTGCTGGGATATCTTCCATGTCTCTGCTCTGGGCGCAATAACGACTGCGTTGTTTTCTCGAGATCGTAACCGCCACGTGCATCTCATATTCCTCGAGCGGAGGGTGGGTGGGTGGGTGGGGGGAGGGGAGGGTGTAATTGGCAAGCGACAAGGGTTCCGTCCGTCTCTTTCCTCCTTTGACGGTAGTTACCGATATCGTCGTTTTATTATAATCTTTTTTCTTCGTTCTTTGGTCTTTGCGCGAGGAATTCTGAAATTACAATAATATAGGCCGAATCGTTTTTTGATCATTTCGCTCACGTCGCCAGAAGGTGGAAAAGAAAGATAGGAGTTGCCGGAAGCGACTTAAACACCCGTTAGGTATTCGCTACGCGAATTCGCTATCTTCGCGATCTAACAACGATCTAACTTACTCCGATTTATGTCAAGTAAAATGAAGTTAGTCCGAGTCTCGGATACCACCGGACGACAACTCTTATTCGCGATCGTTCGAAAACGATCGTCTCGAACGTTTCGAGCAAGCTCATCGACCTGGAATTTTTCACGTGGGTTCGTCGTCTGCCCGAAGAAGAAGTGGGCTAAAGGCGACTCGTATGTGTGTTGTACGGGTCGTCGTCGAGGAAGGCGACGCAACGAGGTCGCGGCCGATGAGAAACGAGTACTTCCGTTCGTGCTTCGCGAATAAACATGAGACGACGACGACGACGACGACGACGACGACAACGACAACCGATTTTCTTTTTACCAACGACTCCTTAACGTCGCATCTTTGAAAACTTTCGAAAAGAAAAAAGAAAAAAGAAAAAAAAAACGACCGACGACGAAGGAAGAAAGTCTCCTACTTGCCTGAAGTTGACCTTGACACGAGTTCGGCCCCCCTCCCCTCCCCTCCCCTCCCCTCCCTCGGTATATACGCATACACGCGACACGTATTCGCGAAATAACGGAAGCTTCTCGCGGATTTAATCCTCGACCTAATCTCAAAGTTGGATTGGCTCGCCCTACGACGTGCTTCCTATTCTCTATCCTTCTTTCTAGCTTTTACCATCGTATCACGGCGATTGTTAGGTGGTAGTTCATCATCCGAGACGGTCGATCGAGCACTTGACGAGATACGAACGCGAAACTGGTCCCTACAAGGACAACGAGGTAAGGGGGACGTACGATTCGCTACAGGTCGTTTCGACGACTGCTTTTCAGAAAGGGGGCCCCGTTACTTTTTATGTCTCGCACTTAAACTTACGACTCGAACGTACAACTTGCCCTCAGGCCGTTCCTTTTACGCGTAAAGTGTCAGCGACCTCGAAGACCATTAAACTCGCTTCTTGCTTATCCACTTCCGGTGCATAGTAAGTTCGTTCGTGGACCACTCGTTGTTTCGTCCAATTCTTTCAATCATTTTTCCATTAATTTCGTGTCAACTTGTGTACCGCAATGAGCGATCTTCGATCGTACCTATCTCTCCGTTATTTATTCTTTCTCTTTTTCTTTTTAACGATATTTGTGCGATCTCACTTTTAATTTCTTTTCTTTCTTTTTTTTTTTTTTTTTTTTTTTTTTTTTTATATTAGTTGGCATTATTTTGTAGATAGATTCAATGTCGTGACAACGTCGAAATAAAACAGATCTCACCTTTTCCGGCTAGTCGGCCCCCAAGAAGGATAGAGACCGACAACGTACCAACGATCGCGATAAATTATCTTCGCCCACGCGACTTTGCTTTTCCGGAATTTTATAAGGTCGCTCTCGACGCGATGAAACCCGTCTAAACGCGAAACATCCTTCGAGATTTACGAAGATGAGAAAGAAATTGCTCGACCGTGACCCTCGAAATCGAATCGAATCGAATCGAATCGAATCGAATAGAATCGACTCAATGAAATTACGTAATATTAAGGAGACGATCTTTATATCGATCGTTTCGTTCGTTCGACTTGTCTTTTCGATTTCAAACGATTCGAGAGGTCGATGAACGCCGCTTAGCCGCCTAGATAGACGGATGGAGAGCTAGAGAGCTAGAAAGAGAAAGATAGAGATAGAGAGAGAGAGAGAAAGAGAAAGAAAGAAAGAAAAATAGAGGGGCAATTTCAATTTCGATGTTCGCCGATCGAAACTAGGCTACCGCGAGGCACTCGAAGGAGATAAAACGAGTTTTACGACTGGCTTCTGGCTACCTTCGCGTCTCTTTCTCGAGCTCTCCGGTTAACCCTCTTCTCCTCCTCTTTTTCTCCGTTTCCATGCTCGACTTATCGTTCGAGAGTACCGAACGAACGAACGAACGAACGAACGAACGAACGAGCGAGCCAGCCAAGTCGCGCGCAAGCCTCATGAAAATTCATTTTGCCTCCCTTTTGCTGCGCCAGCGCGCTCGACTTTCGACGAGGAGGAGGTATATATCGGTGAACGAAAGGAAATTTTTTACTCTTGTGTCCCCCTATCCTCGTTTGAAATGGCTCCTTTGAATTCTTCGACTCGAACTTTCCGGCTTGGAGATTTTTTTTTTTTTTTTTTTTTTAATTGGATGAATTTAAGCTAGCTAGCGAGCGAGAAGAAGGAAACGTAGTTTTCTTTGGTCCCCCTTTGCTCGGATCCTCGTTTGTGTTTCGAATAATACTTCCTCGTGTCGTTCGTCAAACATCATTTAGTCGGAACCCGTTAAAGGAACCCGTTTTGACCTAAACGCGATTAGGTCAAACGACCCCCGATACCGAACGCTCCCGCGACTCGTCGTGGCTCTTCGATACTCGAATCGCATCGATTAATTACACCGATCGATAAGTGTCGCCTTGGGAGCTCGATTCTCCTTATCTCTCTTTTTCCTTCTCTCTCTCTCTCTCTCTCTCTGTCATTTCTTTTTTTAAATTATTATTATACGCCTTTTTTTTTAGGCTCGACAAAACTCTCGTTTTCATTATCAATTACCAACGAGTTTTTCTAATTTTCCAATTCACCTTCTTCTTCTTCTTCTTTTTTTTTTTTTTTATTTTTTAATCTCTCGTCTCTCGTCGGATATAGGTTACTTTACTCGATTTCGAAATCACGCTGGATTTATCGCAGGAAAGCCGTAATCTATGCGTCCAGCTTTTTGATCCTTGGTAGTAGGAACGAACGGGGTTTATCGGAGCATCGAGACTTCTTCGCTTTTCTTACTGCTCCTCCTCCTCCTCCTCCTCCTCCTCCTCCTCCTCCTCCTCCTCCTCTTTTTCCTCCTTCTATTCTCGCGTAGTCGTAAGCACGGTACCGTAAGTTTTAAATGCTTTTTCTTATCTAACGGCCGGATAGCACAAAGTGAACGTTCGCGTTTAACAAGCCGTACAACGCGAACTCTCTCGCGCGCGCGCGCAACCAAGCCAGTACATTTACACGTTGGCTCTCTCTCTCTCTCTCTCTCTCTCTCTCTCTCTCTCTCTCTCTCTATCTCGTACTCGCGCGTATGGAACACAGGCAATATTCCGATGGCTTTGCGCCCGTACCTGTTCACCTTCGCTCGAGCAGGATGCCGGGAATTCGCAAACGCACCTCACCGGGGAGACGTAATCGTTCGCAAACGCGACGGTAAATTAATGCCAAGCATTTTCGAGAAAGCACCAACCGTTTCTTTTTCCCTATTCGTAATAGCAACTCCTAGCTATTAGCCGTGTTAATCGAACGGGACGTGTAGTAGACCTTTTAAAGCATCGCTTCGAATTTCTAGAAAATGTTCGATGTTTGTTGTGTCCTTTCGTCGAACAAAGGAGAGAGAGAGAGAGAGAGAGAGAGAGAGAGAGAGAACGCTCTCGAGAGATTGTCTCCTCCCTCTCCTCGAATGTCGTGTTGCGTTCTAAACGTAAGTCGTGGCATACTACTCTTTTGTCACGGTGAGGAAAACGTGACGTCGAAAATTACTTGCGTCCGTTCCACGGTACACGTGACTTTGACAGCTCTCCGTATTATAGTTCGAGAGAGAGAGAGAGAGAGAAAAAGAGAGAGAGAGAGAGAGAGAGAGAGAGAGAGAGAGAGAGAAAGATAGACGGTTCTCGATGATCACGCATTTCCATCTTTCCGTATTAATCTTTCCTCTTCTTTTCTCATCTCACGTCCACTCGCTTACGTAAAGTCCTTAAACAGAACGTTAACGGACGATTCCGCGGCAGAAAACGATGTAACCGGTCGACTTACGAGAGAGAGAGAGAGAGAGAGAGAGAGAGAGAGAGAGAGAGAGAGAGAGAGAGAGAGAGAGAGAGAGAGAGAGAGATTACAACGGTACACGCTCTCCCTTTCCTTTTGTCCCCGTTGCACACCGTACGACGATTTACATGGACGCTACGGTAAATTACAATCGCGTTTGGTAGTAGCCGTACACGACGCGTAACGTTATGAAACGAGAGCGAAACAGATAAATATATATACGTACGTACGTTTCTACGTGCACGCATTTATACGTACCTTTTATATTCTCGTGCGAGAATCGTCGTTCCCCTACACCATTTCATTTTTCGTTTCCTCTTTGTCTTTCTTTTCCTTTCTCCTTTTTTTCTTTCTCTCTCTCTCTCTCTCTCTCTCTCTCTCTCTCTCTCTCTCTCTTTCTCTCGCGTTTTAGGATCTGTTTTTTTTTCTTTTTTTTTTGTTTTTTTTTTTTGTTTTTTTTTTCGGGAAACTTTCTATCTCCTTAGCTGATCTATCACGGTTCGTATAGTCACGGTCGTTCTCGATCATTACGCTGGTTGAGATTACGAAAGATTCCCTCTCTGCAATTTCGTTTCCTTTTTACCATTAGGTAGGCTGTTGCGTACTTCCCCTTCCCAGAGGAGAAGATATTACGACAATATATGTACGGTATATCGTATCGAAAGTAATCGGTCATGGTCGACGATGAGTAAAGAAGAAGAAGAAGAGGAAGAGAAGGAGAGAGAGAGAGAGAGAGAGAGAGAGAGAGAGAGAGAGAGAGAGAGAGAGAGAGATATGGTGAGAGAAATAAAAAATTGAAGAAAAATATCATCTCCTTTTTTTATTCCTCTTTGTTGCTGTTGTTCTCGAGGAATGAAAGGATCGAGCTCTGGGTTATTTCTTTGGTAGCAGAGGCCGGATAGAAAGAAAGAGAGAAAGAGAGAGAAAAAGCTATGGATTTCTTCCGACCATTTCGTTTTCACGATTACACGTGTTTGTGCTTCCTTTGCGCAACGTAACACCGGGTGTCAAAATATGCGCGAGTTGCGCTTTCGCGTGACATAATCCCGTTGCAAAAAGTGATTGCGATTGCGCGAACAAGTGGTGTGTCTGTGTGTATGTGTGTATGAGAAAGAGAGAAAAGTATGGAAGATACGATCCAGGACGTGGGATCATGCTGCTTCGTGATTCAGGCTAGCTACCGAGCGATAGAGATATATCGAGAGTGAACTTCTTTCTTAAGAATATAATCTTTGTAATTTTATTTAAAGAGGAAAGGCAGGATCGCGCGATTACTATATTTTATTTCATAGATGGTAATACATTTTTTTTATTTCTCTCTCTCTCTCTCTCGAAATAAATCCAGTTCATACCGCGGAATGGTACGATATGATCGAGTTCGATATATCGCGCGCGGGCGCGCGCGTGTGTATTTGTATGAGTGTGTGTGTGTGTGTGTGTATGTATAACGTAGCTTTTACCGTGATTCAGTCGGCGGCACTTTCGCTGATACTCGCAAAAGTGAAATTTTCATCGACGTAAGAGGAGGACGATCACCTGCGACCGAGCTGGTTCATTTTTCTTCTCTCTCCCCCACCCCGCCCCCTCTCTGTCTCTCGTTCCTAATCGATTCAATGAGGAGAGAGAAGATTCGGTGAGATTTTCTGGGCTATCTCGGTGTTGCGATATACGATGTATACGCGTTTAAGGAACGTAAAACCACAACTGCCTCTACTCGATGAGGAGGAGGAGGAGGAGGAGGAGGAGGAGGAGGAGGAGGAGGAGGAAACCTGCTCGAGAAGAAGGAGGAGGAAGGCTCTCTCGACGGCGGTTCACGGATGCTTAGAACAGCTCCTTCCAGGGCATTCCGTTCCACCTGATCCACTTATTGCCTATCCGTAAAAACTCAACTGGTCGTCGTCAACCGGGTTGTTCCAGAGAAACGTGGGCGAGCGAGGAAAAAGCACGAGAAAAGATGGATGAAAACGCACTCCTGAAAAGGACGATTGATAATAATTCCACATATTTTTCTTAGTTCCGTCTTCTTTCATTTTTCTTTTTTTTTTTTTCTTTTTTTTTTTTTATTTTGTCTTTTTCTTTTTTAATGTTTTCTTTTCGAAAGTAACTCTCTTTGATCTTTGGCAATGAACGAATTGAAATTTAGCGGCGCTCGCGTGCATCGTTCGCGTGAGAAGAAGATGAAAGCTTATAGTCGAACGCATCGTGGCTCGTTTATTCGACGATAGGCATATTCTCTCGAACGCTTTAATCGCATTCCCAGAGATGAACGAAGGAAATTCGTAACGGTATTGTGTAATGACTAAGGTGAACGCGCGTGCACGTTCGAAAGAGTCCACGTGATTAATGCGAAAGACCACCAACGATAGAGTGAAAGAGAGAGAGAGAGAGAGAGAGAGAGAGAGAGAGAGAGAGAGAGAGAGAGAGAGAGAGAGAGAGAGAGAGAGAGAGAGAGAGACACAGAGCCGGACTTTATAGAGGCGACAAATTAATTATTTCGATCGAATTGTTCGGAGGAGCGAGAGCCCCATTATTTAAATTAATCAATGCATCTCGCTTTTCCTCGCGATGATATACTTTTTGTCGTATCTTTGCTCGGTGGCCTTTTCTAAAGAACAACAACAACAACAACAGTCCGGTTATCAACGTCGAGATATGAAAGATGACTCTCTCGGAGGAATGTTCTAGCAATGAAGTATACCATTATAGTTAACCGGTAATAGGATGAATCCCGAAACACGGGCGCGCTACTCGGCTTACTCGCGAGAATAGAAGGGACGAGCGACATCCGATAAACTTGCTCCACTTTCGAAAGGGTCCGCTACAGAACAAGTAGCTCCGCCGCTCTCCTTCGTATCCTTTCTTTTCTCCGGTGCTCCTTAACCGTCGTCGTTGCGGCGGCCTCCACGCTTGGAAAACTGGTTCGAAACGAGCCAAGGAGTTAAGCCGGGGTTGGTGGGTGGATGGGAGGGGAAAGGGTTCACGCGACACCTTTCGACGTTCCAAAGAGAGTGGAACAATGGGCATATACTATATATAATACACACACACTCGGTTCGGACGCCTGAAATATCCTCTCCTTTTCGTACTTTCCTCCAACTATAAACGAGAAGGTAAAGATTCCTTCGCTATTCTCTTTTGTCTCTTGCCTCTCGTCGTTTCGAGCCGCGCTGCTCTTTAGTCTCCGCTATTTCGAACGTATTTAATCGACGACTCGCGTTTCGCGTTTTTTTTTTGTCGCTACGCGATTACCCGGATTTTTTTCCCTTTCTTCGAGCCTTCGAAAGGACGAAAAGAAATTCTATTTCGAATCGATAATCAATTTTTGGTACAAGAGGGCTCCTATGCGTTTCTTCCTCCTCCGCCGATCACTCCTCGATTCCTCCTCTTGGATCGAAAACCTGGCGGATGTCTGCGGTAAGCCAATCGCGTGAACGCCAACTCTCCGATCGCTCCGCGCGTAATTGGATCGCCATGGGAAAGTTCAAAGCCCTTTCGAGTTCGACGAAAGACTCTTTTTCTTTTCTCTCTCCCCCACTCTCTCTCTCTCTCTCTCTCTCTCTCTTTTCTTTTTTTTTCCCTCGTCGAAGCAACCAACGGAAACTAGCAACTAGTTTGCCTTTTTCTAATCGTACGCAGAGCAAACGGTCGACCTAATCTCGACGAGGTTTGTTAAAAGGGAGACCTACAAGTGGATGATGACGAGAAAGAGTGAGTGAGAGAGAGAGAGATACGAGAGTGCATTTTGTTACGATCAAGGTCGAGAGTTTCGAGAGAGAGCAATCGCGTGATCGCCACGAGTAGTGCCGCGTACAACTCGAGAATTAAAATCAAATCGCCTTTCATTTTTCAATTTCATCGTCGTCGTATCTCTCCTACGGAATACACATCGAACGTGTTTTAACGTTACGGAACGAGATGCGACTTTGCAACGATTTCTTCTTTCTCCATCTCTTTCTCGGTAGTAGCAATTTCGGTTTTAAGCGTTTTTCTTGTAACAACAAACGACGTTCGCGAAGAAGAAGAAGAAGGAGGAGTACGTTGAACTCTCCTCCGTTGTGTTCTTACGGGAAAAGAATAATTTCACTTGGGATCTGAAAAAACCGTGGCCTCGATGCGTCATTGTGTTTGCATTTCAGAGGGAGCCTCGAAGGAGGCTGCCTGCTTTTCGTCTTGCTTTTCGTAAGAAAAAGAAAATGAAGAGAAAGAAAAAAAGGGAGGAAAGAAAGAAAGAAGAGAATCTTTCCAGATCTACCTGAGTAGTCAACAAGCTCCGGCCGTGATTCACTTCCTTCCAGTGATTCGGCACAAAAATAACACGCGATTTCTCTCTCTCTCTCTCTCTATCTCTCTCAACCGACCGACCGACCGATTTAATTGTTTTTTAACGCCCAAAGTGTTCTCGATCTTTGAAAGAAACGCGTTTTTTACGAGAAAATAAAACTCTCTCTCTCTCTCTCTCTCTCTCTCTGCTTCGCGTTCTCCGAAAGAAAAGAGTCGCTCTGGAGAGACTACGCGCATAGGATCCATATTTGGTGGAAGAAAAAGCTCTCTCGCGTTGAGTCAGCAGGATCGTCAAACGTTCGACTCTTTAAGGGCTTTCTTCGAAGGATAAGGATCGATAAAAGTGTCGAACGGTCGTCGTTTGGTGGTACTCGCACGGAAGCTCGAAGCTACGTAGACGCCCACAAACCGGTACCAAGTTCCTCTCCTCGACGAAAGGGGGAGAACAACGCCTCCTCAAGGTCGTCTCGTTTCCTTTCGTCTCTAAGCAGAAAAGATTTTCGACGAACGTTTTCTTACCTACTTACTTCCTTCTCGAAGGAGATATCGCAAATCGAATAGGCAAGCACCGCCGGCGCGTGAAAAGTGGATCATCCTGGATACGTTGTTCTTCTTCATCTTCTTCTTCTTCTTCTTCCTCCTCTTTTTCCTCTTGTTCGTTAATTAGTTAGAAATATATCATTTAGTTGCTCGCTTTTAATACGCTCCATCGATTCGTCTATTGAAACTCCTTTAAGATTTTATTGTCGGTTCTAAGACGTCATTGTGTGCAGTAGTCGTTAGGGAGAATAGATTGGTCAGAATGGAAAGTGGGTCATTGGAATATTCGTTAATTAGACGGTAGGAGTTAACGACGAGGTTATAATCGGTCTCGTCGATTCTATCGCCCGTTGTATTATTATACGTACGTTCTCTTCTTCGTCGATGCTCTTCTTCGGAGGTTCGCGAAGCGCGGCTACGAGATCACTTTCGCGTTGACGGTATTCACGTTGCAACTCGTGGGTAGGAAAGGGAAGGGAAGGGGGGGACTCTCGCGATACTGGGATCACCTTAGGAAAATATCGTCGTGATCGTCCGAAGGAATGCATTTTCTTTCTTTCTTTCTTTCTTTCATTCATTTTTTCTTTTCTTTTTTTTCCTTATTCTTTCGACCTTTCCATCTTTCTCAAGAATTACGTATAATTTCCTGTCTACGTGGTTACCAAAGAGAATTATTTTAACTCTCGAAATAAGATCGATCTAGAACTCGTGGAAGCGAAACGTGACGTTGCAAAACCGGTCAGCTCGGGGATAATTCAATGTCGAGTGTGACTCGACGAAACTCGCTTCCAAGTTCTTCAACTCGACGTCGAGTGACACTCGACGCGCTTGTCATATATATATATATATATTATGCGTACGTTCTCATATATATATTACATACTCGCGCGCATTAGCGCCTGATGGTTGTCGCGACCAGCGAGGACCGCGCGACGACGACTAGGAGGACCGACCGACTCTCCTTCTATCTCTTTTCAATGAGATCAACGTGACCTTGGCTAACTCGAGCGATGTTAAATCTCGGCCGGCCCTGTTCAAGGTCACCCGAGGGTAGAACGTAAAAAGAAGAAAATGATATTCGTCGCTCGTCGTCGCTCGTCATCCTTGTCTTCTTCTTCTTCTTCTTCTTCTTCTTCTTCTTATGCTTCTGCTTCTGCATCTTCTTCGTCATCCTCGTCTTGCTCCTTGTTGATGCACACTGCCGTGCTCTCTTCGAGTATCGTCTGAGTATAGGAGGAATGACCGTCTGGAGATGTTATCGTCCTCGGCTCTAACTGCGAGTTACGCCCCGGGCTCTTTGCGAACTCCCCTCTCTCTCTCTCTCTCTCTCTCTCTCTCTCTCTCTCTCTCTCTCTCTCTCTCGGCGACAGCTCCGACACGTAGGACGATGCTTCTTCTTTCTTCTTTTCCGTGGACCGTTCGATGACTCGATTATCTCGTGGGCGTGTAACGAGCCACTTTTACGGCGGATAAAATGCCATCGCGTCGAGTCCTTCGGTATTGAATGGACTACTCGGTTAGTTAGGCTACATCGCGTCAGGGTGGTCGAGCATAGTGCTCTCGTTGCGAGCCATGAAAATCTTTGCGAATGAAGGATTTCAACATTTTCTTTCTTTCTTTCTAATTCTTTTTTTTTTTTATCTTTTATCTTTCATTTTTCTTTTTTTTTTCTTTTTTCTTTTTTCGTATAACTGGTAACGTTCGTTAAAGCCAACGATAGATAGACTTTGTCCCTCGATTCAGTCGTGTAAAGGAAACTAGAAGAGGGGAAGAGAGTGAGAGAGAGAGAGATAGAGAGAGAGAGAGAGAGAGAGAGAGAGATGAAGAAGGATGAATAGAGATAGGCTGTATGAGTCTCCTCGCGATCTTGTATCTCGATATCTCGGTACACAGACACGTGTTTCATATATCTCCTCGTTACAAGGCGCACGTCTATCGACAAAACAAGCGTATGCACCTCCATGTACGTATATACCTATGTATGTATGTATCTATGTATCTATGTAAGTGGGTCGCTCTATGTCATACGATTATGCACGTAACGTTCGATACCTTAGCGAACTTACGTTTGCCGAGAGAGATGGGGAGGGGGGGAGGGGAGAAACGCTAGATCTCGTGTATAAGCAGCGAGAGATCGAGAGATATCGATCCGACGTATCTCGCCACGAGACAATACTTTGCTTCGTGTATGTACATAAATCGTTCGATTCTGTAGGAAAGACGAAGCTTTCTTTTTTGGGGGTTTTTCTTTCTTCTTCTTCTTCTTTTTTATTTTTTTTTTTTTATTTTTTTTTTGTTGATTTTTCTTTTTTACCCGAGAAGAAAAGGTATCTTTCTTCCTTTCGAATTTGATTAATAATTTAACAAGTTTTCGGTCGATACCATTGGATATCCGATTCGGGGAAAGTATATTGCACGGCTCGTAAGCCGACGACGAGCAAACGTGTCGCTGTAAACGAAAGAGAATAATTATTTCTATGGCTTTCGAGGAGATCTCGCAGTAGAGCGAAATCTCATTATTATTTATCCACTTTGCGTGTTTGAGTGTGATTGTTTTAATTAGGGAACGTACGCGCGCGATAAAGGAGAGCCAGCCGACCGACCCCGGTAGTCGAATTACTCGAGAGAGTTATGGCTAATGGCATCTACCACCGAACTTTCACTTGCCTAATTTATAGCTACTTTTATCTTTAAGCCTATATGTAATTTAGAAAACAAAAGAAAAAAAAAAATAACGAAATTATAATTACCTTTTACGACGAGCTCAAATTGATTAGTTTATTTTCTTTTTCCCCAAAAGGCGCGCGCGCGCGCGCACGCCTTTCATAACCTTTGATAAAATATTTGACCGTAACGATCGGTCGGGCAGGCAGAAAGTTTTCTCAACGAGAAAAGAACTATGATCGATGAATCGACGTTTACTTTCGATCAAAGCGAGATCGAAGTTTCTCGTTCGTGTCACGTAACAACAACCAGCGGCGGCGGCGTCGGTGGTTGTTGTTGTTGTTGTTGTTGTTGTTGTTGTTGTTGTTGTTGTTGATGGTGGTGATGCTGTCGTCGATGACGATGGTGATGTTTGTTCGTGACGTTCGTTTCACGAAGAAATCTCACTTGAACTTGAGCCACGATTATATCCTTGTTCACGTAATCTTTTCAGCATGGAAGAAAGGAAGGAGAGAGAGAGAGAGAGAGATGCAAATTTTGCGCCATTTCCTGCATCCTTCCCAAAAGGGATTTCTTTGTTATCTCAGCGTAGTGCTTAAGCCAATCGGCAGGAAAGTCGGAGGAAATGAAATATGTTTCGTGTTGTCCCCATAAAGAGAGCCACCACGAGCCAGCTAATTAATCGTTTAATGGGGTTAAGTGCGCGTAATTACCAGGCCCGGAAGTGGAAGCGCACCTCCTTCTCCTCCTCCTCCTCCTCCTCCTCCTTAAACGTTGTTGCTTGGATATAAGTGAGATCGTTCCTATTAATTATCCCATAATCGGTACGTCCACCGCGGAAGAAACTTTGTTAACTTTCATTTCCACTTTCCTTCTTCGTAGGCTTACGCCGCCCGTACGTATGCGCATTCTCCTATTAATTCGATTAATTTTCTTTCGCTTCTTTTTGTTTTGTTTTTTTTTTTTTTTTTCCTTCGTAAAGAAACCGAGACGCAATCGTTATCCAACAGAACAACAACCGGGGCGTGAGTCAGAGGGACACATACGTACGGACGGCTCTCACCGAATCTTTCTTTAAATGGAGAAATACGATAAGAAGGCGAGAGAGAGAGAGAGAGAGAGGGGATGGGAGAGGGAGAGAGGTAATAAAAGTGCCAGGAAACGATTTCCGATTATTTTAATTAATAACTCTGGCTCTGCCTTGTCCGATAGGAGGCAAGAGGAGCGCACCAAATTAACTGCCTTTTCCGCCTTTCCCTTTTCTCGACTACGTTCGACTGGCATCGTCGTCGTCGTCGTTGGAAGAACTCTCGTTTCATCGAGCCAGCCTAGCTACTTTCGCCCTCCGTGTCATCCTTTCGTTCCTACAGGGCCTTTTTTTTATCCCTTCTTATTCTTTCGTCCAACCTTCCCTCCCTCCAATCCTTTTTTCGAGAAGATATTTCGCTTTTTCTTTCGACTAAGGACGCGACGCACATATGCGTCATCGTCGTATATCCTTTCGCGTCTTCGTTCGCAATTGGCGAATCAATGGCGATCGAGGGAAACGTTTTTTTCTCATCCCGAGACTCTACTACAAAAGGATTAAAACGAAATCGCGTTGGGAAATCGCTCGCGCGAGAAATCATGGTTCTTCGTTTCCTACAACGCCTCTCTCTCTCTCGTGCCGGAGATAATTTATTTCGTGCTCCTTTTCCTCTTTTTTCCTTTGTTTTTTTTTTCTTTTTCTTTAGCCTCTCTTTAATTTTTTCTTTCTCTCTCTCTCTCTCTCTTTTTTTTATCGTTTGCTCGAGATATTAAAAGCTATTAATATCGGCTCTCTCGTTAAAGAAAAATGTGTCTACCGCCTTTATTGGAACGTCGAGAAAAAGTGGAGGAATACGTTTGAAGAAGGTGTTGGTTACATCTCTTTCTCTCTCTCTCTCTCTCTCTCTCTCTTTCTTTAGAGCCGCACCTGAGAATCATTCGCGCCTAATTGCGCCGTTGTAATCGGAGAACTCGAAGGAACGTTATCCATGCGGCTGGACGCAAGCAAGCAAGCAAGCAAGCAAGCAGTCCACCGTGTCCCCGACCAGTTTCTGCATCCTCTCCGAACCCAACGATCACTCTCTCATCTCGCTCCAAGTTTTTTCCTACTTTATTTTGTTTCCCTTTCCTCTCTCTCTCTCTCTCTCTCTCTCTCTCTTTTTTAATCGTCAGTGAGAGAGAAAATTTGTGATCGACCGAGCAGAAAAAAAATATCATTCGAGTTTAACAAGCGCAAAAGATAGTCGACGATGATTTTATCCGAGCGCGTTCATCTGCAAATCGTTGACCCGAATCGTTCTATATAGCACTCTCCACGAGTTAAACGAGCGCCCGATAGGAGAAGTAATTATGGAGGGAATAAATACGAGTACGACGAGCCTCTCCTTAAACGATAAAAGGTGAATCGCGAAGTGGAATATCCGTCTTTGCCTTTATCTTCCATGCTGTCTCTCTCTCTCTCTCTCAGTCTTTTAAATGCTAAAGCCTCTCGAGAAACCGTAACATCGAATGAAATCATCGGACTGAACGTCGTTTAAAACGTTTAGAACGTTCGATCGCTTCGTTCGCTAAGCGAGATCGACTCGGTTATTCGACTTGCGTAAGAAGGAACGTTTCGAGAGAGAGAGAGAGATATTATTAATCTAACCTATTTTTATTATTTCTCTTCCTTTTTCTTCAACTATCCTTTTTACTCTCTTTAAAACCAGTAGACCCCCATATATCTCTCCCTATTAAGACCGACTCGAACTTTCACGTGTCTTCGAGTTCGTTTCGTTTCATTTCTAACAACAATTTCTTGATTTCCTCTACTCTACGAGCGGTATTTCATAACGCTACGTACGTACGTACAAATATTCCTATATACGTACATAGGTAAAGAAATTAGCCCCTTATAGATATTATCGTGGTATAAATTTAAAAAGGATTATATATGTACACAATCGCGTAATAATCGTACGCGCGCGCTCGGTCGATGATTTTTTTTTTTTTTTTCCTACGTTGAAATTCCTCTCGAAGGAAGTAGAACGAAAGAGATAGAGGGAGAGAAAGAGAAATATATATGAGTCATTTATCGAAGGCTTCGTTCCGAGTAAACCGATAACGATTTTCCGCACCTGCCTCTTATTTCGCCATCGCGTTCGTGAAAATATTCCCCGAAGAAGTCGTTCACCGTGCCGAGTTACGCTCGCACCGAGACCAATCAAAGCCTTCTTTATGCGATATCTTCCGACTTATTACGCGAATGATCGAGTCTGCGAGCGAGCGAGCGAGCGATACGACTTCTTCCTTCTTCGTCCTCCGCAATTATCTTGGATGGCGAAAGAAACCGGGAAACAATTTACGGAATATCTCGAGAATGAGATGGAGTGGAAAAAAGAAAAGTGGGTGGGTGGGTGGGGGTTGGAGGGAAGAGATTATCATTTATTAGTAACTTTCTTAACAAAAAAAAAAAAAAAAAATACGAGAGAGAGAGAGAGAGAGAGAGGATATGACTTTCTCTCTCTCTCTCTCTCTCTCTCTCTTTCTCTCTCTGTATTTGAGTAAAATAAATCTTGCTATCGATGAAAGTAAACGACCGATAGTCGTCAAGATCCCGAGAGAGGAAGAGGGAAGAAGAAGAAAAAAAAAAGTTTAATTGGAAGGAACGGAGGGAATAGGACGAAGGAAGGAAGTAACACGGCGTGATTTGTGGTTGTTGTGCAATTTCACTTCGCCCAGACGCCAACGTCTTGCATCTTGTCTTGCATCGTGTCGTGTCGTGTCGTGTCGTGTCGTGTCGTGTCGTGTCGTGTCGTGTCATCGACCTTTAAAGACGACTTTTACTATGCGCCAACGGCTGCGTCGTCGACGTAAAGTTCTACGCGCGATTCGGAAGATGAGGGAAGCCTCTCGAAAACAAAATTCTTTAATAGTTAAAAGATACGGTAGAAAATTTTTTATCGTGGGAAAGAAAAAAGTAAAATAAATAAAAAATCGTCGACGCGTTGTTTTTTCAGGCGGTGAAACTGGAGTCGGTACATCCAGGAAGGACGAGATATCTCGTCGTGGTGTCCTGTACGGGCCGACAGGATGCCGAGGAAAGCTGTCTTCTAGGTATCGATTGTCACGCCAGAGCAACCGTAGGTCTTGTCCTTCGAGTCCTAGCCGATACTGCCATTACTCTGGACGGCGATGGGTAAGAACAATTTTTTTTTCTCTCTTTATACCATTTATCTCCTATCCGTTATTACGATCCGTCGAAGGTGGTCGATCGTCGTCGATAAAGTGGGATCCTTTCGGTTCGGTTCGGTTCGGTTCGGTTCGGTTCGGTTCGGTTCGTTCGTGCACCTCGCAAAGTGGAAGGAAAATAATGGGCCGTAGTCGTTTGGCTACCTGGTGCCTCGCGAATGCCTCTAAAGCGAAGGTCAACGGCGTTCTCTCGTTCTCGTATGCGGGCATAGGGAAATGGAGCGCGTTACCGTAAGGTAAGTAAGTAAGGGTCAGGCCTACTTGACTGGCGAACACCCAAGGTCAACCTCACGAAGGTCGCAAGCCAGAAGTCAATGGATAAATTCAGGAGTTTAGTAGAAAGGGATTATTCGGTTCGGTTCTCCGTTTTCCGAGGGAGAGTGGAATTCTCGCGTTCGTTCTTTGATAACCGAGTGTTTTTAACCGGCGCCGGAGGCGGCTCTCTTATTACCGTTCGAAATTCCGCGCCCTTCGGCCAAAGATGCGCGATCAAATTTGTTCCTGGAATGCTCTCTCGCCTGCCAAGGGGTTAACTGTAATCGCCGGAGAGAATATTACGAAGTAAACCGAGAAGAAGACCGGTCGTGTTCGGTACGTACATACCAAGAGGGAGAGAGAGAGAGAGAGAGAGAGAGAGAGAGAGAGAAAGAGGAAGATCGAGACGATAACGGTGCGATCCTGCCACTTCTCTCTCTCTCTCTCTCTCTCTCTCTCTCTCTCTTTTCTTTATTTTTCATTTTTTCTTTCCTCTTCTCGCGCCACGAAAAGAACGAGGATTTTGCTCGGTCTCTACCGAATCGGGTGGTAGGAGGAGATCTCTGTTATTCGATCGTGAAGTACGGACGTTAATTAATTTCTATAGTCAATCGAACGTGATCTTTCGGGGGTGGGGTGGGGGGATAGAAATTGCATAGAACGATCGGGAAGAAGCAGTAGCAATTTCATAGAATTTGCGATGATTTTCCTTCCGTTCGTACTAGCCCGAAACACACGCTCACGGGGGAAAGGGGAGGGGCGACTGACTTCCCCGTTGCGTCGTTACGAAAGAAAGTACGGCGGTGAGCGAGCGTAACACGGTTTTTAGACCGAAATTGCGGCATTCGTGTCGCGCGATCGCGAGAGAACGACTTCTAGTTGTTCGATCCGCTTAGGAAATGTCGCTCATCGACGGTAGGAGGATAATAACCGCGAATTTTCTCGACCGGGCATTATCGTTGTTGTTTCCTTACGCTCGTGCGTGCACGCTAACGACGGCTCCTCGTCTTACTTCGTTTCCTTCGCTTTCTGAGATTTTAATGGGCGATATCGCCGTCGAACGAGAGAGGTCATATTGAAACGGTAATAAGAAAAATGCATTTCGTGAAATTTACGTCCATTCGTTTATTTGTTCGTTCTTGAGAAACCGATCGAGCGATCGAGCGAACGAACGAACGAAAGGGTGGAGTTCAGAAAGTGTAGCAATCGTTTTGCTACACCAGTTCGATCGACTAATCTCGATCCTTTTCGCATAACGAGTAATTAACGGTTTGGATCGAAGGAAAAAGAGGAACAAATCTATCATCGATCGTCGTCCTCCTCGCGTGCCACCCGCGTTTATTTATTTATTTATTTATTTATTTATTTTTTTTTGTTTCTTGCATCGCGTTATTGCGTAAGACGTGGAGAGGCGTATCGAAGCGCGTGCATCGTCTAAAACGTTAAGGCACCGCGAGCGAGTCGGTGTGCTTCTCGAAATAGCAGCGAGCTAACTACAAAACCGGCCGTAGTAGAGAGGACCGTTTCGTGCCGATATAAAATAGCATCGAGTCGATGCGACGACGACGACGACGACGACGACGACGACGACGACGACGACGACGACGAGGACGATCGATCGATCGATCGATCGATCGATCGAGAGTCACCCTCTATACCGTAAGGTCGGCTTTGCTCGAAGACACGCAAATATCTCACTTCCGTATTTCGTTTTTTTTTTCTCTGTTACAGGGGCTTCAGCGTCAGCGTTTGCGGCCGACAGCACATCTTCAAGCCGGTCTCTGTTCAAGCCATGTGGTAAGTCTTTCCAATAATAATCAGCGATGATCGTTTATTTCCACCGAATTACAAATATTTTCTAATCCAATCGGATGGTATTTTACAAATACACGAATCGACGATGAAAAGAGAAAATGAAAAAAAAAAAAAAGAAAAATATCGCGTACGAAGTGAGATAGGGAAAAAAGAGCGCGTTTAAAAAGAAAAAAAAAAAAAAAAAAAAACTCGGGGCGTTAACTCTCGTTACGATCGGAAATCGAATTGACGAGCCGTCGTGATTTTTTGTTTTGTTTTGTTTTTAACGAGAGTTCGGCCGAGACCGTAAAAACGTTTGACCGATTACGCGATTATCATCGTCGTCGTCATCATCCTTGCTTGCACCTACCTCGGCCATTGTCGCGATCGGTATTAAGCATGACCGGTAGATAGGAGAGACGATGCAATTAACGGGCGACGATAGCAGACACGAGCCAGACGACTGGCGTGTAGTACGCTTCTGTCGTGCGGCGATTAGCTTCGTTATTACACGCCTTTGTTCAAATGCATCTGGAAGATGTGAGGATATTTTTCGAAAGAAATTCCGGAGCTTGATAGCCGGAATTAGAACTCGATATAAAAGTCGTTGTTTCTTAGAAATCGTTCGATCTCGGTCGGACGCGCGGCTCGCGTTAGATTCGATGACCGTGGCTAAAGAGATATAATACCATCGTACAATTATACCTAGAGACCTAGCGAGGTGAGAACGACGAGACACCTACATACGCGTTAAGAGATTCTCGAAGGAGGAGAAAGGCCAGGCGCGTGGGTTGAGTTCATTGATAGCACGAACAAAAGCGCAAAGGCGTTTCTTTTCTTTTCTTCTTTTGGATTTCTCGTTTCCTCTCCTTTCTAATCGAAATTCGGCCGTCAGAAGGAAATTTGTAGATAAGTTTGAAGTAGCCACGGCGAATCAGGAATAAGGGATGCTGTCGCCAAACGAGTTATCTCTTCTTCTTCTTCTTCTTCTTCTTCTCCTTTTTTTTTCTTCCTTTATTCGTCCGGTAGAAATTAAGCCTTGTTACGACGAAGATATATCACGCCGTGGGCGCGTAATATCTTCCTATTAAATATATATATATATATATATATAAACACAGGCAGAGTCAAACGTTCGAAAGAGTTTTCAAACGTACGAAATATTTAATAGTTAAGTTTCCTCGAATAATTCGGGAAGCGTATCTCTCGTCGTAAAGTAGAGAGAAAATAATAATATGGCGGAGGTGGAGGTGAAGGTGGAGGAGGTGGAGGAGGAGGAGGAGGAGGAGGAGGAGGTTATCGACGCGGAAGAATCGAAGAGGAGAAGAAAAATCTAACGTGGGCCGTGGCTTTAATTGCTCGGCATATGTGTATCCCGATTGTCTTCGCGGCTGGACGCCACGGAGAACTTTCTTGACTGCCCAACCTCTTCCGCTCGCTTTAGAAGACCTCTCTCTCTCTCTCTCTCTCTCTCTCTCTCTCTGTCCGAGTGTCAGATGAAAACAACGTCTTCCCACGCGTTAACCATAGTACGCTCTTCGTTCTAATTATCTCGCGATCGGTATCGAATCGATTCTCGATTGGATTCGTACGTTCAACGGGCTAAACGAGTCTCGTTAACGAGATTAACACTTTTTTTTGTCTTCTTTCTTTCGTTTCTTCTCCTAGCCCACCCTCTTTCTGTTACCACTCGTAAAGCAAACTTTTCGTCCGTAGACGGCCATCTAAGTTCTTACAGTTCGAGATTATAAGGGGCTCGGTCATTGGCAAAGAATGCCTTCATCGAGAAGAATTCGTCCCGACTTCCGGGATCCCCGAAATACACGGGGGGAGGGGGCAGGGAGTGAGGAGGATTCGACGAGGAAGGGCATTGTGCTTTTCGCGCGAGAAGACGAAGCTCAAAGAATTCAGGTTCGTTAGCTTCGGTGTGTGTACCGGCTTTTGAACGGTGTGTCCCCGTCTATAAATAGAGAAAGAGGGAAGGGGAGAGAGAGAGAGAGAATGAGAGAAAGAGCCAGAGAGAGAGAGAGAGAGTGGTATATACGTATATATATAAATGATTTTTGCAAAAACGAAGACCTTTCTGTGGGTCGGGATCGATTTTAAATCGTTAAAGATCGACCCTACACCGTGGATGTATCGGAAATAGATTCGTCTCGTATTTCGGTCTTCGGGTTTCTCACGAAAATCGCGCGAAATAATTTGCGAACGTTTCGACTCGTCTTCGTCTTCGTCGGCGTCGTCTGAGAGCTGTCGTTGTCGTCGTCCTATTTTTGGAGAAGCCTCGTTGCTCTCGACCATCATCATCATCATCATCATCATCATCATCGTCGTGGTGGTGTTGGTGGTGGTGGTGGTGGGGTCTCTCGCGAGCGACCATGGACTATCTCTCGCGCCATTTATGGGCGCGTCGCGACGCATGGTCACTTTGTCGAATTTTCCCACGTACTTGAGAAAATGTTGGGGAGAGGTGCGGGAGATGGGGGGGGGAGGGACGAGAAAAAAACATATACCGAGAGGTCTAATACAAACTCGGCCGCAAATATATCGTCGTACTTTTCTCCGAATGTGGAGCAATGGATGGCAAGAAACGCGAACGAATTTTATTGCGCTTCCGATTATTCTCTTGGCCCGATGCTCTCGTGCACGATATATATATATATATATATATATTTAAATATATATTTATTCGATTTGAGTAAGGAGGGTAAACGATCGATAGTACGACTCCGCTTTCGGGCTCGCCCGAGAACGAAGGAGAAATAAAGAGATGGAAATATGTGGGTCGTAGCGACGAACGTCGAGAACAATGTAAGCAATTAACGGCGTTTGTGTTGCGTCCACCGGCGCTCGCGGCGTGTTCGAAGAGGTAATTACCGCTTTAAAGGCAATTATCCCTGGTAAAGAAGACCATCGATTCCCGTCGTCCCACGTCTCGTCACTATTATTCTATGGACGACGAATTTCTAGAAACGAGGTTAAGTTTGAAAGGCGACCTAAGACGACGACGGCGATTACGGGGCTTCGAAAATCCGCAAAGATCGTCCGATAAAATGAAATGGACTTTTCGTTTGGAGAAATTTAATGCGCGATTACTCGTTCCTCGCTAAAGTAATAAAGCATTGAGAGAGAGAGAGAGGGAGGGGGGGGAGGAGAGGGGAGAAACGTGGCCAGTCGCACTTTAGGTCGCGTTTCTCCACGAACTGGTTTTTGTTCTTTCGCGGAGGGACATAAAAGATGTCGGGCAGGCTGCTTTTCCAGGTCACCGTGGTGAGCCGTGCCGTTGGGCGTGGTGAACGATAAGAATATTCTCTTCGTTCGATCTACGGAAAATTTATCCCGGTCTTGATCTAAGAGAATACGCGCGTACAACAACCTCTATACCTTTATAATCCATGCGTGCGTACGTGTTTTAATCGGAACTCGATTCTCGCTCGGTCCCTCTCGCGTCCTCTCTCATCTTCTAATCTTTCTGCCTCATTAGCCGGTAGAAAAGAGAATAAGGAGACGGGCGTGCGCGCGCTCGTTTAACCGGCACGGCGAAGGAGCAGGAAGCGTTCGCGGATCAGCGAGAATCAATGAACTTTGCTAGAGTCTGATGAACCGGTTTCCAGTCGAACGACGAAGGCACGACTTCGATATGACACCTTCGATACCGACGATAAGACCGCAAAATCGCGATACGACCCCCCCCCCATCCCCATCCCCATCCCGTACGTGTACCATTCTCCCGTTCATCGAGCGTGCTTAGATACGTACGTACTTACGTGGGTAGCTGCTCCTAACGCGAGCCCTTTCATTTAAAACCTGCTTTTTCTTTTCTTATCTTTTCTTCTCGCGATATCAGTTTTATAAGAAACTAACGAATTCGAGTATAAAACGACAGGTGCGTGTTCAAGGGTCCGATACGATCGGTTATCGTGTATTACATTTTCATAAAACTATCGACGCGAACACGTCAAAGGACTCCTCTCCGTGTGCGTTGAAACGAGGATCCATTCCAGTGGGCCTCTAGCCGACCGACTATAGAGCATACACCCGATAACGTTGTTCCCTCGTCACTGTCAGCTTCCGAGCTTCAAGAATATCTCCTATCTTGCTGTTCCTCTCCGTTCCACGCTCTTGGACCGGCTCTTTGTCTCTTCTCCCGCTGCGATGATAACGACGTTTCTCTCGCGCACGTCTAAAGTTCCGCTTGGTAGGTAAACTAGATATATATATATACGTCATTAACGTTCCTGCGTTGGTTCGTTGATTTAATCGAGAGAAGAAAATATAGAAACGTCGAATATTACATGGATGGACGACGATTGCTCGCGAGAATGAAACTCGCGTTGTCGGTAGTCTCTCTCTCTCTCTCTCTTTGAATATCGAAACGCGATAAAGGGAAAAAGAGTGAAAGAGGCGTCGATAGATAAGAGAGAGAGAGAGAGTTCTCTCGCCTCTTCTCTCGTCGTTATCTACGTACAAAACGTAGACGATAATAGTTGCCAGAGGCAACGACGGGTACGTACATTCGAAACTCGTCCGCTTAGAATCGAAGCGTTTATTATTTGAAAAATACTTACGCGTACTTGGTCGTTCGAATGAACACGATCATTCGCGCGTGTCTCGAAAGAATTGTTGCGTATCATCGTGTAGTAATTATTGCCAAGATCTCTCTCTCTCTCTCTCTCTCTCTACGTATCCATCTATCCATCTATTTATCGATCTATCTATCTATCCATCTTTCCGAAGCGAAAGATGAGTCATCGGAGACTCCTACTCTTTTCTTCTTCTTCTTCTTCTTCTTCTTCTTCTTCTTCTCCTCCTCCTGCTCCTCCTCCTCATCTTCCTCCTGGCGGAGGGCCTCGTCCGCGCTCTTGCGTAACGAACGACGACAAAAGGGTCGCGGACCGTCGACTAGAATCGGTTCCGGCTCGAAAGCCGACCGTTATCTCATTATACCGGTAGCTTGACTGGGTCGTCTTCTTCCTCCTTTCGAGAGAAAAAGAGAGAACGAAACAGAGAGACACGCATAGGAAGTTTCATCCTCGATAATCTCTCCGGCTCCCACCGAGAGAGAAGAGAAGAGATCTCGAGGAATCGCGAGAGGTATCGCGAGAGGTATCGCCGTCCTCGGAAGATCTCTAAGCTAGTTCATCATTCCAGATCAACGGAGAGGAGAATCTTTTTCTCTCGTTATTCCACCGATGACTCGCTCGCGAAGATTCCTCCTTCTTCTTCTTCTTCTTCTTCTTCTTCTTCTTCTTCTTTTTCGTCTTCGTCGTCGTCGTCGTCGTCGTCGTCGAGCTGATTTATCGTCCGCCGGGGATATGGTGTAACAGGGTCAGACCGTGTCTCGTGGGATTCGAGACGCCTTCGATCTTTCCCTCTCCACGTACTTTCCCTTTTTAAACGTTTTAACGCGACGATTCTAATGGACTCTAACCGAACGAGACTCTCGCGTCATCGTCATCGTCATCGTCATCGTCATCGTCTCTTTGAGATTCCTCAAAAAGGCCTTTTTCTTGTTATCCTTTCTCATTGGAGGGGGAGAGCAAAGGAACGTTGACCTTTCAACGAAATACCCATATAATGGGATGATAATAGGATTCGTCTTCTCTAACACTCCAACTCGGAAGAAAGTTTATTAGCAGTCAATCGATGACGTTAGTTCCCGTGGAAATATAGCTTTTGGAATTATTGGAAGCAACGGAAGATTTTATCAGTGGATAAGCGAGTATAATAACGGTTCATCGCGACGAACGGAAACGTATATTTTGTCGGATGAAGCGTTTATTCCAATCCGGCTCCTCCTATGATTCCGAATATCGAGAAAGAGAGAGAGAGAGAGAGAGAGAGAGAGAGAGAGAGAGAGAGAGAGAGAGAGAGAGAGAGAGAGAGCGATCTTACCAACGGTTTCTATTGAAATGAAACGCAGATATATATATATATGTGTGTGTGTGTGTGTGTGTACTTTTATCTTTCTAGGGAAAGTTTAGCAATGCCTTAGGAGAAGCTGCGTGTCGAACCGTGAAGCATCCCAAGTCGGCGAGATGCCATCGGCTACGATTGTCTCTCGAATCGCTTTCGAATCTCCCGTCGAACGGTGTGCTGTCTCGAGTAAACGCCTCTCGATTCGCGAACACGGAGACGACGGTGAGAAAGGGACAACGGGAGGGGTCGATATTTTGGGGATAATTAAAGGCTCTAGAAAAAGACAAAAAAAAAAAAAAAAAAGAAACAAAAAACGGACAAAAAGAAAAATGCCATCGGTGTAATTGCGATTTTATTCTCATCCCTTTTGGTTTTAGACGGAAAAAGGAATTCGCGAGGAATGCTTTTGGGATTGGAATTTTTTCTTCTCCTCGAAATAAATTTCTTTATCAGGAGTAGTAGATACGATCTCTCTCTCTCTCTCTCTCTCTCTCTCTCTCACACTTTCTCGTCTTTGGTAAAAAGTGAGCGGCGACGTAATTGCAATTTTTACCTTATCGGTTGACTTCGATCGGCCGAGCGAAACGACGACGACGAGGACGATCCAAGGTGAATTTAGACGTCTCGCGCTTAGCTCGAAAATCCATAAAACGGGCCTCGTTCGTACGGTCGTCGACGTTTCTGTTCTTCCTCGGACAAACTAGTTTCTAGTTATATTCGAGATAGTCCGAGGACAACGCGACGACGGTGCACGTATATATACACAACGAACGATCCCAATCTCTATGCAAGTTGCGTGCCGCAATTCACGCCGTAAGCTTGTAAATTGTAGAATGGTTGATTCGAGATAATCTCTCCTTGTCCTCCCTTTATGTATAACGCGTCCTGTTCCCCGGAGTACCGGAGAGATAGAGGTAGATAGATAGAGAGAGAGAGAGAGAGAGAGAGAGAGAGAGAGAAACTGTGTATACGCGAGAGAGTTTCGCGCGCGTGCGGATAGCTAACGACATCGGGTAATTACCTTCGTTTCTTATCCAACAAAATACCGAAAGCAATCGCGAGCAATGGTTGTCTTACGAGGACGAGATACGTCGTACCTTTTCTTGCCTCGCCTGCGCTTATTGTCGCGATTATCTACATAATAGATTCGAATCGAACGAAAAGACTTTTTCTTATAAATCGTTCCGAAAAATCGACTAGTCGAAACTCGCAAGGCATTACTAAATATGGCTCCTCCTTCTCCTCCTCCTCCTCCTTCTCCTCCTCTTCTGTCACCGATCCCCACTTCTAACGCGTTCTTCATCGTCGGCTCTTTGGTCTCTCACGCGTACTATTCTCATCATCGAATCATCGTTCTCTCTCTCTCTCTTTCTCTCTCTCTTCTCTTCTCTTCTTCAGTGAAACGTGGCCTACGCCGGTGTACGCTTCGACGAAAAACTTTTCGTCTCGTTTCTTTCCGAGAAGAATCGTCCCGTGCGCTCGTTCCTCTGCATCTTCTTTGTTTCAACGTTCCCAGGAAAGCGATTGGGTTTTTCCAAGTGGAAAAAAAAAAAAACAAGTATCAAGAAGGAAAAGGGAAAGAAAAAGAAGGCAAAGAAAGGGGAGAAAGAGAAGAAGAACATTGTGTTTTTTGTCAAGTGTGAACGAAGGAAGAGAGGAAAAAGTGTGCTAAAGAGAATAAGATAAGTCTCCTCGTACGGGTTGGTCCCTCCGTATAAGGAAAGAAGCAAAAGGTAGCTCTCTTTATCTCGGATCGGTAGGGTCCTATGACCTTGACGGTCCTAAGGCCTGAATCCTGGATAGCCGTATGACTTACGGTCCCATAGCCGCCTTCTCGCTCCCTCTTCTCGTAGACGGGGAGAAAAAGAGAGAGAGAGAGAAGGAGAGAACGAGAACGATATATACGTACGATCGTAGGGTCGATCCGATGACCTTGACGAGAATAGCTCGCAAGGTCGGACATCAGCCCGTTCGAGAGTAGAACGGAAAGAGAGAAAAGATAAAAGGGACGGAAAGCGAGAAAATGTTGTGTCGCGTGATCGCGCTTATACGGCGAGATCCTCTTTGTCCTATCGATGGCTGGATCCTTTTCGATCCTTGGTTCCTTCTCTCGAGGAAAGACTCAAGAATTTCGCATCCGAATTGCGTCCCTGTTCGTGGTCACCAAGTGGGTCCATATTTTTGTCTCGCGGTTTTTCCCCGTTTGGTCAATATATATAGAACGTCGAAGGTCCCCCTATTGGAATTCCCCGGCTAGTAATAGTCCTCTCTCTTTCATCTACGCCGTGATAGATGGAACTCCCGTCGTTGAAATTATTGCTAAAGTCGTTGCAAATATTTCTTACGTTTTCGTGTCATTCGAACGCCTAGTTGGTAAATGAACTTCGTACGACGATTTCTCGAGGCCGGGGAGTTTTGTGAAATGACGCGCGTTGTTTTTCTTTTAAAAGGTCGTGTCATCTTATTTTCGACGGTGCTCTCAAATCGCGCGCGTATCTACTACTCGCGTCTGCCGCGACGAATACACGTTTGGAATACCTAAACGAGCGTGTCTCCGATCGTAATTTCGATTGCGGCGAAGGAAATCCTCGTAGTCACGTGCTGTGCGCTGCTTTTGTCGTTCGATTTTGTTATTATTGCGAACGTCATTTCGGTACCAACGGAGAACCACGTGTTGCATCTCCTTTGTTCGTCGCGGTGCATGAACGAATACGTGTATACACACACACACACACACGCGCGCGCACACACAAAACGCATCTATCTCTCCGTGGTTTTCTCTTTCTCTCGATTTCGCGTTGTACGTACTTTCGTACGTTCGTCCGTTCGTCCGTTCGTCCGTCCGTTCTTTCGTTCGAGCACACACGCTTGGCATTTATCCAGGGGAAGCAGAATTCCCTGAAGAAGATACACGAGTTTAAACTTCATTCCTGTCTCTCTTTTTCTCTCTTGCCCCTACGTAGAGACGTATACGCTCGCATTCGTCTCTGCCTCCTGCGTATGTACATATATACCTATGGAAAAAAAAAAAAAAAAGAGGAGGAGAGTGCGAGGTGCAACGATCGTATTGTAATCGAAACTTCCTGTCTGAGGTGAATTTAGATTCGGGAAATACTTTCTTTCTTTCTTTCTTTCTTTCTTACTTTCCTTCCTTCCTTCCTTCCTTCTTTCTTTATTTCTTTCTTCATTCGCTCGCACCGATCGAAAGTATTAACGAAGACAAGCGAGAGTGATAATTTGCGATTAGAATGATTGGGAACAAAATGTAGCGAAAGAATGAAAGAAGGAAAGAAAGAAAGAAAGAAGGAAGGAAGGAAGGAAAACAAAAAAAAAAGAAAAAGAAAAAAGGAAAATTGACTTGGCGCATTAAAAGCGATGCAAGACGGCATACTACGAGGGTCTCGTAACGACTTGCCTCATCGGCGGCCTCACCGTTCCATTTAGGATCGTGGCCGATGACGCGACTCATTATATTCGCGACGTCGCGTTTTTCTCTTTCTCTCTCCCTCTCTCGCTCCCTCTCCTTTCAGTCTCACGACTGCCGTCTACCTCTCGTCATCGCGTACCACCGATCTTCGCTTTATAGTTGCGCAAAGTGTTGTGCCTCTCTCTCTCTCTCTCTCTCTCTCTCTCTCTCGGCGTCGCGGTTTGTAAAACAAGCAAACGGAGTCGAAAGCTTATAGCAACCCTCGAACGTTTTAGATAGTAGTTATTCCTGCCGAATAAGGTACAAGAACACGTGTGGACTTTATCTAATGGCTTATCTAATCGTGGAAAAACAAGCAGCGGATGATAAAAGAGAGGAAGGATCGTCGAGCACGCATCGTCGTCGTCGTCGTCGTCGTCGTCGTCGTCGTCGTCGTCGTCGTCGTCGTACGTTTTCAACGGTGAGAAGCCGATTTCACAATTTCAATATTTCTCCGAAGATTTGTTCGCATGGATTCGCTTCGTTTCGAATACGATATGATCTTACTTGACCGATTATTATTTCGTACCTTTGTTTCCCATCGTCGAATATTCCTTTTCGTTTTATTTTCAACGGCGCGATAAGTGCTCGATCATTTTTCGGATCGAGATCGAATTTCGAATGGCAGCGCGATTACGTCGTTACGTCATCCTTTGATCCTTGAAATTCTGCCATTACGACGTCGAATTGGGAACGTTATTGTTGTTCGGCCGACATTTCGAGGCCTCCAAAAGTGCCGATCGACCTTCGAAATGAAGTTTATTAATTGCTCCTCCTCCTCCTCTCTCTCTCTCTCTCTCTCTCTCTCTCTCTCTCTCTCCCCCTCCCCATCCACCTTCTTTAGCTATTTTTCTCGCTCTCTTTTGCTTTTTTGCGCAACGGGGGTTTGCAGTATCAATAAACCGCCCGAGAGAGGGGAGCGTCTGCGATATCGCGACGTCGACAAAAAAAAAAAAAAAAATTAAACAATAAATGGGTAGGAAAAAGATGGAGAATAGATTTTTCATTCTCTCTCGTTCTCTACGAAAGAATAATTATCAGTCGCAACGATTCCGGGTGGTCTTCGACGAGTCGATACCGACCTACTCAGCCGCTTTAATTAAACGTTAAGAGCGTCCTTGCCTTTCGATTAACGCCGTCGAGCAGGCTGAAGTTAGTACATTACGTTATGGCATCGATCACGCAAATCTCAATGATCGTCATCGACTGCTCGTGGGATTACCGTTCGATGAAATCCCACGCGAGAAAATCGTCGAACGAGATAAAGCGAACAACGTCGGGCTTTGTTTCTTCGAAACAAGACTACGATTATGTCAATTTTTTAAACGACGTAAAAGTTTTTTTCCCCCTTCTTTTTCTTTCATTCTTTCTTTCTTTTTTTGTTTTTTTTTTTTTATTTTCTTTTTTTTAACTTTATTGTACAAACGACTCGGATAGCTTCCGAACGCGTTCGCTTTTCTTTAAAACGAAAGAAAAGAAACGACTAAATGTAAAAATAAAGCTTAAGCACGTTTGTCCTTGAAACCAAAAAAAAAAAAAAAATAAAAAAATAAAAAAGAAAAAGAAAAAATAAAGAAATGGCGCATTTTTAGCCGCTTCTCGCAACACGGGATCCCATTAGGCAAAGAAGATAAGGATTTGTGTTACGGGAAGGAAGTAGCGACAAGGAAATCTTACCTTTCCAGTTGGAAAGAGGAAACGTTACTTACCGGCCAAGATAAGAGCGGTGGTTTAACCGCAAGCGTTTACTCTCCTCTTTAGCTTTCAGTCTCGAGTTTACCAGTATTATAGAAATACTTTTAGTGTAGGCCTGACCGATCGTTATATTACTTTTCCAAGAAAGTCAAACGGGGATATGTCGAAAGAAAAATGTAAAATGGAATAATATTTGTTCGGAGCAATTAATGATTTAGTATCGATGATCTAGCGTCGATTAAATTTATTTATTTCCTATTGCAAAAGCCGAGTGTACTAGTTGCATTAATTGCATATATTAATACATGACCGTGATTTATATTATTTCTGACATAAATAGAACGGTATTACCCTGAAGAAATTTGAATCGAATCCAATGTATTAATCTAATGATTCGAATTCAATTCAAATTTGATTTCGCATCGTTATGATTCCGCGCCGTAGATTATACGCGATGGTTATGACCGAATAACGTGAGAGAGATCTCTTTGTAATGTAAAGAGAAATAAATACGAGCCGATGTTGGCCTTCTTCTCAAGCATTTTACCCAACAGACGGATATATTTTTTTTCTTCTTTTACTTTTCGTTCGTTCGTTCGTTCGTTCGTTCGTTCGTATGGGATCGAACGGGGCACACACACGATATATATATATATATATATATATATATATATATATATATATATATATATATATATATATATATATATATATGATAGAACCACCGATTTTAAAGCGTGAAACTATTTTTTGTTTTTCAGGTCGGCCCTGCAAACGTTACACAAGGTGTCGAGCAAGGCGCGCGAGCAAAATTACTTCCTGGGTGGACTATCTCATGACTGGGTCAGTTACTATGAACAACGAATCGAGAGCGATCGGTCGTGCCTCAACGAGTGGCACGCCATGGATAATCTGGAATCCCGACGACCACCGTCTCCGGACAGTGTACGCACCAAGTGAGTCTCTCTCTCTCTCTCCCTCTCTCTCTCTCTATATATATATATATCCATTATGCAAATGATCGGTGAGAAAATGAAATTATATAAATATCCGGATATAAGACGGGTTTGAAATAAACTTTAGAACTTTGGTTATCGTTTCGTTGGGCCGGTAATCGACTGTGGAACCTATTAAAAATAAAGAATATTTTTCGAGCGTCGATGGGTCTCGCGCGCGCGAGACTCGATAGGAGTCGATCCTTCTCGAAACAGCTGGTCGTCCGCGCGGATTTAGCTTGGTTCCTTGCCAAAGTCGCTCGTTTGTTGACGTATCTACTCTCCTCCTCCGTGGGTGCCCCCCTCCCCCCCCTCTCCTCCCCCTCCCCCTCCCCCTCCTCTCGCCCGTCCGCGTATCCGTATGTTCTTCGCGCGCCGAGACGAACCGAGCATAACTTTATCACCGTCCTTCAATTATTTCCAGTTTCTACGTCTGACCCCCGCTCGTTCCCTCTCTTTCTCTCTTCCTCTTCGAAAAACACGAGAGCTCCCCTCGAGGGAGAGGGAGAGGGAGAGAGAGAGAGAGAGAGAGGGTATTGGGTCAGTCGATTATTATTCTAGATTTATGAACGCGCTATAAGGAGAAGGAAATTACCGAGTTCTCGTTGCCGTGCCACCCTTTTCGAGTATTCCACTCACGTATTTCTTTCTAACGCCGGTTTCTCCCTCTCAACGAGAGACCGTCATTCCCGTCTCTCGTCGAGTCATATATAAATTTGTCTCGCGGAAACGTTCTTATCCGACAAACGAGATCTCTCGCTTTTTAAATTCTATCCGAGTTTTACACTCTCGGAGCCCGTATACGACGCATTAACGTTTAAAACTCCGATCTTCTTTTCTCTCGACGAATAATTTCTTTTTTTTTTTTTTTTGTTTAAGAAAAGTTTAGTAAAAAAAAAAAAAAAAAGAAAGAAAGAAAAAAGAACGAATGATCGTCTAGTCTTTTTTTCCATTCAATTACGATTCTCGCCGTAAAAAAGCGGTTCGTTCCGTCCGGACAAAGATGAACGTAATTGGACGTTTACTAGGCGAGTATATCTGTAATATTATTTTGCTGCATAAAAGAACAACGTCGGCACGCTTCGCTGACCTATATAATTTCTCGGAAAAAATCGCTTTTACATTGACCTATATATAATTTCACAAACAAACAAACAAAGAGAACATTGGCGGCGTACTACGGGCCTGAGAGAATTTCTTGAGAAAAAAGAAAAAAAAGAGAGAGAGAGAGAGAGAGAGAGAGAGATAAACTCTTAACAATAGTACGTATAAAAAAATAAGGATAAAAAGGTATTCGGAGTTCGACGGTCTCTTCGTTTTTCATATTTGTGTCCCCTTCGATCGACGATACGCAGACGTAACGAATACGCAACAGTAAAGATTCGTGGAATATACTCGAGCGACGAAAGAGGAGACACATTGAAAAGAGAAAAAACTCTTTCGTTTATATAGTCCTGCTAATACATCTCCCCTCCCCTCCCCTATACCCCATATATGGGCATCGAGTGACCCACATAAATTCTTGGAAGTGGCTCGGTTCGACGACACTTTACGATATACATAGTATTACGTACTTAAAGTAGACCGATCGAGATGATCGGGGATCTATTATTTAAAGGTTTTTTATTTTTTTATTTTATTTTTTTTTTTTTTTGTAAACCATCATTAACGGGTTTATTCCCCGACGAACTTCTTCTTAGGCCCAGCGAAAGAGACGAGACCGAACGCGTGATTCGATCGACCTTAAAGGAGATCATGATGTCGGTTGACCTCGACGAAGTAACCTCGAAATACATCCGTGGAAGATTGGAGGAGGACCTCGATATGGATCTGGGTGAATTTAAACCCTTTATCGATCAGGAGATGCTAACGATACTGGGACAAATGGACGCACCTACTGAAATATTCGATCACGTTTATCTTGGGAGCGAGTGGAACGCAAGTAATTTGGAGGAACTCCAGAAGAATGGGTATGTCGTCGTAGACGTTTGAAAATAATTCCGTTTTCTTCATTTGCCGATTTGATTTGCGCGATGTGTGTTATATATTAAAATATGTGCCTATATGATTTCTCAGGGTTAGGCACATCCTAAACGTTACCCGGGAGATAGACAATTTCTTTCCGGGAATGTTCACGTATCTCAACGTCCGTGTCTACGACGACGAGAAGACGGACTTGTTGAAGCATTGGGACGACACGTTCAAGTACATAACCAAGGCGAAGAAGGAAGGCTCGAAGGTTTTGGTACATTGCAAGATGGGCGTTTCGAGGTCCGCGTCGGTCGTGATAGCGTACGCGATGAAGGCATACAATTGGGACTTTTCTCAGGCGTGGAAGCACGTCAAGGAGAAGCGCAATTGCATCAAGCCGAACAACAGTTTTCTATTGCAATTGGAAACATATCAGGGTATCCTCGACGCTATGAAGAACAAGGAAAAACTTCAGAGATCAAAATCCGACACTAATCTAAAGTCACCCTCGTCTGTGAAGGATCAGTCGAAGAAGGAAGAGAAAATCGATAACAGGAACGACGGCTTGCTGCAGGAGATATCTGGTTTAGAATTGAAGAAGAGCAATCAGAGGCCAAAGAGTTGGTCGCCCAACGTGGAACTCGCGGAGAACATGCTTCCGTCCGGTAAAGATTTGTTTATTTTTACGATCGATTTAAGAATATTTCATCGGGCTAAGCGTTTCTTTCTTTCTTTTCTTTATCGTTTGTCTCTTTAGCGCCACTGTCGCAATCCCTGGAAAGTATAGACAAGGTAGGAACCATGGAGGTGACGAGGGAGGATCTTCTTCGTGGTTCTAATCAAAAATCGACGATGGATCAGGAAGCTCGGAACGTCTTGATGCCTTGCGACAACGGCCAGTCCTATAGCGTTTCGCAAAACAAGATAGTACATCTGCCAGGGCCTGACACACCTTGCACGAAACACAACAAGCTCGCGAAATCGGAAACGCAAGGACAGAGACGGAAGGGTTTGGTACTGAATCTGACGAATCAATTCGAGGCAGCCAGTAGCAAACCGTCCTCTCCGGGTTCGGATTCGGACGGTAAACCGTTGCCGCAAAGTCCTGAGATCGAGGAGAAGCCATTGGAGAATGGTCTTGATCGATCTCAGGGTGGTGGCGGTGGCGGCACGTCGTCGGACGTTTTAACGGTCGAGCAAGCGGTTTGGGATCCGGGCGAGAAGAGACGTAGAAAGAAGGAACGAGGCGGAGAGAATGTAACGAACGATAGTGAATGTCTAGTCTGGACGACGGCATCGACCGACGCAACGTGCCCCGACTCGTGCGATAGCCTCAAGGCTAACGGAGAAGTTGTGAGTAACAGTGAGAGCAGTGAGTGTGTCGCGTGTGGACCAACGACGACTACGACGACGACGACGACGACGACGACGACGACATCGACAACGTCGACGACGACGACGACGACGACGAGTAGTCTCGGTAGAAAAGTGAAAAGGGATGGTGATCCGTTCAGTGCACAGTTGGACAGGGTGTTCGATCGCGAGGAAAGACGCGGCGAACCAACAACGAGGGATTCACCGAGCAGACAGAGTTCCTGGAGCAGTTACGACAGCGCTGTGGTTCTTGACAACAATTCGGTGCACAGCTCGTGGGCCACTCTACCTTCGAGAAACAGTTCCTGGGGATCTTACGACATGAGACCCTCCGACCTATTAGGATCCAGCGGTCTTTTTCCTTACGACAAAGAGGAAATACCATGGCATCCTGGTACGGTCAAACGTACCAAACAAAAGCTCGAAGAAGGTGCCAGCACCGCCGCCGTTAAACGCGTTTGTACTCAAAATTCCGATACGGAGGACAAGGATAGATTGACGGCCGATTCGGAAGAGGTTCCGGTCGAAGGTTACAATTCTCTTCTTCTTCATCACACTTCTTCGCCAACCCCGCGAAGAAGGGATTCCTCGCCTAACCAAGAGACCTCCAATCTAAAGATAGAGACCGCGAGAAATTCACCGAGTCCGCTCGGTGGTATCGATATTTCGCCGGTCTCGATACGGCAAGTTGGGAGATTGTCTACGAGCGCTCCAGCCCCGTCGTCCTTGTCCTCCGACACGGATCTACCTTCCTCCCTGAGATCGTGCAGATCCGAAAGCGAAACGTCCAGTCCCTGCGTCGTTAATACCACCCAATGTCCCTCGGTTAAACATCATAAGATGGTCCTCGAGAATCTTAGCAACAAATCGATCTTTAGCAAACGATGTCTCTCCGTGGACGACTCGCCGGAGTCCGAGTGTCCGCGGAGTACGTCCGGCATCGTGAAGAATCTCAAGAAGGAGTTTGAGGCTAAATCAACGAAATTAGAAAAGAGCTTCGTCGAGGGTGCCTGTGATAATCACGAGGGTGGTGGCGGTGGCGGTGGCGGTGGCGGCAACGGAAACGGCTCCTCCTCCTCATCCTCCTCATCCTCCTCCTCCTCCTCTTCCTCCTCTTCCTCCTCCTCCTCCTCCTCCTCCTCCTGCTCCACCTCGATGATCGCGCGACCGAAGAGGGACGTTAAGATTCGAAGTTTACCATCCTCTCCGGTAATACCTCACAATGAATCAAAGATCCAAGCCTCGTCTAGCGTCGGTGAAACCAAAGACAAGGAAGTTAAAACGAACGATTCTAGCGTCCAGGACGCTACCGAGGATCTCTCGGTGAGGGTGTTGGTAGGTAAATACGAAGTGGCCAAGCCGTCGGCGGACTCGAAACGATCGTCGGACGTGCAGTTGCGCGTTAACAACAAGGACAAAGAGTGGGCCGACTCTATGGAGGTCCATCCACCGGCCAAGTCGAGGATAGCGCCGGAGTTTGCCAGAAGATCGGCCCCTATAATGATCAACAACAATCACGCGAACTCGCTTTTCGGGGAGACGACGACGACGACGACGACGACGACGATGGCCGAGACACCTGGTAGACCGCCGGTTCCTTCCCCAAGTATCGTCGTCGCTAGCGTCGTAGCCAAGGCAGCTAGCAAGAAACAACAGCAGCACGGCAGAACTCATCCGCTCGCCAGGCTGCAGGTCAGGCCTAGGCACAACAGTCCGGTTTACAATACCATGTAAAGTCGAGAGAAGGAAACGAAGCGGGAATACTCTTCTGTTTTTTATTTTTTTCTTTCTTTTTTTTTTTTTCTCCTTTTTTTCCTCTTTTTTTTTTTTTTTCTTTTTTTTTTTGACGATGTACGAGCGTGTTGTTACGTCGATAGGACGACCGAATGTTAATGGCGTTTGCCAACGAGTAGCGAGTCTTTATTATGAGGTTCGCACTTATTCTAACTATCCATCCCAACCCCAATTCTCACTCTCCCGATTCTCCTTATTACCGCCACGATCGAAACCGTGTGATCTCTTTTACATGCCAACGCTCGAGGTTGGTTTGCTCCTCGAACGGATTTTAAATATACGATAATACCGCGTGCGACGAGTGCGTTTAAACGATTATCGAGTGGAGAGCCAGGATTTTTGCGTCTGTTTCGAGGAAAAAGGATCTTCCTACTTCTTTCCTTTACTTTACTTTACTTTCCTTTACTTACCTTACCTTACCTTACCTTACCTTACCTTTCATCTTTTAATCATCGTTGAAACTTGCCGCAGCTAGCGAGCGAGCGACCCTTCTCGGTCTTTCAATTCCTTCTTCTTTCGGAGCGCGTCGTAACATATCTTTGGCTCGGTATATTAGTTAAATTGTGTGTGCGCGAGATGAAAGAGGGATGCGAATTTTAATGAAAAGCGAAACGACGACATATATGTAGCGTTGTTATAGGTACACGGTAGAAACGAGAAAGAGAAGAAAAGAAAGAGATATTATTCTACGAAAATTGTTATTCCTAATGTCACATCTCGTCGTAAAATTAGCGTTGTTGTATAGAGTATAAATGGACGTGAAAAATCAAACGTTGCGTTATCGTGATGATAATACGAAGTAATAATGTACATTGTACACCACGACGACGACGACGACGACGACGACGACGTTCGTGCTTGATGACGATGATAAAAGAGGGTGATGATGATGATGATGATGATGATGATGATGATGATGATATTAATGATAAAATATTATGTGAACCGATTTATGTATGTATGTTCAAGGAACGCGTGAAGCATCGTCGTAGGCTTTTTTGTTTCCGTTTAAAGAGGCGAGTGCTCAGTCAGGCTGTGAATGTAAGGTCTGGGCATCGCTCGTGAGAAGACGTAGCTTTTTCTTTTTCTCAGCTTCGCTTTGAGTTTCTTCAGATACGTAATATTAATAATAATAATAATGATAATAATAATAATAATAATAATAATAATAATAATAATAATAATAATGATAATAATAAAGAAGAAGAAGAAGAAAAAAAAAGTAATCATCGAGAGTGATGTTAAAACGCGAAAGAAATACAGAGGAGGGGGAAGAAAAAGCAAAAGAAAGAGAGGAGGATAGTTTAATCTATGACGTCGTTTTGGGGAGTGATTATTATTGAAACGTTTAAAAGAAAGGTTATATATGAAAAAGAAAGGCTATATGAGGAAACCTCGAATCGATTTTAATTATTTAAAGAAAAAAATAAAATAAATAAATAAATAAATAAATAAATAAATAAATAAATAAAATGGAACAGAGATAAAACTACACTGTTAGTAATTTATAGTGACACTCATGTGATTAGGAAAAAAGAAAATTATGTACTTTAAGTGGTGCGACGTAACGACACAAAGTTAGCGAGAGAGAAAGAGAGAGAGAGAGAGAGAGAGAGAGAGAGAATGAGAGAGAGAATGAGAGAGAGAAAGTGAATCTTTAAAGGGCGACTGTCAGTAAAGAAGCGCGAGTGTGATTCGATGAAGGTACTGAGATCGGTGAGCACCCGTTATATATATATGTATATGTATATGTATATGTGTATATAATTCGAATGTTCACTCTCCAGATATAGAAAAGATGAAGAAATAAGAAAAAAAAAAAAAAAATAGACTCGTTATCACGCTCACGAGATGCATGTACCTTCATTTTTTAATTGATCGTTTAATTATCCTATACTATTTGTACTCTTACTACTATAAAATCGTCGTGTTACTACTACGATTAATTCAGTTCGATCGAATCGTATTATCGCTTCATAATATCGCTGTTGTTACTACTTCCCTTTTCTTTTGCCCCGTTTTTTTTTTTTTTTATTCGTATCTTTCCGTTTTTCTTCCTTCCCTTTTTTTATTTTTTTTTTTTTTTTATTTCTTTTTTTTATTACATTTATATCGTATTATTAACTCCTGCAAACCAAAAGTACAAGATTAGCTGTTAAAAAGAGAGAAAGAGAGAGAGAGAGAGAGAGAGAGAGAGAGAGAGAACAAAAAGAAAGAAAAGAAAAAAATAGAAAATAGGAAGGGCCGAACGCGACGCGCAGATTTTCATCGTCCTTTCGAAACATATCATCGATTCGTCGTTCATTTACCCACCCACCCACCCACCCCCCTGCCCTCCCCCACCCCCTCTTAAAACTTGAGAAAAGTCATCGTTCGAGATCGAGACGCGATTGAGTTTAGATTTTTGAACAAATAGTGGAAGATAGGAGAAGAGCAAGAAGAAGAAGAAGATGATGATGATGACGATGACGATGACGATGACGATGATGATGATGATGCGATCGCAGTTTTATCGCGATATTGACGACCAATTTTATATAAATTACTCTTCGACGAACGACGCGACTAATTTTGCAGGAGCGTAATATGCCAATGTCCGTAATTTTACAAGCGCACTACGATTACCGTGTATAAATATATTTTATTACCGTACGACTTTTCAACCAAATAAGCTCGTCGAGAATCGTTTTAGGCCAATCGATGATGCGATAGGTGGTGGTAGGACACCAACCAGAGAGCCGATCCAAGTTAGCTCCCGACTACCCTCCCCTCCCCTCCCCTCCCTCGATCTCTACCCCTCCGCTCCTACTTCAGCTGGCGAGTTTAATTATATAATTATCTGCCGGTTAACTCGTTCCACGAGATCGAATGAGTATCATTCGATCGAACAAAGAGAGATAGATAGATAGAGCGAGAGAGAGATAGAGAGAGAGAGAGAGAGAGGGGAAGGGAGAGAGCGAGAGAGAGAGAGAGAGAGAGAGAGAGAGGAAGAGAGAGTTCATTTTTGCGTACGTCCTCTCTCTTTCGAGCCAATTCCAAGGTACGTCGAACGACGACGATTATCATTGTTTGTTCAATTTATATTTATAGGAATAGCTTTTTAGATCGAAAATTCGATTTTAAGAAAGTCTCTTGGTGGCTTTTGGCGCGTGCGACGATTTAACCGGAAAGAGTGGTGTCTACTTGGGTGGTGCTCGTCGTGTTTGGCGTCTTTCAATGTGACACACGTGCGCGCTCGCGTCACGCGCGTCGTCGTCCTTTCCCCCGCTCTCTCGGCGCGTTCGAGGAAACTCGACTCGTGTCCCGCGCCAAAAAAGAAAAGAAAAGAAAAGAAAATAACGAAAAAAAAAAAAAAAAAAAAAAGAAAGAAGAAAAGAAAAGAATTATATCGAATAAGTTTGTATTTGTCGCGAATCGATGTGCTCCTTTTTAAACCTAATCGTCTCTCTTTTTCATCGTCCCTCATCGCTCACACTCTTCTTACTCCGTATCATCCTCGCACCCTCCCCTCCCCCTCCCCCCACAACTCATCCCCGCCACCATTCTCGACCCTTCGTACTTTCCCAAAGTTAATCCCTCATTTTATTCCTCCTCGCTCCTACTACGTTCATTCGCTTAAGTGTGTGTGCGTTTAAACGAGAAACTGCGTATCATCCATGCGTTAACGTATGGAGAAATAATGTGGTAAAGAAAAAAGAAAAAAAGAAAAAGAAAAAAAAAAGAAAACCGTGCGTTGTTCTGTGTAAATTTTGTACCATAGTTTGTATTAAATAAAATACATTGTTTATTGCTTGAGAAAATCAGGTAGCGGCGGCGTTGTTGTTGTTGTTGTTGTTGTTGTTGTTGTTGTTGTTATTCCTTCGATCGAACGAACAAATTTTAATCCCTCTTCCCTAGGTGTTCGTCTCGTTAAGTCGCGTGGGGAGAAAAAACGCAGGACGAGGCGAGAGACGGTCAGTTGGATTGTACGTCGACTTCGAAAATCATCTTGCCGGAGCAAAAGGCGATTTTGGGCAAACACATCTCGGGTTGTTTCATCCTTTTCGCGCGTTTCGTGTCTATCGGTCCAAGCGCTATACCGTGAACACCATTGAACAAATTTCTTACCATCGCCAAGGTCTATCGAAGAAGGATGCGAAGCAAAGCGAAAGAAAAGGAAAATAATTTTTCTCTCTCTCTGTGGACCGGAGTAAAACTTACCGAGTGCGAACGCAGATTGACGATTCTAAATATGTTGGCGTCCGTTCCGGCGCATGTAATAAAGATATTATTGATATATTTCCCGCAATAGAGCATAGATGATACGTTGTCGGGATCGAGGCTCGTTATGAGTTTGCCACTTCCATAATCCCACAACTGAATGGGATCTTTTCTCTGCCAGGCGCACGTAAGAATCTGTAAACGTTATTAACGCAGATAAAATAAAGGGACTACCCGAATAGAGAGGATCCGTCCGGATAGATGGACGAAGAGAGGATAATGATGTAAGCGAATAAAGGTTCGTCGGTACCTCCTTTCCGTTCTGACTTATGTCAATGCCATCTCCGCACATGTGAACATTCGGTATATGCCGAAGAGCGTAAGGTTGCCGAGAGTCCCAAAACATAATGGTGTTGTCCCAGCCGCCGCTTATGAGCTCGTGCGCTGACTTTGGATTAAAACAGGCAGCGAATACGCGAGACTTGTGTCCGTCCATCCTTTCCGTGGTTTCACTGATGACAATAACGAACCTTTTCAACTATCTCCTTCTTCGTTCTTATTTATATGGTAGAAATTATTTATTGGTCGAAATCGAACGAGATACCTAGCGTGGAAAACTCTTTCCTGAGTCTTCGTTTCTTCGTCGTACATACAGACGTTCGTGTCGTCGCCGACCGTTACGAATTTCGGTAGATTAGGATGATAGGCCATACCAAGGATTTGTCGATTCTCTCTTATCGTGTAGAGGCATTGCGAGCTTGGATAATGCCAAGATTTGACGCATCCATTTACGTCTGATAATTACATGCTCGTGTCAGATCGTCTTATAGACGTTATAACGGATTAAAGGAAAATAAACGTGCTAACAAGTAGCGATGAGTGTGTTAGTTATCGGATGTGTCTTTCGGACAGGTCTGTGCTTGATGGCCGTTACCGATCCAGGATTCTGTACTATTTCGTTGTCACGAAGGGACTTGTCTTTCTCGCCGTTACGAGTTTTATGCAATTGTACGGTTCCGTCGGATAATCCAACCGCCAAAAATTCGTACGTTTCCGTATAAGTTAAACAGAATATATCCATTTTGGTTTCTCTGGAAATTGGATCGTAACTTGCCATTTAAAAGCATAAAAAAAAAAAAAGAAATGTTGCGGTAGGATGATGTAATGTTGGTATGGCAAACCTACGTCCGACTAGAAACAGTTATGTTGCCGTCCAATCGGTAAGTATGATCCGATTGTTCGGTATCGAACGACGAAGAGGCATGAGAGTCCATTTTGATTCAATAGCATAACACAACTCGATTCAACGAACGGATCGTTGATTAATTTCATTCATAGTCTTATTGGTTATTACGCGGTCATTTTCGCACAGTCCGTATGTATGTAACGTTATCGCGACAGATTTACCAATTACCTCGTCTATTCTTTTCTCTTGCTTTTTATTTTTATTTATTTATTTATTTATTTATTTATTTATTTTTTTTGTTAACGAATACAAAACTTCACTTTTCTATCACGAATAATTTCTTCATCGTCTTCCTTTCGTTTAATCTATCGAACGCGTAAATAACATTGCAAGTATATGTTACATTTGTTAACTTTTAACAACAATTTGAAACTTATGTCGTTGCGTTTGTGCAGTAGACCGAGTTCAATGGTTCGACTAAATCGAACAAAGATCCAAATGAAATAATTTCATTTTGTATTCATTATCTTTTATATATTAATATACGGGGAATAAACGACGAGAATTTTTTTTATCAATTATCGATGAAGTACAACGATTGCGTATCTAAAATTATGAATATCGATATGTATCGTGTCGATTGTAAGAGACACCGAAAATTAGAGTAGTCGGTTTTTAGCGCGAAGAGGCCATTCGTTCATACTCCCGTTACGAAAAAGTCAAGCGTAAATAAGAGTACTTCATTATTTCCACTATAATAAACGAAAAATCTGCAACGCGCATATAATAGTTGTGCTCTGTGCTATTTTAATGCGGATGCTTCTTTTTAAACGAATCTTGGAATTAAATATAAGAACATAACCTAAGGTACGAAATAACTTTGGAAATAAAATCGATTGAGTTTCTCATTTGTACGCATTTAGAAATATTTAAACGCGATAGCTTCGAACGTCTAAAACGTTCGATATTAGACGTAGACAAATTTTTTTGCGACACATCGATTTTCCATTATATCGTTTCCGTGAAATAGCGAATTGTTATTTTGCAGTTTCAACGATGGTGAGCCAAGAAAGTCAAATTGATTGTAACATAAATATATATTTTGTTATTCCAAACAAATATAAATCCAAGGATGAATGCTCTATAAATATGTGGAACGCTTTTGATGTTTGTATCCAATTTCAAAATTGCTATTAAACAATTCCAATCGACGGGAGAACGAGGCGGAACTTATCTAATGTCATTATTTTAGAAATGCTGCGATTTCGATATTAAGCCTCTATGGATAACGGAAGAGGATTGTGGCAAATTGAAGCCCGATAAGACGGATGTATTTGTATTGGAAGATTTTAAAGGCAGTTTCTTCGAACAGTTACAAAATTTCAAGTGTTCGTAAGTATAATGTCGTTTAATATAATGGCGTTTGTGTAATGCAAATAAGATTATTAGGCAATTATATCAAACTTCGTACATTAGCAGGATAGTTGGGCCAAAATGTTTATTAACGTGTTTTTTAAACGGAGAACCTATACCAGAAGGTACAAGCCCGATTTATACGACGGCTATGAGAGGACTTTGTATATCGGTGTCCGGCTTGACGCCAGAAATGAAAGTACTTAACCATTTTTGCGTTAATACCGCGTTCTACTTTAAAATGTCCTACCATCTACTAATACGTTTATTTTCACAGAATCAGGTACAACGACTGGTAGAATACATGGGGGCTTTTTTTACGAAACAATTACGTAATTGCGTAACTCACTTGGTGACCAATTCCGTCATGTCAGCAAAATATGAAGTGAGAACCATCGACGTCTTTATGTCGCATAGCGCGAAAGATGTAACAACGCATTAATTACGTTGATTTCTTTTAGAGAGCCGTAGAATTGAAGATACCGATTGTTACGAAGGATTGGGTCGCAGCCATATGGGAAGAAAATTTGAATAATTTTATTAAAGCGGACGATCCAATATTCGATAAATATAAGTGTCCTGTTTTTATGAATTTAATCGTTACGTCGACAAACTTATCCAAACGGCAAAAGGAAGAAATCAAGAATTTGATAAATAACAATGGAGGGGTAATTCTATTTTAATTCTATCTCATAATATCCATAAAAATTAATACATTAATATTTCAGACGTTCATGGGCCCATTGGATGGTTTAAAAGTTAAAATCGTTGTTGCACCAGAAAATAGTTCGTTAACCGACAAGTTAAAATTTGCAATGCAGAATAACATAGCGTGCTTGAAGCCAGAATGGGTATACGAAAGCTTGAAACTCGGATACGCGTTACCATTCAACAATTATCTTATAAAATCTACAAAAGCGTGTTCGACGCCAGAAAAATTGAAAGGTATCGTTCGTTTATATGTTTCCTGCATAAAAAAAAAAAATAATGTGCATTGCTGCACGCATAATAAATTTTATCGTTCGATAATGTTTTACGATCGTTGCAGCTCCCGAGATGGAGAGTTTAAACTTTTCAACGATAAGTACCATTAATAGCGAATTACCACAAAATAATTATGTCGACGAAAGCGTAGCGTCGACAATTGCAAATATTTCCTGTATGGACGTTGCTGCTAGCAAAACAACAGGTAATGATAAAAGTTACAAGTATGAAAAACGAAGGAAAAATCTTTATAAAAATGCAATTTACTTTTGTTAGGCGCGCAGCTTGCAGTTTTAGATCGATTGAATCTCAACGAAGCGAAAATGGCTGGACCCTTTTTAGATGGTTGCAATGTGAGTTAATTCGTTGGTTTTTCCAAGCGATTAACAATCATAATTTTACTTATTAAAAATTATTTTTGCAGATTTATCTCGCTGGATTTACAACGAGTCAAAGGGATAAACTCAATAGAATATTAAATGTAGGCAGTGCAACACGTTTGAACGATATGTCGGACGCTTTGACGCATGTTATTATCGGGGATGAAAGTAAAGCGTCTAACGAATTAAAGTCAATGAAGTCAGCAGGATTGTGGTAATTATCTGACATTTTTTTCTCACTTATATTATACTATGTTCTAATTAGACGTCGCACGGCGACAAAATCGTTGTCGATTAAGACCACCGTAGCTTTAGCTCGTTCGATAAACATTTTACAAGAACGCTCTACATTATTCTTAGCCCGTACATGTTAAACATTAATTGGATAGAGGAAAGTATGAAATTGAAAAGACCTGCACCGGAGGAACAATTTTTGTACGAGTCGAAGGGTAATACAACGAAAACGAGTAACGAGCCTCCCCCTTCTCCTCTAAGTAAAAAGGTTTCTTTTCTCTTTTCTATTGCTTAACATGCGTAACAATCAAGCGTGTAAACGCGACTCGTTAAAAATGAATTTATAAATACGATTGAAATTTCGTAGAATTTACAAATGCTGCAACCGCCGAAACGACCGCCTGTTCCACGTTTCGATATCGATAAAGCATCGAAGGAAAAAAACGAGGAGGACATTTTGAATCAATATCTTCAAAATGTTGTTGGTAATATAAAGAATTTAATATAAAAACGTGCGTGCGTGTATATATAAATACGTGTGTGTGTATGTGTAACGAAAAAAATCACTTGTTGAATGTAGTCGAGGATAAATCGGTTAAAGAATTTCTAAAACCTCATACTACCGACGTCAATGAGAAGGGAGAAGAAATATCCAAGGAGAATGATCCTAAATTAAGTATCAAAAATAATCAACGAGCAGTAATGTCGATAATAATGGAAAATAGAGAGTCGGGAAGCAATAGCTCGATACCGTTTAGTCAAGAGGATCCAGAATGTACAGTGAAAATATTTTCCGGTAATATCGATTGAACTCGACAAAAAAAAAAAAAAGAAAAAAAAATGCTAAAGCGATATAAATCAGACGAATGAGATATCAAAACAATCCGTAGGTTTCACATTCGTTATAATCGGGTTCGATGACGACGACGTACAGGATAGCGTTGTCGCTTTGGGCGGTGAGGTTGTTTCGAGCGTATACGCAGGGATCCCGGATTTTGCCGTCGTGCCAACATGCGGGGCTTCATTGAGACACGCGGTTAACGAAATTGTCACGGATTTATTTGTTGTAAGTTTGAACGACGAACGAGGTCGTCGATTACGGTCAAAACCGTCCTACTACGTTGTTTTTTTATTCCTTTTTTCTTTTTTTTTTTTTTTTTTTTTTTTTTACATAATTTTCATCTTTGCAGGAGGATTGTAGAAATCAGGAACAAATAGTCGACATAGAATACTATCATAAACCGTTTTCTATAAGTAAAGATATAAATCCTTTAACGGGTTGTATCGTCACTTTGAGCATGTACACGGGAGTAGAAAGGATGTATCTATCTAGATTGGCGGAAGAACTTGGAGCTATGTAAGATGTTCTCAAGTAATCTTCGCGTTATAAGAATACCATCGAATCTTTACGTTACCTATTGTGCCCCCGTCTTTCTCTAGATGCCAAGACATACTAGCGCGTAAGACGAACGATGAAAAAAATACTTACGCCAGTACTCATTTGGTCTGTCCTACGCCCGAGGGGCATAAGTACAAAGCGGCAGTTAAATGGAAATTGCCGGCCGTTACAGCCGAATGGTTGAAGGATTGCGGGACGAGAGTAAAACGCTTGGACGAAACGCCTTATCTCGTCGGCGAAACAACGGGTAAAATGGACTTTCAAATTGTCGCGATTATTGCGGGCTGCCTTTCTTTTTTTTTTTTTTTTTTAATTGTAAATTTTGTTTTCCAACGATAGCCCCGGAAAGACCACCGGAAGCGATACGAAATGCGAGCGGTACCAGAGAAAATTCATCGGCAAATGAGGAAAATCAGGAGAAACCCATCGTCTCCGTTCCAAGACAGATCATTACTCCCAAACGACAATTGTCCCAAATCAAGGTGGTAAATAATTGAGAAATATTTCTTAATAGATAAATATATCGTAAGATGTAATCCGTACGCTCATGATTGACATACAGAATCAAGAAACGAATTTCGATGGAACGCCGTTGATAAACAAACGACTCAGTTTAGTAATGAACAATACACCGCCCTCGCCCTTTCACGTGTCCACGCCGGAAACACCGTACGGTCAAGTTATTAAGCCAAATCCTTCGCCTGATACGAGAAAGGCATGGATCAAATGGGTCAACGATTTTCCAGATTTGCGCGTGGAAGAACCACCTTTAAAGAGAAGAGCTCCTAGCACGGTACATATCGCGTTGGCTTATCGCGTTCGTATAAATCTATTTCCTTCGTCGAAGGTTAACGAGCGAAATGTTTCAGCCGTTGTCCGACTTGAAAAAACAATTATGGGAACAATTAAAAATGCAAGGGCGAAGAACCGAGGTGATTACGAACGCTCACGTATCCACGAGTTACAACGATCGATAACGTTTATCCAAATATCATTTATATTTAGGAGGATGCAAATACGTCGGTGTTGTCAACGTGCGACAATAACGATAACGATTTACCGGAAGAAGATAATTCTGTAGAAAGGAACAAGGATACACCTTCGAAAAGCAACGCCTCGATCAATAGAAAATTAAATTTCTCCGAACGTAGTAATGACAGTCCGATTCCGAACGTACAAATTAATCTGTAAGTTATCTGAACGTTCTCCTTAATTCTCGATGTCGATAAAACTTTGAAAAATATTCATGTACGATAATCGCGTTGCAATGCGTACAGGCAAATAGCACAGTTGGAACAGGCGCTTAGACGAACCTCGAGTAACGAGGGCAGGCCGTTACCCGACGAAAACGGAGGAAAGCCATATGAAAATGTAGAACGTATGGATAATATACACAAATGTACGTAAATGATCGAATTTATCCAGGTTTGCCTTTCTCGCTGTAGATAATTAATAAGCGTTATGGTAAATAATCTTTACAGATATTGCTAAGGATTCACAGCCGGACACTGTGGGATGGGAAGATCCTAATCATTGTACGCTTATCAGACCTGTAAGTCATTCGCGATAGATCGAGCGATTTTTTTCATACATTTTTACATTTGAATTCGCGTTGAAATGTCATTTCTTTTTTTTTTTTTTTTTTTTTTTTTATTTTTTCCCCTCGACATAGTCCACGATAAACGAGGAATCGGACGAGAATGAAGACACTCGTCAAGATGAAAACGATCCGGATGACGATTGTTCGAACAAAGAGATTACATTGGATGATAGGGACGATCGGGCCCAGCCATTGGTCAAACGGAAATTCATGCTTTCTGGAATTCGGGTTTGCATAAAGGAGGAATTTTTTAAACGTGGGGTGGGGTGGGGAAGAAAGAAAGAAAGAAAGCAAAATAAAAAAAAAAAAAAAAAAGAAAAATCAACGCACAACGCATCGTAACGTTTCATTTTTATAACAGGACAGAGCAACGTACGAACAAGTAATACGAAATCTCGGCGGAGACGTCGTCAACGACGCCAGTTTTGATCCGAGCGCGACGCACTTGATGTGCTTGAGACCATCGAGAAATGAAAAGATGCTCGGCAGTATAGCCTCCGGAAAATGGGTTTTACATTGCATGTATTTACGTGATTCCGAAGCAAATGGGAATTTTCTTGACGTTAGTATCGGCTCGTTCGTAATATAAACGTATATTATACGATAATTTAGAATTATCGATTTCTTATATCAAATTGTAGGAAGAAAAATACGAATGGGGCAATCCAAAGAGTAAAGGAGTTATACCGGATCCTACAGGGGAGATCGAGAATGCGATAGCAACGGCTGCTCACAGATGGAGAATGAAATTATTGAAGGAACCGTATGGCCCTTTCAACGACATGGTAGCCTTGTTATTAGCTTCGGAGGAAAAGTACGATCAATTTAAAAGGCTCATAGAGGCAGGAGGCGGTACGGTGATACAAGCACGGTCCGTATTACGTTAAAAAAAAAAAAAAAAAAAAAAAAGGAATCAAGTATGTCAACGAAATGATGTTACTGCGATATTCTTTTCTCACTTTTTGTTTTTTTTTTTTTTCTGTTTTTTCTCTCTCTCTCTCTCTCTCTCTCTCTCTCTCACTCTCTTTCTCCCGCTGCAGACCTCCGTACGACGTGAACCCGCCGGGGAAAAAAATAACGCACTGTTTCGTGAACGTAAAACAGGTCCAACAGCCCATCGATTGGGCCAGATTAGCGAGCAAAGGCATTCTGTGCTTTTTGCCGCAATACTTGAGCGATCTTCTTACCGCGGAACCACCTTTGAACCCTAGAGATTGCGTGCTACCTGAATTCAAGAAGTATCTTTCGCTTTTACCGAATAAGCAAAATTAATGCGCACGAGTGAATACGAGTATACGAGGAGGTAACAACGATTAGATATACTTGCTCGCAAACTTCTTTTATACAATATATATGTATATTTATTTATAAAGTTTAAAAACATTTGTATATATAGTATAATAATATCGATTTTCTTTATCATTGATACGTTCTTATTTAAACGATAATCATTGTAATCGTTTACGATACGTACTTAACGTTTTTAATCGTCCACAGTTATTTTCTCCAAATGCAGCACGAAGTTGTCGCAAGGCGTCAAAAATATATTGGAAGGATCTGGTTTATATTCTCCCTTTAGGTTCAATGAAACTTCATAGTTATTAAGTATCGTGATGAGAGCAACCGCAGTTTGTAACAGACCGAGCCGCATGGCTGGAATTGCGAAACGAAACGAGGATATACGATTATTTATCAAATATTATAACGAGTCGTTTGTTGCAGCGCGTAAACGTTAGATTGATACATACCGATGCAGATCCTCGGTCCTTCGCCGAAAGGCATGTAAGTATATGCAGGAATATCGACCTTTCTTTCCTCGCTGAATCTATCGGGATCGAAACGCAATGGATCTGAAAAGTTATTCGGATCTAGGTGAATGCCAGTTAGTACCGCATAAACGGGTGTTCCTTTTTCCAAAACCACGTCCGTTCCGGGAATCTATGTAAAATAAAAAGATATTATATACGTTACGTACATACGTATGTGTATGTTTATAGAGATACGAGCGGTGCATGAAAATCGTCAATTTCTTTTTTTTTTTTTTTTTTTTTTTTTTTAACGTCACAACGTTATTTACCACGTAATCTCGGGTAGCAACTCTATCTATGATCGGCGCTGGCGGATACAATCTGAGAGTTTCCGATATCACCTGATCCAGATATTTCATCTTTTGGACGGCTTCATAAGTGAATCCATTTGATTTTAATATTCCACGAATTTCTTGTCTCAATCTATCTTGCAATTTTGGTTGTACGGCGAGTTCAGCAAGGGCAAAGCATATGGTAGTCGTGGTGCTCTCACGGCCAGCGATAAAGAATATCAACGATTGGCCGATTAACGCGTCACCTTCGAATTCTAAATAGCAATGTGTTTATAAAGGAATATCTAAGAATTTCATTGGAATCGTTTAAATAGATATTATTGCGTCTTACTGAAATCATCGTTCTGTTTCTCATTTTTTAACTCTATGAGATAATCGATAAGATCACCCCTCTTCGTTCCGGACCTTTCTCGTTCGTTGAGCGTATCCCAAAAAAGTTTATCGAAGTACCCTCTAGACTCTCCCATCATCTTATAATCAATTTTATCGGTTAACTCGGGAAAGAAGAAAGCCAGCAACATCATAGACATCGATCTAAAGTTTGGCTTGAAGGGCCTACGACCTGTGCGAAAATAGAAGAATTCCGTGTACTTTGAGGATGATCGTATGTGTCGTCGATCGAATCGTATGGATATAAACTTGCTAACTCTGTCGATAGAACTCGGATATCGATTCCTCGAACGAATTAGTTCGAACCCCGAAAGCCACGGTAGATATAACGTCGGTACTGTATTTCATAAACACGTCCTTGGCATCGATCGTGACGGTAGAACTTTTCTCCGATTGTCCCTGAAGATAATCTTTCATCGTTTCGGATGTCTCGAGCATTAGATAAAAGAGCCTCTTTATCTTCCCGCTCGTAAAAAGCGGCGACATTTTGACCCTGTCATATAATTATCTATAACGCGTTTGCATTCGTTGAAACGAATTGCCCACATTAATTCCACGAATTAGCATGCGCATTACCTGAGATGCTTCCATGCAGGATTATTTATGGAGAAAAGATTCATCGTAGCCAAGTCCTTGGACGATTTTATCGAAAAATATCGATTGCAAAAGACGTCGAAATCTTTGATTAGTATGGACTTGACGAGTTCTTTGTCTTTGATCAATAGGAATGGTTTATGCAAAATATATATTCCGATAAATTTGTCCTTATCATTGGCCTGAAGATAAAGATCGCCGAGTACCATGCTCATCGATTTGCGCATGATAAAAGTATCCTTGAAATGTCGTAACAATGAATATATTGGCACGGAAGGTACTCCCCGTCTCTTCCAATAGGAATAGCGATGTCTCATCCAAACGTAAAGTAAAAAGATAAGAGTAAGAACGAAGAGCAGTCCATTAATGATGAAACCTGGCCCTATGAATGTTTTGCAAATTTGTTAATTGGTTATTGGTTACCTTGAACGTCGAATAATGCGTGTACAAATTATAGAGATAAAAGTGTATATATATATATATATATATATCTACCGAAGATGGCCATTGTTAGTGAATATCTTATTAATTTTGTCAGATAAGCTGTCGCACTTATTGAACGATACGATCGACCTGTTGCACTTCTAAATCAACTTCATTTAAGCACCACTTAATGGAAGAAATAAGTTTCACAAGTGGACGTGCAACTTCCAAGTGAATCGGAAAATGAACTGATGCGAAGAACGTAACATCAATAATAATAATTAAATTAAACGCGTCGTAAGTAATTATCTTATCTTCTATACTGGATAAGATTATAAACGGAAGAAAAAAACAATAATGATGACTCTTCGTTGCATCATTCGATACTCGCCATTTATTATTCATTGAGGAATAACGTAATCACCTATGAAAATTTGCCAGAAAAATAATGTATCTCGAGTTAATGAAATTAACAGGAAATAATAAGAAAAAGGAAGAGGTGAAAGAGGAAAAGATAATCATTTCAATCCACAACTAAAACAGTTGGATTAATTCACCAGTGTTCTGTGATAAATTTATATAAATGTTAAATATTGCGACTAAAAGTAGTCATTATTGTATTAAATTTTATTAATGGTTTTAGATAACAATAACTCTTTTTTAAGCCCCTGTATGAAGACATTGCACTTTTGCGGATGTATGAAGGTATTGCATAACGCAGGCGCTCTAGATATTCTTTACCCTACCGACGACGTTCGCAAGCAACATGATCGGCTAAGTACGGAATGATGCCTATCTTCAGGCACGAAATTAATATTAAAATAAATAAATACGACGCAACGTGTGAGGATTTGAAATGAATCTGACGACATTTGAATGAATCTTTCTTACGATATATTAATTTTTCCCTAAAAGAAACTAAAGACCAACTTTTATACGTATGTACCTTTTATTTAAACTTGTATAAAATAGTACTCGAATGTATTAGATTAAACAGAATAAATATTATACCGATGATATAAATGATTATATCGCAATGATAAAATACCCTAAGATATATTTACGTTTCTTAAATATTAGTCCCTACAAATCTATCTGGAGATTAATCTATGTTAGATAAATATTTGTCGAGTTTCTCTTATTTTTGTAGTCGACAATATTGTAATCAACATTAAATCCGGGTGATAATTCAAGATCGTTATAATTTAATCGATCATAAAAAGAAGAAGATATCTAATATCAAATCGATGTGATCGACGCGATTTTACTTTGCGAAATATCGTAAATATATATTAAAAAGAAATGAGCACTGGATCACGAGTGTTATACAGATAAATAGCATTTGTATACAGAACATATGGCACCCATGAAGATAGTTCGACTTGGTCATAATAAACGAATACGAGCCTTGAATCAAAAATTCTAAAAGACCGTAATCTAGGTCGTCGTCCCTCATCGTATTATCTTTTTAAAGTGAAGCTTTATTCCGTTTTCTGCAGCTGTGAACGTCGAACGTGGATCCAGAACGCTTTTATCCTTTTCTTCCTGCCAAATCGTGTATTCCCGTAAAAGAAAGGCAAGTACCACTTTGGCGTGAAGTTGACCAATTTTCATACCTAGAACGAATTGTAATGGTAGGACGTTGATCTAGCATTCTTATTGTTAGATAAATATTTTTTAACGTACCTACGCACATCCTGGGACCTATGCCAAAGGGTATGTACGCATTGGAAATAATGTTATCCTCGGCAAATCTATCTGGATTATAGACTTCCGGATCGGTGAAATATTTCGGATCTTCTTGAAGACCGTAAAGAGATACGTATATTGGAGTACCTTTTTCGATGATAATATCAGTGCCCGGTATCTATAACGGATGTGATAAATGCATTAATTATTTTCGAAGCAAGAGGGTAATCCCCGATAATAAGTAAATTCGTTTATCTTATTCTCGTTAAATACTGATAAACACGATATACGTAAAAAAGCACAACACTTAAAAATTTGGTACTATCTAATCTTGCGATCTTGTTCTCAACTTTTTTTCTCATATATCACAAATTTTCACGAAATCTCAACGGTTATTTAATTAAAATTTGTTATCGGAACGAATGAATATTCCAAGTAAAAATATTATTTGAAATTACTTCGTAGAACGTTATTTTCGATCGAGTTTGATGATTCTTTGGCTCTATTTTCTCTTTCCTTCTGTTTTTTTTCTTTTCTTTTATTATTTTTTTTTTTTTGTTGACTTCGTCGAAAAGATAGTAATACGATTCGAGTATACGTATGTCGCAACTTGTTAAAGAAAAGATCACCGAAAAATGAATCCGCAGAATAGCCGCCGCAATTCGTAATTACTCGTTGCTTAATTATTTTCAGGATACATTTTTGAAAGGAGCATACCCGATAATCTTGACGAGTGTATCGATCGATCGTAGATACAGGTGGATGCAATCTCAAGCCCTCGGCTATGGCCTGATCGAGATATTTCATCTCGTTGAAAGCTTCGTAGGTCCAGCCGTATTTGTCGATGGCCTTGTTAACGTCCTTCCGTGCTAGTTCCTGGCAATCCATGTTATTTGCAAGCTCCATAAGCGTGAACGACATACACGTAGAACTCGACTCGAATCCGGAGAAGAAGGTGCCCGATTGATATAAAAGATTTTCACCCTCGAACTCTGAAGGATCATACGATTTCTCATTGATTTTACTCCTTGGCATAATCAAAAGAGGCAACATAAGATTACGAAATTTATAAAATCACTCACTGTAATCCGGATTCTGTTCTCCGTGTTTCAATTGGAGCAACGAATCGATGAAGTCTCCTCTCTTCTTGCCGGTCTTCTCGCGATTTTCCATGGCATCCCAAAAGATTTTTCTCACGAAAGTGGAATTGAAAAGCATCTTAGTGCCGATGACCTCGACCAATTCGGGCATGAAGAAAACCGTAACGAGGGCGACCATTCTTTTGAATCCATGGAAAAATTCCGAGACTGCGGGAAAACAGCGAGCGTACATGGTCAAGTGCGAACACGGCCAATCGTCGATACGTCATGGGAGAAAAATTTGTTAGTGAAATTTACCTGCCGCAGAAAATTCAGCGTTGGGATAATTGAAGGAATCCATTTTGGTACCGAGCGCGACAGAGGCGATCAAGTCCGTAGTGTACTTGTAGCTAAGTTCCTGTGCATCGACGAATTTGACGTTATCTTTATCCGTGGGTTGGCTCTTCAAATAGTCCATCATCGGTTGGCCAATTTCCATCATAAGCGGGAACATTTGCTTTAGCCTGCCACGCGTCAAAGTCGGCGTAATTTTCGATCTGAGATACTTCCAAGCTGGATTCTTCAGCCCAAAGAGATTCTTCATCCCGATACTGTCCTTTTGATTCGAACCGGCAAAGTGTCGATCGGAGAAATTTTCAAAATCTTTTATCATGATTTGCTTGATTATATCAGGATCGCGTAGGAGCAAGCAGGGCTTGTGGAAGATGTAGAAACCGACGTACGGTGCATCCTGTCTTGCTTCTTTGTAAAGTTGCCCCAAATGCCACCCCGGAGCTGAACGAAAGAGAACGGCATTTTTAAAGTTACCGAAAATTAAGTCGGCCGGCAACGATTCGACGCCTCGTCTTTTCCAATAATTCAATTTGTATCTGGAAAAAGAAAAAAAAAAAAAAAAAAAAAAACAAAAAAATGAGAAAAAAATATTTAATTGACATGTTTCTATTTTTCTTTTTCTTCTTGTCTTTTTTGTTCTTTCAATATAAATTTTTACGATACTAACTTGGCGTAGATTTTAAAGAAGAAAGTTACGATGGCACCGAGTACCAATGTAACGACGATGCTTCCCGTTGCGATCATTTCTATCCGTAGGATAACAGCGAACTATGGCAACTCTTGTCAACGTACCCTCTTTTATACGAACCGACCCCAGTACGATCTGGTTCCGTTCGGACGAACGAATCATCGCTGACGTTCTTGGTAATTTAGGATAAAAAAATTTCTGAATGTCGAATACGATCGGAGGAGGAGAAGCTCGATCAAGAAATCAATGAGTATCAACAATCATATCGGACAAGCCCGTCGGTCTTCATGTCAAGTACTTTTATCGATATACATATGTACATACCTAAGTGCCTCCCTTTTTTATTTCTAAAAAAGAATCTTATCGATCGATAAATGTATTATTTAATTGTAGATCTAAATGTAAAAAGAAACTCGAAAGGCGCTTAACGTAATTTTTGAATTTATACAAATTATTAAATACGGTAATGTGTCCATCGTGAAGAATACATAAAAACATGAATTTGCAACTATTTAACATTTTACACCTTTTCCATATTTATGTTATCATCTCGATCATATTTTATTTTATCAGGTATAATTATTTCTCTTATATAATTTCTTGATCAAAAAAATTATGATAAATATATGGAAATAGTAAACGTATGCTAATAATATTGCAGGCTTATGCGTAATATGGAATTATTTCGCATTGAAATAGAAATTTATTAAACGCGAACTGATAAAAACAAGAAAATATTAACTCCTTGGCATCATCACTCCTAAAGGTAATTAATATTCCATTATTCCTCCGGGGCAGTAGCTCGGGCACTCCCATTATGAAAGTCGTAAATGAAGTGCATATATGCATATTCTCCATTCGTAAATATTAGTCATATTTTTATATGAACTTCAACAGCATCAACAATAATGGGTGGTTACAGAAAGATACTAAACATAGGTCACATAAGCATACAGTATGTTAGAACGTTAAAATCTGGGACAGCCCGTATATAGCAGCTTAGTGGCCGAGACATAAACGTATTTTACAAATTTCCAACGTTCTTTAAAAATTACCTAAGCGATTGTATGTACGAATGCAATTCGTTGGAACAAACCGTCGATGGAAGAAGAATGATGAGGATTGGGTATTCTTCCAAACAAGAGGAAAATTACGACAATCGTGCTCGATGCATTCAATTTAAAGTAGATGATAAAAGGGTAAATAAATAAGATCGATTAATCTGTCTATATGACGAAGTGAAATTTGATAATGAAACTTAATGTAAGTAACGCGTACGTCATAAAGATATACGAAATGAAGAGAGAGAAAAAAAAGGATCAAATCTCGTTCTTAGAAAGATAAAAAGGGACGGACGTAAGCGTTGACCCTATCTTAACTATGAGCATCAAAAATATTGACACAACGCCGGCCGAGTACGTACGATTAATATGCGAAAGAAAACAAACTTGTTTACTTCCGGAATATCAAAAAATTCTCTTGATCTTTATAGTAAATTCAAGGAAAATTACGAGAAGGGTTTATCCCTGTACTATCAGCTTTTACGTAATATGACGATCACGTTATAAAGATAATTTGTCTCCGTCAGAAGCTAAATGAATCGAAGAGGCAAGAATATTCCGAGACGATAATGGTTAAAAAAAAAAAAAAAAGGAAAACAAATTTGTATCAAGTAACATCCTCTTTCTCCCTTTTCAACATTGCGAACCAATTATTCTTATATTTTAATTAATAATCTATTGTTTCCGCTGCGCGTCATGCGAAGTAACCTACGTCATTGATTAAATCCCTCGTCAATTTGTACTTACGTCATCATCTGTTGAAGTAACGTTACTTATTTCGTTAATAAAGATACATTACAATTTTTTCGTAGAATCGTACAACCTCTTTGACTACATTCGCGCGCTTGTATCCATATGGGGTAGTTAAGTTTCATAGAAATTCAACTCGTAAGTTAATCGGTAATTATATTTTTTACTTTAAAGGCACAACCGCGTTCCTTATGTTCCCGATCGAAGGACTTCGCTGTTCTTCTCCTTACATTAAAAAATTTAATCCACTAACGCTAACTAGAAAGGAATATTTCTTTTTATTACTTAACCGTACTCATCATGCGCATATAATACGTGTGTGCATGTATATATAACAATAAAAGTATAATAAAATATTAAATTCATTGTATTTCATAAGCTCAACGTACACAAGTCGCTTTGGATTGAAAATTATCTTGGTAAGATTATAAAATACTTTGTTATTCTTATCACAGCTAAGATAACCACATCTTTAGTAGTATAAAAAGTTGTCAAATTTTTAGTCTTCAACGAACAATAAATTAAATAATAGATACGATAACAATTAAACATATGCATTTCATAAACATTCTTATACCTTTCTCGATGTAATTATTAAATCTGTGATCCTTACAGGCGATTGTATTTTATCTTACTATAAATCACGTAAGTACAATTATAAACATTGTTAGTAAAATTCCGATTTTGTTCTTAACCACTTGCGGTGCAAAGAAATTCACGGTTGCGTGTGGCCACGCACGTCATTTTTCTTTCTGCAACAATCGCCCGACGACGCGTGTAACGCAAGTGATTAATAACTACGGTATACGTAAAAGCAATGCCATGTTCGTTTAATTGCTAGAAAACGTAAAACATTAATAATACCCAAACTTTTATACATATGTACGAAATAATATTATATATTATATAAATATATGCATGTCCATTATAAAAAAATTTTGTTGGATTTTAACATCTATTGAATATTCATATTGAGAAAGTATAATATTCATACAAAAAAGAAATTCAGTCTCAAAGGTAGTTGTTATTTTTCTTCTTTATATAATGCATTAAAAAAGGATAATTAATCGAGACAAATCAAGTTAGATATTAGTGGCACAAAAGCGACATCATTTGAAAATACATATAAAAGCTAAAAAATAAGAAAATAAAAAATTGAGATTCAGATCTTTCCAGCGGTATTATGAGATAAGGGTACAATGGCTATATCTTTCGCAAAATTTTTATAGCAATCGTAAAGTACTAACAAAAAACTATACGATGCGACTCTTTTCGCTCGTCACAACTTATTCGCTACAACGTCTGAGATCGAATGTGACCGACCTGAACAAAAAAAAAAAAAACAAAAAAAAGAGAGAGAAAAAAAAAGAATAAACTATCTGCCATACATCGCGGATCGTTTCTATACCTTGCGCATCTTTTCTTTTTTTCTTTTTTTTTTTTTTTTTTTTTTTTTTTATCTAGCAAGGTAAACGCAATTTCTTAAAGCTATAAATCTCTTTCTTATTCCATGTCTTCTCCCTCCTCTCTCGCCGACAGAAATAATTTTTGTATGGTATGCGTGGCTTTCACTGTTTCAAAGTAATTCAAATAAAATTTATAACAGAATAATGTTCAATTTACGAGCTATATATTATGGAAATATTGTACGTACCATTAATTTTTTGAAACCAAGTTGGTTTATTTTGCCATGTAACGCCCACGAAGTAGGCAGGAATACCGGAGGTCGTTATTAAAATACCCATACCAACTTCGTAAGGTCTTTCGTAACAGGGTACTAGTACCAGAAATGCACATAATGCTACAAACGTTATAGGAATCCATAAAGGTACCTATGAAATGAATAATGCTATAAGAATGGTACAAAGTACATAAATCGATTTTATAAAATGATTTAGCGAATATACCTTTATCGGTCTAATCATATTAGGTTTTTTATATCGGAGCCATAATATACCAGCTACGGATAGCATAATGAAGAAAGACTCCACTATGCTACAATACGTTATCAATACAAATATATCACTTGTACATAACATTATTAACGACAATATACACTGAAAAAGAAGAAACGGATATACTTACGATTCTAACGGATAATAACACGCATATACGCACATTATATAGAAAATGGTAATAAATACAAACCAGGAATACTAAAGCAGGTGTAGGAGTAAATCTTGATACATTGATATGACTAAGCATAGATGGAAAATGTCCATTTCTGGCACCAACAAAACACATTCTGGAAGAAGTCATAATGTGAACGCTTAATCCTCCAAATGCGGAAAGTGCAACCATAACAGGTATAGTCCATGCCATAACTCCGAGAAGTTGATCTCCAAGCGTCTAATCGCAAAAATATTAAATTTTTTGGGCACGCGTGAGAAGCAATTAAATATGTTTAACAAGAAATTGTACTAACTACTGCAATCGCGTCCGAGGCAATCATAGCAGTTGGCGTCAAAACCGACAAATAGGCAACATTGGCTAATACGTAGATTAATGTAACTAAAGGCAGTGATATGTAAATTGCGCGTGGTAAATTTCTGAAATGAAAAGTCATTAAATATAAATACGAACTCGATATGAGCTTAGCTATCAATAATAAAGCGTTAAAATCTCACACATAAGGATTTTTTAATTCTTCGGTCATAAAGTTTAAATAGTTCCATCCAGAGTATGAAAATATTCCAGAATAAAAGGCCACTGCAATTTTTCCAGGATCCGTATTCGTATTTTCAAAAGCATTCTCAAAGTTCTCTGTATGTCCTGTTAAAAAATACGAATAAAGGAATACGTAAAAGGGTTCAATGTAGCTAGATACGGAAGTTAGCTTTTCAATTACGAACTCACCCATACACAACCACGATATTCCAGCTATAATAATAATCACTAAAGCGGCAATTTTGGCAAACATGAATATATTCTGCATCTTTGTCGTTTCTTTTACATCATAACAGTTGACATATGTTAAAAAACCTAGAAAAATTTCAAAGATATAATTATGTACGAAAGTACATATCGAACGAATAGTATATGAAATAATCCTTACATATAGTTACAGCTGCAATCAATCTTATACCATTGTCCGGCGTAGAACAATTTGGAAAGAAAGGTTGCAAAACGTATTGCGCGAAGGTTAATGCCATTATAGCATTGGTCGTAGGCCTGTAATAAAAATCATTGAATCGACGAGAAATCTTACACGAAGAAAATATTAATTACTTACACAAAAATTAGATTGGCAGCCCATAGATATAAAAATGACGGCAAAGCACCGAACGCTTCATGGATGTAAGCATAATCTCCGCCGCTGCGCGGTATACTCGTGCCCAATTCGGCGTAACATAACGCTCCGATCATGGACAATAGTCCGCATAATACCCAGATAATCAAAGAGACTCCTACGCTTCCGACCTCTTGTATCACTCCTTTCGGGGAGACAAAAATACCTATCGAAACGTTTGAACAAAAATAACAATACAAATTTGATTTCCTAATTATCTTTAATAAGACGTTTCGATAATAGAGGAGGATTTTACCCGAGCCAAATATGATTCCTAAAATAATGGCAACACCCTCCAGTAGGCCCAATTGCTTCTTCAGCCTTATTTTTTCAACGTTATTATATTCTCCTTTGACATCTGTATCATCCACGGAATTAATCAACCGCATCTCTCTTGGCGAATTGTCAAATATACCAGTCGTCATTTTATTTCACGTATCAACAGCTGTCGAAACGATTGCATTAAAAAAATTATTCAAAGGTATTCGTTAAATCTACTGCCGTGCAAATGTACCGATTCTCGAAGAAAAAAAAAAAAAAAGAAAGAAAAAAAGGAAAAAAAAGAAAAAGAAAGAAAAAAATTAGCGATCTTTTTTCGACAACTATTAAGTACATTGAAAAAAGTTACCTGGGATGTAAAAAAAAAAAAAAGAAATCCGCACTAAAAAATGTTATAAATATAGAATTCTACTCACGCTACAATGCATCTAAACATAGACAAAACATTAGGATTAATAACCCTACAACATCTGGCGCTTGGAATATTCGCGAGTATTGCGTATGATTGCCAATTAAATTTTCTCAAACGAGTGAAAAACTACTACGACAGAACTAAACAGTCTATAACGAAGTCTTATTCAACACATTCTTGGTACCCGTTAAATATATATATTTTTTTTTTTTTCTATCTTCTACAAACTATTTATAGATACGTTAGTTAATAATACATTTTAGGTTAAAATCCTACTTGCGTGCACGTGCACCGAAAGGATGCACAGCATGAGCGCAAGTATGACGCAATATCTTGACCCCTTGATTCGATAAGATCAAAGACGTATCGATAATATATCGATAATTGTTGTTTCGTTAAAGCTCAAATGTTATTGGTCGAAACGTCGCATCGATTACATAAGCATTTCCAACGGTCCAGTAACTCTTCGCATACTTCGTCGCATGATTTAAATTAACAAATCACGATGAAGTACGAAATAGAAAAGTATCGGGGGGGAAATATTGAAAATACTATCGTCCACAGTAATCCCTCGTTCCCGCTTTCGAAATGAATCGTATCGTTGGAAAAGTTTTTTAGTCCTTTTTAAAGCAGGAGACTTAGAAAACGAAACAATCGATTCTCGATGCGCCATCTGTATCTCGAAGAGAAAACTTTCGTATATGCAACTCTCCCCCGGCTTCTTTCTTATTTCGTCCGTCTAGGAGGAAGCTCTAAGTTAACTTTTCAACGCGTAAATAGTTCGCGGCGAGGCGAGCTCGCCGTGCGAGTCTGTTTCGCGTCTCGAGATTTCCGAGTGCGCATTTCGCACGAATTTCCAACGGATATCGTACTCCCGTACGAAGTATCTCCGATACGGAACGATAGTCTACGTTATCGCGAATTCTTTGCCGCGACGAATAAGTCCGCCAGGATAATAGAATATATCTCGATAAACGTCTCTACATCGTCGAAGCGTGTTTTGTGTGCGTGCGGTTTGGTTTTCCGCGTGTATGCGTGCGTATCTGTCTCTCTCGCGTGCACGAGACCGGAAGAGTCGGCCCAGAATCGGCCGAAACAGAAAGAAGACGGAACGCGCGCGTCTCTGTGTGTGTGTGCGTTCGACAGCGGAGAGCGTCTATCGTCGTCGTCGCTGGTATATACGCGCGCGCGCGCGCGCGCGTTTCTGCTCCCTACGATTGGAAGTAAAAGAGATAGAGAGGGATAGACGATGCGAGAAGGAGCGGTGTGACAAAGTTGGAGGAGAGAGTGAGAGAGGGAGAGAGAGAGAGATATATAGAAAACGTTAAAAAGGTGCTGGGTTGTAACACGCGCGCGCGCGCGTGCGAGAGAGAGAGAGAGAGAAGTGTGTCGCGACATCCTAAGGAGTAGAAGAGCTTTCTTTTTCCTCTTTGTAAGAGTGGATCGAAGTAAAGAAGAAGAAGAAAAAGAAGAAGAAGAAGAAGAAGAAGAAGTAGAAGTAGAAGGAAAAGGAAAAGAGATAGAGAGAAAGCACGAGTGGGTGGGGTGTCGAAGCCGTAGAGGCGTAGAGAGAGAGAGAGAGAGAGAGAGAGAGAATACCGAGCGGAAGAGTAGTGGAAGGATGCGAACGACGGTGCTGTGTAAACACGCGTCCTGGGTTGCTGCGTCTGGGTTGCAGTTGGACGTACGAGAATCGTGAGGTTCGAACCGTCGTTTCTCTCTAGATTGTGCCGAGACACCGCGGAAGAAGGGAAAACGGTGAAAAGGAAAAGCGAAAAGTAACGGTGAAACGGTAATAAAGGAGGAGGAGGAGGAGGAGGAGGAGGAAGAAGAAGAAGAAGGAGAGGGAGAAGTCGGCCGAGCAACGGCGTCAGGTGACGCGCATTGCTCCGTACAGCAGCGAGTAAGCGCGCCTATATATGAATTCGTTTTACAAATGACGGTGTACCGTGGCGAACGAGTTTGCTGTTGCTGTTGTTGCTGTTGCTGTTGCTGTCGCTGGCTGGATCATCGGTCGTCCGCTTAGCTGAGATCGTAAAAGCCTGTACGTATGACGATCGTTTAAACGAGTGTGCGTAAATGAATGTCTGTCTGCCTGCCTGCCTTCCTGCCTGGTTGCGCCTGCCTTCTTCCTGCCTGCATCCGTGTATATATAGATACCCTCACCCTTTCATCTCGTTCCTCCCTTTTCTAAGGTTTAATAGACTGTTCTGTAAACATGGCTCCTGTGAAGCTGCCATAGAGAACGGCCGAGAAAGAATCCTTCTCGCTTCCATATTTGTACCTTCTACCAAATTTTATATTCTTACCTTTTACTTCGATGAAACTTTTAGTCTTCTGACTATTTCCAAGATATTATAGGAGAGGAGAGGAAGGGTAGCAATAGAGATGTTTTTCGCATGCGTTCGCATGCACCGGACGATTGTTTCGTTCTCTCTCTCTCTCTCTCTCTCTCTCTCTCTCTCTCTCTCTCTCTCTTCTTCTCCTTCTCCTTCTCCTTCTCCTTCTCCTTCTTTCCATTTTCTACGATATATACCCGTCTACGATATGCGAGCACGCTTGCAAGGAGGAGGGTGACGCTTCGATACACATTTGGAATATTTCTCATCGCGAGTATGCGAACTCATCGACCGAAGGGAGAAAGAGAAAAGAAAGAGAAACCCTCTCTTTCTTTGTGGTTAAGTCCAGAATATCGTTACCGCCATGTTTACTCCTGACAGGAGAGACTAACAGTCGCTTAACCTTTTCGCGCCGGATATATCCTGGTAAGTCGTATTCTTGAAAAATGCTCTTTACGATCTCTCTCTCTCTCTCTCTCTCTCTCTCTCTCTCTCTCTCTCTCTCTCTTTTACTCTTTCTCTTGTCCGATGAGAAACATCGATGATAGTTTTCCTTCGAGGCGTAGCGTGTCAATAAACGTTCACCACTTTTGTAGGCGCTCCTTTGACTTCCTGAAAAGCATGAGAAGGCTAGGAGTCTACGTTGTCGCGAATCAATGCGAACGATTTCGATGACGAAGAAGATTGGTAGATACAAAGATGGAAGAGCTTCAGCATTCTTAGAAAGACATTTTTCTCAACTTTTCTGGCAGAGGCCAAGCGAAGAAGAGAGACAGACAGATAGATAGATAGATAGATAGATAGATAGATAGATAGATAAATAGATAGAGAGAGAAGAGAAGGAACATTTGATCTTTCTCCTAGAAGACGCTAACGCCTCGTTACGTCATCGTCTATCGACGAACCGAGGAGAAAGAAAAATGGTATGTAGAATAAGAGAGAGAGAGAGAGAGAGAGAGAGAGAGAGAGAGAGAGAGAGAGAAGATAACAGAGAATCTTTGATTTCATGGATCACTTTCGACGATCGCGTCTTATATCATTCGTTAGTGATTCCGTGGCGCACGTACACAGAAAACGCGAACGCACGTGCACGTATTCCCGTCACGAATGGTCACCTTTGACATTGAGAAAAAATTGCTCTAATCGTTTCTAATCGTTAGCGCGGCTTTAAGCCAGCTTAAATGGAACATCTTTAACTCATCCATTCTTTTTATGCTTTATCGTGCGCTTCTCTCCCCCCTCTCTCTCTCTTTCTCTCTCTCTTTCACTCTCCCATTATTTTTTGGTTTCCCAAAAAAAAAAAAATAACGTTGATTAATAATAATTAGAGTATCAGCGTGTAACGTTACTTTCCTCGTGCATTGTACTAAGGCCCGGTTGTTTCCCCTCCCATGTCCGTTCTTGTTAAAGTGGTCCCGTTAAAATAGCCACACCCGTTAATCCATTCTACGTATAAGAGGGAAACTCGAAAATAATCTTTTGAAGGATAGGAAAAAAGGATCTCTTGAGAACGTGTATACGCGTACCGTACGCGAGACTAACGTATTACATAACTTTTCTCACAGGGCAGTGCAACGTAAGAGCAATAGGATTTTATACTATCTCATTACCGTCAACTAGGCTACGCACATCCTCTGTCCAAGTTAAAAAAAAAAAAAAAAAAAAAAAAAAAAAAAAAAAAAAAAAAAAAAAAAAAAAAAAAAAGGAAAATTTTTTTCAACGCTTTCCTACATCGTTTACCTGCCATTTTTTTTTCTTTCCTCCTTTTTCCGTTTCTTTTCTCATCTCGAACTCGCCTTCGAGAGAAAAAAAAAAGAAATAAAGAAAAGTTGGAGGAACATGGTAGACGATATGCTCGTATATCTTTCGCGCCTGAAAGAAACGAGGAATCTTTGTAACGGTACGGCATCCACTATCTATTAAATGCTTACCGTGCGTTATTTTCAAACACGACGTACCTTCTCTCCGTAACTTCGTTATCCTGTAATTATTTTTTAGATCACGAAAAATTGACAATTTCGTTCGAACTATCGTTTATTCTTGGACGACCAAATGACGACAATTTATGAACTAAGAGAGAAACTTTAAAATTCTTGAAGAATAAAAGCTATGATAAATGGTCGAACGTTATACGCGAATAACTCGAGGATATAATTATATATCCGGTTGATAATGTCTGCGATAATTTCACTTTTGTCGGCGTTAATGTCACATAGATTGCTAAATGAATTTGAAAAATCATCGACGAACATTGCATACTCCATCATGTTATATATATATATATATATATATATATATATATATATATATATATATATTATCATACTAAGTTATTTATCTTTGGACTTTCTTATTTATTGCGTCTCTTCAGATCTTTTCGTTATTAATTTTCTCTCTCTCTCTCTCTCTCTCTCTCTCTCTTTCTCTCTCTCTCCTTAATCACGAAGGAGGATAAAATAGTCTCCTCCGGAAGTTGTAGCAAATCGAGCAATCAACGTCTCCAATCCTGGTAATAGCAAGAGCTGCAAATTAATTTAACCCATGGACGAGAAGGAAATTTAGCTTCTTCTTCCGTTTTCCCAAGGATACGATCCAAATCTTATCGCAGAAATCCGTCCAGAAGGATAGACGAGAAATAAACACGTTCGCTTTCGTCCAAATGAATATTTCTATGAAAGATCTTGATAGGATTCGCTTATATCGATAATCAAATTTGTTCGTTGTTTCGAAAGGATCGCGTCCGTGCTTATAGAATCGCATACATGGGCATATATTTATAATGTGCCTCCTAATCGAATTAATTTGCGTAATCCTACGTGATCCTATCGTCGTTGTCGTCATGACAGGATTAAGCATATCTGTGTACCAAGTATGTGGATATACACGTATCCGCAAATCCAATTTAACTTCTTTATCGTTAACCGTTTGCATTAGAACTCTGTTGAATATCGACCTCATCGTAAAGCAATAAAATAAAATAAAATAAAATAAAATAAAATAAAATAAAATAAAAAACTAAAAGAAAAGAGAAGAAGGGAAAAAAAGCGATGAAAAGGATCGTGCACGTTTACGCGGAGATTAGTTCGTTTCGTTTCACGATTCTCTTAATGTCGCATCGACGACGCTGATAATAAAATGACTTTTTTTCGCGTTACTACTCGCGCTTGTTGCACGTACGCACACACGCATACAGATTGGTACGTACGTACGACCGATTGCAATGCGTCCCGTTTGTATATACGTATATGTATGCTCGATGTAAATATCAATGGCCGAGGCAAATGTTATCGACGGAGTGTCAAGCATTCTCCGATCGACCTCCTATCTAGATACTCGAAAACGATCGAGATTCACCACGACAGCTTTTCCACCGGCTTGTCCGGCTTAAAATACTCTTGATATCGCGATCTGTTTTTTATTTGTTTTATTATTTTTTTTTTTTTTTTATTATTTCTTTTTTACTATTATTTTATTTTTTTTTTTGGCTCGTGACGCTTCGTCGAACACGCGAGCAAAAAGAGCTTACACGACTCGGCCGAGAAATTTCCATTCCACTCTCCTAGTTTCCTAATGCTTTTGCCACGTCTAGATCGCTATACATTCTCAAGAACGAAGTTATCGTAAGGGTACTAGTGGGTAGTAGCATCCATGCAACTTTGTTACTCGACCTCGAGAGACGAGAGATGCGCCCTCAGCCTTTACTCGATGATACACCCTCTCGCTTTTATTAGACTCGGTTCTTTTGTCGTCCGCGTCCTCGAAAGCGACACGAAATTCTCCTCTGGCACATACATACTTACGTGTGTATGGATGCTGAATATTACGGCTTATATATGGCATTTGTTCTCTCTCTCTCTCTCTCTCTCTCGCCGGTCCAGTTCGGTCGCATCGTCCAAGATGAAAAGCTTCGACTCTACCTGTGGTCTTTCGTTGGCACCAGCTATTTAACGTCTCTCCATTTATTTAACGCTCGATTGGCGATCCTTCGAAATATCGCGAATTGAACGATGCTTTTCTATGTAATACACGACAGCGATCGTGATCTATGGGCCACGGGCTTAAAATTGGGTCGTCCGCGTTATTTCGAACGGATCGCCAAGGATGTCTGCAAAATTCGACTATCGTATCTCTTCTTCGCGCGTTGCACGTGATCGTGACGATATTTCGCCTGAATGAACGACGATAAACAGTAGTACGTGGGTCGCGCATACGTTATTACGCAAATGTTGTTACGAACTTGTAATCGTATCGTTGAAAGTTTCGATTCTACATCATCGATCATCGTAGCGAATCGGGACGCGAGCGAGAGCTATATTATAGCAATAACGTTTGAAATCGGGAGCTCGTTGATTGGCCCGACGACGTACTCTCTAAGAGGTTCTAAGGTAATCTCTCCCCTCGCCTCCTTCCCCTTTGTCTCCCGCATCGTCTCCGTCGGTCTAGAAAAAAGGAAATGCGCGTTACGCGCATTAGGCGCATTAGGCGCATTAAACGCGGCCCCTTTACTCCGACATACGTTCGCGTTTGACGTAAGCAAGCCACTTCGAGTATCGTGTGAACCGGAATTGGCTTTAAGACGAGCTCAACCTATTGGGAATCTCGTAGTTTATATTTTTACGATCTCTTTCGAACGACATTTTTAGGCGATTTCGAAAGGAATTTCTACGTTCCTTCGTTCGAATAACGCCCTCCCTCCCTCCCTCCCCCAACCAGCCAACGTCCGAACGTGTTACACGGCGTGGAATACAAATCTGCCCTTTCGAAATTCTTTACGGCACCTAGATCGTAAATACGACTTGGTTATTCGCCATTGACCCTCGGTCGGCTGGTAAAGCGAAATTAATTATTGCCTTGGCGAGTTAAAAATAATCCGTGACCCCTCCGCGATAGGGACGAACTCGAGGACGCCGTTAGACGATTTCCTCTTGAAATGATCGATTTTACCTATCTCGACGACTACTTTTTTTTTTTTTCCTGTTTTACCTTTTTCCTCCCTCTCTTATCGAACAAACTACAGGACACCCTAACGCGCGCGTTCCTTCTCTCGGTCAATAGGAGAACAAAATTTGGATTGTTTTCACCCGATCGACCTCACCGTCCACCCGTAAGCTATTAAAATGTTACTATATCCGTGATATAAAGCGCACCGACGTAAAATTCATCTACGTTCGATCCTTTTTTTTTTTTTTTTTTTCATTAATCTATCAATCAATCAATCAATCAATCAATCAATCAATCAATCAATTTATTTATTTATCGTTTGTTCTTGTTCTATAAACGACGAATAAAAATTGTTATTACTTCTTAATTGTCTATTTTCCAGCGGCGAGATGCATCGTAGGGTGGGATACAGCAACTACGATGGCAAGATCGCGGGCCTTTACGACCTGGAAGAGACTCTTGGTCGTGGACACTTTGCTGTGGTTAAGCTCGCTCGACATGTCTTTACCGGGGAGAAGGTTGCAGTGAAGGTCATAGACAAGAGCAAACTCGACGAGGTATCTAGGGCGCATCTTTTCCAAGAGGTGAGGAAAAAACGCCTCGGATTGATGTTTTTCCTTTATCTTCCTTTCAACTTTCTTTTCTTTTCCTTTCCTTTCTTTTTCTTTTTTTCTTTCTTTCTTTCTTTTTCCTTATCCTTGTATAAGCGCGAGATGTAGCGGGAGATCGATGAAAAATATTTCAATGAGTAGTAGACTAGACGGAAAGAAATCGAGATTGAATTAACGAGTGTATCCTGTCGACGAAGATTTACGATCTCCGTCAAGTTATGGATCTAGTTAAGATCAACGAGATAATCGTGTGTAAAGAGATAGGAGGTCGATGACCCCTGTCCCTCCCTTTCTCTCTCTCTCTCTCTCTCTCTCTCTCTCTTTCTCTTTCTCTCTCTGCGGTTTCCAACAGTGTCGGTCGATTTGATAGGTGCGATGCATGAAACTGGTGCAACATCCGAACGTGGTGAGACTGTACGAGGTGATAGATACGCAGACGAAGCTCTACCTGATCCTGGAGCTGGGCGATGGCGGTGACCTTTACGACTACATCATGCGCCACGACAGTGGACTCAGCGAAGAGGTACGAATTATACGATATACTTTCTTGCGATCTTCTTAAATTAGTATCTCGAGGATGATAGTTGCAAAGCTGCCAAGCTCGTCCGCGCATTTCCGTACTCGCGAGAGAGACAGCTGTTTCCTTCGTGATTCAACTTTTCGATTAAACGCGAAAGTTTGGACAGTTTAAACAAAGTTCCCCCCGTCCCCTTTCGTTCGATAAGTTCTATCGATGAAAAGATGTTTCGTTCAACAGGTGGCCAGGACGTACTTTCGACAAATAGTCCGTGCTATATCCTATTGTCATCGGCTGCACGTCGTTCACAGGGATCTCAAGCCGGAGAACGTCGTCTTCTTTGAGAAACTCGGTACCGTCAAACTGACAGACTTCGGTTTTAGCAATAGATTTTGTCCCGGTCAAAAGCTCGAAACTTCCTGCGGTTCTTTGGCTTACTCGGCACCCGAAATACTTCTCGGCGACAGCTACGACGCTCCTGCAGTCGGTACGTTGTGTTTTTCCTTTTCTTACCGTTCGTTCTTCGATCGCGTTTATTGTAAAAATTGAACGCGAGCATCCATTATGTGTATAGATGTCTGGTCGCTCGGAGTTATACTGTACATGCTGGTGTGCGGACAAGCACCCTTTCAAGAGGCAAACGACAGCGAGACATTGACCATGATCATGGATTGCAAGTATTCCATTCCCGCGCACGTCTCCGAAGATTGTAAACGTTTGATCGCCAGGATGCTGGTTAGAGAGCCCGAAGGAAGAGCCTCGCTCGAAGAGATCGCCGGTGATACTTGGTTAGCTATAGGATTGGACACGGATTCCGTGGAAACGTTACCTCTGGTTTCTCGTCAACAAGTATCCGACGATCATCATAATCTTATTATTACTAAAATGGTTAACGGTAACATCGCTACCAAGGAAGAAATATTAGAGTGAGTATAAATCGCGGAGATCCGAGAATCGTATCTTTTACTCGTCGTTGATCGTTGCCACGGATTCCTCGAATAATCGTTTCCCTCTCTTTCTCTTCCTTCTTAAAGAGCGTTAGACAAGAACGAGTATAATCACATAACGGCGACGTATTTCCTGCTGGCCGAGAGAAAATTGCGAGCTCATAGACAGGAACAGGTGCAGAAGGCACGCCCCGAGATACTCGATGTTTCTCCCAGGTACGTACGTACATATTATACCGTACGCGTATGCGCCCGGTATGTTTATATATATATATATATATATATATATTCATATATCGAGACAGGAGAAAGATCGAGCGACGATTAACATTAAACGGCCTCATTTTCCCCGATTCGATTTCAGCAGACAAGAGGAGGCAACGGCGAATCTTCACGCTAATCAAAATTTACTCGGCGGTACGGTGAATCAGTCGTTGCTGAGCGTTCCACGTACGCCTGGTGACGTACCTCAGGTACGTATCGCATGACCGCCATCTTGCCAAACGTCGTGGTTAACGTGTTCGAACGTACGAGTGACCTCCTGCGCGCTTAGCTTTCCTGCCGTGGGAAAAAAAGATTCCTATTCTCGTTGCAGAACGTACGTACCAGAAAGTGCAGCATCGTGCAAGAGGAGGAAGACGAGGACGACGTTTCCTCGTGTTCCGGAAGAGAAGAACGTGGCAGCAATTCGGCCTTGAACTCGTTCAATCGTCGTGGCTCTCGTTCGGAAGGGAAGCTCTCTCATATCCTCCAGGAAAGGCTGGGACAACTCTCAGAGAAACATCCTGGGCACAAAGCGACGGCGACGGCGACGACGGCGACGGCGACGGCGACTACGACTACGACAGCCGCCACGTCGCGATTTGCGATTCAAAAAGAATCCTCGAACAATGCCGGTGTGCCTGATCGAGAAGAATCAAAGTTAAAGTCGTTTACGAAGGACGCCAAATTTCCCGACGCGTCCTCGAATCGTCGTTCAAACGTAGCCGTCGTCGTTCAGCAGGAGGACAAGGTGATATTCGAGAAAATGGTAATACCCGGTGCGACGAAAGTATCCTCGATCTTCGATGAAAGTTTAAAGTCTAAATTTAGTACCTCGATCGTTCAGTCGCCAGCTTGGTCGAAAAAGCCAGGCAGCGTCGAGAGTAGACCGAAATCCGTGACGGAGTGTACGAGACCTTTAGGGCCCGTTCCGGCGAATAAGTGGAGAATGGGTGCGCAGCATAGATCTACGGGACATGGTTTGGAAACTGCCGCGATGTCGCCAACGGTTGTTCCTAGACCGTCAGATTTAATTACCACGACGACGACGACGACGACGACGACGACGACGACTACGACGATTCTGACGGAATCGTCGACGGTCTCGATTCCTATTCGTTCGAGCACGCACGAGGATCATCAATCCTCGATGCCAAAATATAAGACCATGCCGTCGCCCGGTAGTACAGGTTCAATGTCGCCACCACAATTGACGTTGAACGAGATACTCGAGGACGGAGACGGGATGCAGGCTTCGGCGATGGGTTCGGGCGAGTGTACCAACAACGCCTCTGCCGCCAAGTGTCGAGTGGTAAGACGTACGGGATACGAGCAGAGAAGGAGCAAGTTTCATAAAACTAGAACGGCTTCGTGCTCGAGCTCGGACGCGAGCGACGACGACAGCGAGAGTAGAAAGAAGAGAGCGCACAAGCTCGGTGCGACGACGGAAAAGCCTCTCCCACCTAGGCGAGATAGTCACGACGATTCTAGCGATTCTCAGGATCCCGGAGGGAGTGGAGGTGGTGGAGGTGGAGGAGGTATTGGAAACGGAGAACACACGAGCGAAACGGCATCGAGTACAACCGATACTACTAGTCGTAACGACGGCGGTAGCAGCACGACGACGACGACGACGTCGACGACGACGACGAGGACGACGACGACGACGAGGACGACGACGAGGAGCAATACGATGGCCGGTGGAAGGCACAGATCGACGGAAAATCAAGTGGCCTTCGGTAGAAGACATCGGACGGGTAGAAGAAGAGCCGGCGAGACGCGTTTGAGAGAAAGTCAGTCGTTGAATCGAATAACGGAGGTGCAAGAGGCCGAGGGCCCGTCGGCCTGTCACAATCATTCTCACGTATCTCGCAACTCGACGATTCTAAACGTCCAAAACGTTTCCACCTCGTCCTCCTCGATATCCCAAAGTAGTAGCACCGGATCTCACGGTATTAATCAACCGCTTTCGCACGCTGCTACTACGACCGTGCAAAAGGCTAAGGGCTTTGGCGCTAGACTCTTGCAGGGTTGGTCCCTCGGTAAATCTAGTTTGTCGCAAGCCGTGAGTAGTAGTAGACAGCAGCCAGCGGATAACAATTCTACCGGTAAAGAAATCAACAAAATGGATCAACGAACAAAGTGTCAGACTATCGAAAGTTGTGACGAGGAGGATAGAAGGAAGGATCTAAAGAACGGTGGTTTGATCAATCAAACGGTTCCGAACGATAAGGAAAATCGTGGGGCCTCGGTAAACAGGAACGACTGCAAAAGTAGAAAAATTCGTTTGCTCAGCCGTTACTTCGCGGTTCACAAGAAGTTGTGCGTACCTCTACCGGGTCTCTTCGGTAAGGGCCGACTCTACAAGGCTCGTTCTTGCGGTAACATCGCACGCGATCGTGTCAGTCCGCCTTCACCCAAATCGGTCCTATTATGTGCCGCCTCGGACGACAAATGGCGAGAACGTCATCAGTGGTGCGACACGAAGCATCAGCATCGTGGGAGCGACGGTGACATCAATCAGAATCTTGGTCTCGCTCATCTCGTGCAGGAAAGAGTAGTTGGTAAAGGCTGTACCGGTATGCCAGCCGTATGTCACATTCATTTGGGCGACGCCTCCAAATGTTGCAGCCTTTGTTGATGAACGCTCGATCGAGACGAGCTAGAAATTCCCAGTGTGATCTTTTTTTATTTTTTTTTTTTTTTGTATTCTTCCTGACGCTAGGATTTCAATCTCAGGAGGAACCCGTTTGTCCGTACTATCGCACCCACGTCCCCATCCACGCCCATCTACCCACCTACCCGCGCGCGCGCGCACACACACACACACACACACACACCATAAATAAAACAAACGAGCGCGCGCGCGCGCGCGCGAGCGAATCGGGCCTTTTTCTACAAAGACCCTTCGCCGTAGCCGATGAATAATTGCGTTGCTCCGACATTGTTAAACACACTTTGTTCGAACGTTCCAGAAATTTCTCGAATGACGAAGGACGTAAGATATATATATATATATATATATATATATATATATATATATATATATATATATACACACACAACACACACACACACATACACACACATACAAGCACGTATATCTATATTTTTCCTCCCTCGTGGTGGTGACCCACGTAAAATAATGGCGGTTACGTTTACGACGCCAGACATCTATATCCGATCGTTCCTGAATTATCATGATACGCGAATATAGCTGAACGTTGCTGTTACCGTTGAGAAGAGAAGGATATTGAGAAAAAGAACAAAGAAAAAGAAAAGAAATTAAAGATTATCGAGCGTGTTCGTTGCGCTCGATCCCTTCGTGGGAAGTGTATCTAGTCCGTGTGAACAAGCCTGTATTAAATATTGCAGAGTTTATTATTATTATTATTATTTTTATTATATATTAAATATTATATTATATTATTATAATAATAATAATTATTATTATTATTTGATATAGATGAACAACGTGGATATTAACTCGTATCGAGACGGCACGGTGTTCGAGAATAAAGAAAGAAAACAAATATTAAAGAAGAATAAAAAAGAAATTGTTCGTATAGCTTCGGTACGTTTTGAGTCTCGGCAATTCTCGAGGGTCTTCCCTTCGTCTTATCATTTTAAACGTCTCGCGTCCATTTTCCTATACCGTTACGCCTTCTTTTCTCTGTTTCCCCCATTCGCTCTCTTATCCTTTCGTCGAGCTCGAATCGCAATTATCAATTTTTCCACCCTCCGTTTCCTCTTTTCCTCTGTTATTTCGATAGAAGAGAACCGCAATCGGAAAGATAACGTTTACTTCATCAAAGCAGGACCCTGAATTATGAAGCTGTCGTATTAAAGGGGCGGGGGGGGGGGGAGTAGTAAGGGGAAAAAAAGCAGATAAAAAAGGAAAACACAAAGATTGTAGAGAAATACGTGCGTTATGATTATTTCACAGGCGATACTATAACGACGTGCTCGAAATTGATTCCATGTCCGTTTTAATTAAAAAAGAAAATTAAAAATGAAAATAATAATAAAGATTAGTAATTGTAGATATGCTTGCCGGCCAAGCACATTACCGCAATAGTGTCTAGGTGTTTTTTTTTTCTTTTATTTTTTTTTTTTTTTTTTTTTTTTTTTAATTTCCCTTTTTTATTGATCTTTCTAAACGACATTCGTAGCCGTCGTTATCGTTATCGCGTTTTCGTGCTACGATCGGCCGAAGATTTCTAACGACGTGTTACGATTACGATCGGCAATGGCCCCACATAGAAGACAATGCATATATATGATTAAGCTGCGTTCACACCTAAAACGTTATATTAGATATATATTCTCGGGCCCCTCTTGCGCCGTTTAGGCGCAATCGTGTAAAATGTATTTGTTTAGAAAGAATGAGGCAAGTATGCAAGGTGCTTCGAGTACGTAATTTGTACATACATATATACATATGTGACGATGGCGAGGCCGATTAAAAATTTTTTATCAATTGGCATTAATTTTTGCAAGGTGTCACCCGACACACACACACACACACACACGTGTAGAAACACATTGAGAGACGAGCTTGACAAAATTGTATAACCATTCGCTTGAATCGTCGAATGCTGGTCATTCGATTTAAACGATCGAAATACAGACTCTTTGCTTATTCCAAGGGATAATATTATATAGTTATATGCATATATATACATATATGCGCATAATCAATTTTACAATCCTACACATAATCACCCATACACAAACATTTACTACGTACAAGGAATAATTGTTTTCCTTTTTTATATATTTATCACGAAACGATCTACAGTGCCGATCTCATAGATCGAAAATGTTTGCGTGTATTCCATTTTTGTCGAGCGTACGAATTTTTGAATGAGAGATAGATATCAGAATGCAACAAAATTTGGATCTGTTATCAATAATGTTCGAAAAAAAAAAGAACCTATGCGAATCGTTTGTCATTTTGGCTCGACGATCTCTCTAATTTTTTTCCCCTTGTATAACTTCGGTTAACGTGTACACATATATACGTATACATATAAACACATATACTTACAACTATGTACGTCAAATATTATCTTGGAAATATGCGCAAAATTATTCAACTTCCTGACGACTAAGACTGATGCTTTACGAGTTACTTCGAATTGTTTATTAATTTACAAGATGTACATTTGTAGTATGTCGTGCGGCGATCATGGCTCGATTGACGAAATCGATAAAAAAAGAAAAAATAGAGAGTGGGAGGGAGAGAGAAAGCGAACAAGAGTAGCGTCAAATGCCGAGTGCAATTTATCCATCAGAGAACGAAGAGCGTTCTTCTTAGTCGTTAATTAAGAGTTCCTTGGCCAAGAGAAAGAACACAAATTTCGGTCTCGCAGAATTTTCCGGCCAAAGAAATTGTGGCCACCTCCGATCGACCAAGCTGTGCGACTGGATATTAAAATATCGTTTGTATAACTATTGAATACGTAGAGAAAGACGATCTTTGCGAATCTCAAGTTCTCTTTTTTTTTTTGTTTCGTCTCCGTTTTCCCTTTTTCATTGCATCGAGAGAAAAAAGATTCCCCCCAAGAGAATTTTCATTATTTTATTTATTTATTTTTTTTCTCTCTCTCTCTCTCTCTTCATTTCCATACGTCTCGTCTCGCAGCTATGAAAAATCGCGAAGTACCCTTTGAATTGACCAATACAAATCTTTAATATATCGGACAAAAATAATAATGAAAAAAGAGAGATAGAGAAACGTGTATTTTTGGCGTTGTCAGAAACGTGACAATATTAATGTTGTATGCGCGTATGAAAAATTCGAGGGAAACGATTTTCCAGAGTTTTATTTCTTAAATTTTTATCATCCCTTCCCCCTTTCTCAGAAGGAAACAGCCTTTATCTCGTGCGTTCTCGAGCAGCAGACATATCCTTTTTCCTAATTTTTATTTCCGCTACTAAAGGAGGACAGAATTGTTTTTCCTCGAGCAATTCTAACATTTCCGTATTTACACAGATACGCGTTTTCCCTCCCCGCCGAGTTCGAAAGAAAAAGCTTTTCGCTCGTTTATCATTTTCCGAGAGATCGAAGATCGTGAAATCACGAGCGTTTGCTAGTTTACTAGGTTTTTCCTATTTTCTCTCTCTCTCTCTCTCTCTCTCTCTCTCTCTCTAATTTTCCTTTCCTTTCATCGATCAGACCCCATTGTAACAGCGGATAGTGTTAAAACGTTCGAGATTCCAAGACGAATAAGAGGTGTTAATTAATCTACACCCACGCGAAGTATATCTTCACGGATTAATGTCGACCCGACTCTTACTGCCAGCTGTATCATTGTAAAACGGATCCACTTACATGCGTGTACCGCTAAAAGCTGTAAAACACAACCCGGTATTCTCGTAATTCATACATACATACATGCAATAATTGTGTGCCCGAATCGAATGGAATAAAAGAAAATAAAAGAAAAGATACAAAAAAAAAAAAAAAAAAGAAAGGAAATAAATAAACCAATAAAAATGTTAGCGTTTGTGCTAATAATACGTTCAAGCATATTCGCGCGTCCTGTTGTCTCTTCGTTCGTTCCTCCTTTTTCTTCCTCTTTTTTCTTTTTTTTTCTTTTTTTTTTTTTTTCACTCCTACAATCAAAAAAGGTCTTTGGGTATATTCGTATTATTCGAGGAGAGAAAACGTACACGTGAGTATAGAAACAAATCGTATAGAATTGTATTTTCCTAATCGTACAATAATAATAGACGGTACTAACAATAATAGCTGTAACTCTATAAAGTATAAATAATAACATTTTCTCGATGTACCAGTACGATTCCACAGGGGTGGTAATGTCGTCTTCTCAACCATGAACATGCAGATGCAATGCAAGAGTTTTACCGATGTTATTTTACATTGTATTTAGTATCTAGATTCATGGAATATATTTATTTACAATGCAGTCTGTATAATCACAATAGGCTGGTTAGTAAACATATACGTAAATAACGAGCATAAAATACTCTCGCGATAATACCTTGCGAATAACGAATTAATCGATTTCGCTTTAACGAGTACCTATTTAATTAGAAAGAAAAAAAATTATACATACATATATATATATAGACATATCCAACATATAGACTATAAAAGACATATCCAAAACCCGATAAATTAGTGGAAAAAGTATGGCGTCTATGGAGATTGTAACTTTGTCGTATAAAAATATGTGATAACTTTTTTTCTCTCTTTTGTATCCTTCTTTTACTGATTACACGGTTTTGGTTTCGATAAATTCTCTTACGTTGTACGTATTGCTTAGGAACAAGAATCGATGTTTTGTACCATCTATCTATCCTTCGTTGATGTGCGCGTTAAGAAATTAGCATCGAACGAGAGATCTCAACGATCTAGCGAAGCGTTGAACGTGACAGAGATTCGAGGAATAAATTTGCAGTCTTTTTAGCATTGAAAGAAATCTCTTGTGACTCCGTTCGTATACGATTCGTAACGTTTGCCTTGTCCGTAAGTATTTCTTTCTTTTAATTTATTACCAAAGAATTCCTAAAACTCTTGACACGATTTGAAAAAAGAAAATCTATTTTATCGATATTGGAATACGTCACAGACGTTTCGTTCTTTTCTTTACTTTTTTTTTTTTCTCTTTCGTTTTGTTTTGCTTGTCTTAAAGAAGAAGAAGAAGAAATTGAAAAGCGAGAAATCGCAATGGACTTGTCAAAGATAAATTGCGTGATTTCTCGGATAATCGACGCTGCGTCATTGGGTTGCGTCCAACTCGCGTAACGCCTTCTTACTATTTTCCACAAATTCCTGTAATAAAGAAAATAAACAAAGGGTATTATTTAAAAAAAAAAGAGAGAAGGATCGAATATTTGACGTAAGAAATAATTTTACCATCAGTCCGCGGCTCATAAAGTACGGCCTACTAATCCCATCATTTTTCGCACAATCCTCGCAAAAGCAAAGGAATATGGAGTCTATGATCATCTGAAATAAATCGATCGATCAAGGTCATTCCGTTATAAAGTCTCGAAACGTTTCTAATCCTTGTTGATCTTACTTCGTAAATCGAAATGAAGCAATGCGAAACGAGAAAAGCCAATACCCCGGCAAGGGCAATTGGCACCCAGGGATGTTGCAATCCTTCCTTCTTCTATGCAAATAAATACGTGAGAGAAAGAAACTTGGAAAAAAGGGGCAGAGGGTTTCGGACGAATGACAAATATCAACGATGTACCTGTATCAAATAAATTCCAGTGATAACAGTCAACACCACTACCAATACTTTTCCCAAGAACAAAACGAAATCTCCGACACTGTTGATAGCTGCGACCCTCAAAATATTACTCGAGAGTGCTTGGAAGGCCTTTTTCCCGCCGGAACAAAAGTTGCATCCGTATATAGCTGGAAAGGAAGGAAGAAAACAAAAAACAAACAAACAAATATGACACGATGTACGGGACTTTGAAAAATTAGGTTTAAACTTTGAAATGATACTCGAAAGAGAAACGTTAATGAGAGCGATAGAGGAGTACCTGTCTCGATGTAAGCATTTCTGGTAAGAAACTTGAGAGCACACTCGAAGCACCAAAGGCAACACTGACAACACCAAAGAATTCCTCTAACCAGGTCGTTGTCGAACTTCTTCAAACGATTCTGTACGAAGGAGATCATAGCTCTGACCAAACGAACGATTCCAATTATAAGAGCACCGAAAGCTATTGTACCCAAATGATATCTTATGAGATATCCAAATCCTTTAGTCACAGTCAACGATAGTCTCTTCTTATCTCTATCCAAAATAGATCAATCCATTAACACCGTGTTTGGTTTTGCTAGTTGGAGAAGCGGGAAGAAGTTCACCTTGTAAAAAACCAACGAGCCACGGCGAGTGCCACGACCATGTGCTGACAGCCAAGGAAAAACTCGCACATTACGAAGAAAACAAAGAGATTGTACCACCTGGCAGTCTGAAAATCATTATTATTATTATTAAGTAAGAGGTCCTTTCGTTTACAATATATAGTTAAGAACGACGTTACTTACTATCAACAGAGCATCCTTCCTAAAGTGAATCCCCGTTTTATTTTTATAAATGGTACCGGCGCTTTCGATCCAGAGCATGCAATAAATCCAAGCGAACATGCTCAGGCCAATGAGCAGGTACGTCTGTCGAAACGATGATCTTTTTCAGTGTCTGGATTTTGACGACTCGTAAAAATTGATAAAGAATATATTTACGTAGATCGGTTGAAGAAGTAGAGCGGGCATCGAGTAAACTGCCTTTCCCGCTTCGCGAAAGAGTTGCATCACCAAAGCTATCCTTTTTCTCATCACTAAAACGATCAGTAGAGTGATCACCTACGGGGAAGAAATTGGAATACTTTTTCCTTTTGCAAATATTTTCGACGATTACGACAGCTATGGTAATATTGCAATGGACTGACCGTGACGACCGACATTACGATGGCGTAAACGAAATACGCTTGCAGGCTCGAATCTTCTTCGAAATTTTCTTTCTCCGATATATCCTTCGAGTCCAATAATTTTTTCTCTTGATACCAGGCCATCCTGAACGAAAAGAAGAAAAAGGAATTTTATGAAAATAGATGGTTCCGGTGATACGATGGGACGATCGAACGAGCGGACTCACCAGAGATAGGTCGTACCACCGATACAGGCAACTATTACACCGATTAAAACGATGTAAACGATCCATTGTACCATATAACGGAAGGCTATCAGAATACCGAGAGAAAATGCTGAAAACGATTGAATAATTAATGAATCGAGCGATATTCGGAGATTGAGTTTGAGACGATGACAGCAATGATATATTAATGACTTAGATGGTTGATGGCTGACGATGACGATGACGATGATAATGAACGATAACGACGATGGCGTTGATGATGTCACTAACCAAGTGCGATTAGACAGAGATACATCAGCTCTCTCCAAGCCACTCTGAGATCAGTCGACACTTCCTAAAATACCAATGAAAAATCTAATGAATCGTGTTTCAGAATAGTATCGCGTCGTTAAATATGTAAGTCAATTAGGATTTATTTACTTTGTAGAAATTTTCTAATCCGAGCCGTTTAATCAGAGATATGGCGGTGTCCGTTAGTTTTTTGGGTATACAGCGATTTAGAAAGAATATTCTGCAATATAGTAAACATTAGTTTGGACGATCCTTTATTCTCTTATTCTCGCGTTAGAACGGACGTCGTTGAAAGTTTTACTACTCACTGATGCTCCGGGTCGCATTTTTCGACGCATTCCCGAGTTTTTGTACCGTTCAACTCGATCTGTAGATACCTACGAGCGTTAAATGACGTTAGAATTGGCTAATATTGCATGCTCTGTCGCGTGAATTTTTTTTTTTTTTGCCCCCTTTCGATTTTACTTACGGCTTATTTCTGTAGTCGCCACCCTTGCAAAATAACGCGGGATCGGTTTCCCTCGGCGTGATACGGCCGCAAACGTTACCGCAGTTATCGTATCCATATATTATTCGATATATGTCTCCGTTTTTTACTGCATTTGTTATCATAAAAGCCTTTTTTTTTTTTTTTTTTTAGAGAATCGCAAAGAAGATATAATAAAATTAACGTGTGTGATTCTATTAGTGGTATATGCACGTAGATATGATTATATGAACTTACGAATCCTCCGAGCAATGCAATTAGAATAATTAGAGTAATCAAATCGGTACAGGATCGATCGGTTACAAATATTTTCTCGGATCTCCTCGCTGCCATCTCTTCGTTTTCCGGAGTCTGAAAATAATTCCAATTTAAATTTAAAAACGTACGGATAGACAAGAAAGGAAGGAAAAGAAAAAGAAAAGAGAAAGGTAAAATGTAGAATAGAAGAGGTTAAAATTTATGAAATTAATCGATTTTGTCAGGAACGATAAATGAAACGGATACCGGAGAATTACATTCATTTGATTATTATTATTATTATTTTTTTTTTTTTTTTTTTATTCAATTTTTCAAGAAAATGTTCGTTTAATTTAATTTCCCTTTTAGAAATACGAAATGCATGAGATAGCAGTCTGGTCACGTTTACGAATAGACATTGACCAACGGCTTTAAGAAAGGGATCTCGCGTCGCGGATATTTAACTTTTCATTTCCGTTCGCGACTTTCACGCTGATAGAATCAAAAGGAATTCTTGCGACGGGAACGTGCCGGCCGGCCGATTTGCCGATAATAATTCTGTTAGATTAATGAAACGACTTAATTAAATTTTCTCGTTAGCCGTGTCCGAATAATACGTACGTGTATAGCGAGCGATGCATTAAGTTTATTACGAGATATTATCTGTGATAGGAACGTGAAATTAATATAAAAAAAAAAAAAAATACTTTACGAGCAGTATCCAGGTATAACGTTTGTTAAGGAAAAAAAAAAAAAAAAAAAGAAACGAAAAGCGTAAGAGAATCGTATTTGTTTGTGACTCACTCCGGGCTCCACCTTGGAGGAGACCTCGTCCGAACACCCGCAGCAGCCCATCCTCGAGGAATCGATCGAGTCACCCACGTGTGCTCTTGCTCTTTGCAAACGACCGCCTGTCTCGTTGTTACCTTTTTCATTCGAAAAAAGAAAACAATTATCTTCTCACACATTATCATCCTAATACAGAGATTCGATGCGACGATAATCGCGTCGTTCCTTCCTCTCTTTGTATTTTCGTTTAATCTCGCATATCCTTTTGCTCGATTCATGTTACGTTATTTGTAGTACCCTTTGGAGAAAAATTTGTGCACTCGCGGTCGAAGAGAACAATAGGAAAGTTATCGAGCGACACGTATGAAAGTGGGTTATTGGTTCGGCAGATAAGAATGCTTTCCCACCTATATGATGTCGGTTACGTGTAAAAAGAATAAGAATAATATTCTCTCGCGTCGAGTCACTCGCAATTTTTTCGACGATGCGATCTAATCGATCGCAAACGACGTTAAAACGTAGACATTAGTGTCGGCGGAATGAAATTCGCGGCACGCCGGACGTTTCGACCGTAATGCATCGAGAAGCTCGTTCGATTTTTTTAACGCAAACGACTGTCTGTGGGAAACGCGGGAAAGAGGGAGGGAGGGAGGGAGAGAGAGAGGAGGACAAAAAAGCAATGAGATCTCAATGACATTTCCGGGGCACGTGACTCGCGTTATCGATCGATTTCCAAGTTAGTACAGTTTATCGCGGTTATCTCGTTATCCTAGCGCCTAGCGCAAATTCCTAGATCAAATTTAATACCCTCGCTAACTCGTTTCTTATATTTCCTTGGCAATTTTATATCGGACGAGACACGGTCATAGTTCGTGACACGATAAAAGATAGAGTCAAGGAAAACTTTAGCAACTGTTACACAGAACGCACTAATTATACTCGAACTCGTGCAACAACGAATCCCTCGGTATTTATGACTCACCGTTGCTCGTCGTCTCCATGGTCGTCGGAAAACCGAGACGAGAAAAAGAAGAAGAAGAAGAAGAAGAAAAAGAAGTTGAAAAACCGAAAGAAATTGTATCGCTGTTCACTTCTCTAAAATCATCCCGATTTTCTCTTTCTATCGTAAACAGAACGACCGTACGATCCAATTGGATTTATATCGTTGAATAAAAAGTTTTTATCTACGAGCACACCGACGCGTAGAATTGCGCCCGAACGGATGAAAGGCGATAGGAACGTTTGAGAAAGCCGAGCGATAATAGAATCGATCGATCGTCTCTTGATCTATCGTGGAGGGAGTCGATGGTAAACATTTCTTGAAAAATATCAACGCGCGAATTCGTGGAAGAAAGGAATGTCAAGAGGTTTCGAAGAAGACCGCAGGTAAACTGCATCGTCGTCGTCGTTCTACGGATTGAACGCACCTGGTAGTGGATCCAGGTTAAGCACGCCCATCACAATGGGCGGTTCCCCTCCAAAGCCCTTTTCTACCTTTTACGGATTAAACCCTCTTCTTCCGTAGGAGACTCCGAGGAGAGAGCGACGAGAAGGAAAGAAAAAAAAAATATTTATATATATATATATATATACATATACATATACACCTCTCGAGATAAAAGACGTTTCCGGGTCATTCGTTTTTGCGAAGATCGAAGAGTGGCGTCGATCGATCGTACGAGGAAATGAAATACGAGAGCGATGTTATTAGTCTGTCTCCCCGTAACATGACCGAGCAAGCATTGATACGATTAGAGATGATGCGTTTATCGTTGAAACAAGTGCTCCTTGATGAATCGATATCACGCATCGACTCGTACACACCCACATCATAACAAATTGGAGTGGCTTTCTCTGGACGACGAGCGTCATCCTCGTCGCACGCCAATTGGAAACGTTTATTATTATTTAAAAACACGATTCGAGTTTTCTTCTTTACGATTGTAGGGAAAGAAAGAAAGAAAGAAAGAAAGAAAGAAAAAGGAAAGAGAAAATTGTGACGATTCTGCAATCAGAGTATCGTACGGTCCCGTAATCGGGTTGCGCAACGTCCTCTCCTCTCTCTCTCTCTCTCTCTCTCTCTCTCTCTCTCTCTCTCTCTCTCTCTCTCTCGCATTGTCATTGAAAAGAAACAAGCCGCGCCGTAGGTAGTCCACTCGTGTAGAGTGAAAATAATTAACGTTTAAAACAAAGGATCATTGTCGGTCTACTACTCGCTTTTAAGTGGGCGTACGAAACGCGCGTGGAATACACGAGCATGGATTATTTCAACGAGTAACTCGGCAAAAGGCGTGCCACCGACAACCTGTCGCTCTCGCTGGAACAGAGGTACTCAACTTTGCCCTTGGGAGAGAATTAGAAAAGAGCCGCAAAAGTACCCTACCCCCTCTCTCCGTCTTATCCCACCGTAAGGATCGTGATCGTGAAATTGCTCCCGAGGCACGCGAGCCTTAAACTTTCTAATCAATTACAATTGGGGAGGGAGGGGGTGGAGGGGTGGGGCTAGCAACTATTACGATCGTAGGATAGAAACTGGAATCTGTATTAGACAAAGAAGCAGGGCTTCTCAACTCGATCTGGATCATCGAGAGAATTCCATTAACGATAGAATGAATCGCGAGGATCGTAATATAGTGTAAAGAGAAACTCTCTCCGATGGAGGCTTTCGATTTATGGTCGACGAAGGAACGCTATCGTATTCGTTTCGTTTCGCCTCCTCTTACCGCTGATCGAATGGCGGACACACTCTTCTATTTTCGATTCCCGATAAACCGCAGGACGATCTTTCCATCGAGCGTTCGTCCGTCCGAGAAAGCCCTCTGTTAATCCTTTCGTCTCTACGATTTCCCTTTTTAATCGTCGTCGACGATGAAGAAGAAGAAGAAGAAGAAGAAGAAGAGGGACACCGAGAAATCGATCGAAATTTCGTCGTTCTTCGACGAGTCAAAGTAAGAAGTTGAACACTGTGGCGATTCGATCGAGCGATCTCCACTCGAACGAGAGCACTTTCGAAGAGAGAGAGAGAGAGAGGGAGAGAGAGAGAGAGAAAAAAGAAAAACATTCGATGACTTCTCGTTGGAAGTTATCCTATCGAAGATTACATAAAACGTACGAGTTACTCGAGTAAGCGATCGATCGATCGATAACCAATCTTATCTATCGTACTAACCTTAAAAAGTCGTATCTCCCGCGTAGAACATCGCCATTGTTATCGACAGTTTCCACGATCACGTGACTTTGTATTTTCCTTTGTATTTTCTTCGAAGGCGCATCGGACGAGGCCACCGTCGCCGCCGAGCCGCGTCGGTTTCGCGTCAAAAAAAAGGATACGACGTGAATCGTTTCTAAAACGATGATATAAAACTTTGCCTCTATACTTCGTGGACGGAAAGGAAGAAGCGTTCTCGGTCGAGTACGTTCGCGACACTAACCGCGAAAGAGAGAGAGAGTATATACATGCTGGAAAACGATGCCACTCTCTTTCCCACTCTTTCTCGTCGATGTTTTTCTTTTTCTCTCTCTCTCTCTCTCTCTCTCTCTCTCTCTCTCTCTCTTCGTCCCTCTCTCTATACCTACTGGATGACACACGCCTGCCTGTGCCTTTAGACGTCTTGCAGCACGACCCCCCTTCTTATTACTCTTCTTTCTTCTTTCGACTTTATCTCCGTTAGAGCTACTATCCTTCCACGCGATTATCTTTCCAGTCGGCGGAACGTTGCCGATTATTCAAGGTTCCTCGTGTTCCGTTTATACGTCTCCTCTATACGTCTCTATACGTATGCGCGCCGGTTACACGCGTATGTATCTACTATGTATGCTTTCAAGATAATCGTCCGACATCGCTTGGGATTCCATTAGCGGATGTCCGACAATATGATTACTTCGTTCGCAAATCCGTTATTATTCGTTAGAGCACCGATACGTATTTCCTGCCCTAGATTTTCTCACGCGCGAGAGACCGCGAATCCTATATATATATATATATATATATATATATATATATATATATATATATATATATATATATATATATATATATATATGTGTATGTATTATGTATGTATGTATGTATAAATACCGAATAGCAATTTGATCCACCGATTAAATTCGCGTATTACTCGACGAATATAATAAATAATATCGGAGGCAAAAGTCGGGATGAAGTCTCGCGTCCGGCTTTTACGATAACGTAGCTTCCGTTGCGGTTTACCGTTCGCGTGCAACTAAACCAATGGATAATCTTCCCAAACGAACGAGACCCGTTTGATACTTAAACGCAAAACGCGGTTCGTCGACCCAAGTCCAAACAAGTTTTATCTATTTAGCCGTAGGATCTACTACTACTACTACTACTACTACTACTACTAGTCGTAGATGCGTGACGCGGGACGACGATCGGTATCCTTATGAATCTCTTATTTCGATCGTGCACGCATGCATTCTTCGACCGAACGACGCGCATACGCCACGATGACATTTTACCTCGTTCGATTTTAATGTTCTATCGACTTCGATATAACTTTCGAACGAACGATCGTTCTCGCACAGAAAGTATCTCCCCCTTTACCCGTGTTCGGTCCGCACGGATTTTGAGGTTAGCTCGGACGATCGCTCATAAATTTAATCGTCGACGTATCGGGTTCCCTTTTCTCAAAGATCATATTTTTTCTTTTTCTTTTTTTTTTTTTCCAACGAGAATAAGGAAACAAAGCATCGTTTTCGAAAAAGATCGCGCTCTGTTTGATACCTTTTTGGATCGCGCGTACGCGAAGACGATCTTTTGTTATCTTTCTACTTTCTCCTCGTTGTTGTCTTTTTCCTCTTCGAAGGCCGATAAAAATGTGTCTTATCTACTTAATGCCTTTCGTTGCAGCAAGGACGTATACCGTGAAACTGGTGTATCCGGATGGATGGCTCGTAGCCAAAGTTGGCTGGTCGAAAATTAGAACGTTTGAGATTGGGATCGTCGACGCGACGAGTACTCGTTACGTACGCGTACATCTCCTTTTCTTACCGTCATCTTTACGAGCCTAGGGCTCGACGTCGATCCGTTGTTCGTGACGTCTCTCTACCAGGAATAACGTTACGTATCATTTACTTTTCTATTATCATTATTATTATTTCAACGAAGAGAACGCATTATTGTAAAATATTCAAATCCCCGTGTACGCGTATATAATACTATGCAGTACCGAAACGACATTTATCGATTCCGTCTCGGGCCATGCTTCGTACGTTTTACGATGATAACCATCTTAATTGTAACGCGATTCTCATCGTCGCTGTCTCATATTCTCGGGAATTATTCGTCGTCGATGTCGATCACGATCGATACGAGCGAACGAGCATACACCTTGTATCGACTCCTCTATCGAGGGGAACGATAACGTGCCTCGACGCGTGTTAAACCCGTGATCGACGATAAGAATCTCCAAATAAAATCATATCGAACGCAATTTCGGACAAAACTAATACGATGAACCTGTCCCGAGTACGGGAGAGATGATCCAAAGAGAAGGAACAAAGAAAGATTTATAAATTTCCGACTGGTGCCGCGACCTAGCGGAGGAACTTTGAAACGTTCCTCGAAAGATCCTCCACCGGTCGATAAAGTCGGCATTTTCGGCTACTCTCTCTCTCTCTCTCTCTCTCTCTCTCTCTCTCTCTCTCTCTCTCTCTCTCTCTTTACCCACCGCGTAAGAATACCGTGGCTCGAAAATGGAAGCCATCGTACAGGGGTACATGCCAAGTTTTACTGCGCAAAACCGTTCCCTTTCGTCATTGCCAAAGAAAGATCGAGATTCGTCGGGTAGTTTATTTCGAGTCTAACGCAACTAACGGCACAAAATTTACGGGAAAAGAAATAATGCTCGGAGAGACTTCGCACTTACTGTTAATTGAAGTCATCTCCATGGTGAATCGGGCAAGCTCCCCAGGTCTCTCTCTCTCTCTCTCTCTCTCCCTCTCTCCCTCTTACTCTCAAGAACGAAAGAATAAGAAAGAAAGATGTGTTCTACTCACTCCCTTTTTATAGACATCCTCCCGATAATTCGATTCTTCCTGACGGCATACGAGAGATATTCCCTTTTCACGTAATCGTTTCGATCGGCGGAACGACCGGGAGTCCGTAAAAATAGTTACGGGAAGGGTCGAATTGAAAGGAAAGAGACGTTTCTCCTCCTCGATAGAGAGTCGAGCGTTTGCCCCTCGCTGGACCGTGAGAACATACTCAGCTTCGCGAAATGTATCTCTCACGATACCGGCGCGCTTCTTCTTACGATATATCGATTCGAACGCGACGATACCTTCGAGTTTCCTTCGTTCTTACCTTTTTCGACGCGTATCTTACCCTTTATATTTTCTCGATCGCGTATAACGTGACACGGAAATAATAATCAAGGAGCGAGACGAATTATCGATGTCGGCAAATAAAAGGAAAGAACGCGTAATTGATCTTGGAAAAAATCAATCGCTCTTTTCGACTTGGCCGTTTATTTGACTTATCAACGAGGACTCGTTGTTGTTAGATAAAAAACAGAAGAAGAAGAAGAAGAAGAAGAAGAAAAATAAGATAAAGAAAAAGAAAAAGAGAAAGGAGCGCAAGTTATTAATATCAGAGGAAAGATTCGATCGCGCGTAACTCTCTCTCTCTCCCTCCCTCTCTCTGTCTCTCTCTCTCCCTCTCTTCTCGTCGAGACCTTGCGCTACGAAAGAATTGAATCGCTGCCAATTAATCTATAGCGAGGATGAGTTGCGTCAGGAATTGCGGTCGGTCCTCACCGATTCGTACTGGAAATTTGCGGAGGAAAACGTAATCTTTACGTAAGGCCAAACTTTTCGATACGATACTGCGCAAGGAAGACGCAACGGAGATACAAAGATAGACATTGGGGATTATTAAAAAGCGCGGGCGTGGACGCGTGCGTGCGCGCGCGCGCGCGAGAGAGAGAGAGAGAGAGAAAGAGAGCGCTTTGCGGAGTTTATTTAACGAAATCGAACGAAATTCTTATTGGTTAGGTTCGACGCGAAACGGATGTGGCTACTGGAAGGAGCTACGAATTTTCGTCTATATGTATTTGTCTCTCTCTCTCTCTCTCTCTCTCTCTCTCTCTCTCTCTCTCTCCCCGACCCCTGCTATCCTCGTTTTTCTCGTCTCCAAGCAACAAACGAACGGACGAGTGTAGGCGCGGACGTGCGCGCGCGCGCGCGCGCTCTCTCTCTCTCTCATCATCGATCCATATTGCAAACTGCGTTTAACGCAACGCAGACTCCAAGCCGACTGGACCAAATCTCTGAAATTATCTTCGTCCGTTTAGGTGGCGTTGATTCTCGTTTCGTTACCGCTTTCGACTCCGATTCGATCCTTTAGGATGCGGGATCGTACGTACTTATATATATATATATATATATATATATATATATATATATATATATATATATACAGATTCACTAGGGGATATAAAAAATTATTATAAAAAAAAAAAAAGAAAAAACAATATCGAGGATGAAAGAGGAAAAACGTATGACCCGTGAGGTTTATTTCGTTCGGAAGAGATAAATGAAAAAACGATCACACTTTGAAGATTATTATATATTAATTATATTCAGTCGTTGCAATCACCTTATTAATCACGTTAATCATTTATTCAATTTGTCTTTAAACGTATGCGCGTGTTGTAGACGCGATCGGCACGCGCGTAGCTTCTTCTCTCCTCCCTCCTTACATTTTTCTCTTTATCATCTTTCTTTATCTTTCCGCTTAGCCAATTATCTTCCTTCGCTCTATTCGTTCCGTCGCTTTTCCCTAAATTCGCTGCAATCTTTGTCGTTTGAAAAAAATATATATGCGTACGCTAGAACAAAGCCGGCACGAAACGTTTTTCTCTCTTTCTCGAAAAAATGTCAACTATCTATCTTCTCGTCCTCGGCTGATTCGTCGTCGAACCTCGAAAGCGGTCGATCCTCGATCTCTTCTCCTTACCACTTCTCGTCCTACTATCTTTTCGTTCCTTTAACGCGCGAACGCCTATGTAATGATAATGATTAAAATAGTTTGATAATTCGTTAACATCGTAATTCGTTACCGAATCGCCGGCCATCGCTAAAGTTAGAATTCCGATCTAATAAGAGAGCGGAGGAATCGAATCGAACGACAATGCCGGCTAATTTGGAGGTCCCGAATCGAACGCGAAATAACGTTCGTTTCTATCGTAACGCAACGATAATGACAACAATACTATACTAAAATACTAATGATAATGATCGTATACGTACGAATACGTGAGGACATTTGTAATCGAAACGAAACGCGAAAGTTGAGAGTTTTTCAAACGTCGAAGCGTCGTCGTGCAGTATGTACGAAAAGTCACTTTGAACTTCCTCCCCTCTCTCTCTCTCTCTCTCTCTCTCTCTCTCTCTATCTCTCTTTCTCTTTATCTGTCTTGGTTCTTCGTTGACGTTGTTCGTAACTTTATCGTATCGGCGAGCGTTTTAATAGAATATTTAATTCGCTAAATTCGTCAGAGAAAACACAAAAATATTTCCGTCGAACATCCTTCTTCAGGTACAATCTTACGTCGCGCACGCCGTTCGTCGATCAATTACGTGCCTCGTGCGAATCGTCACTGGCCGTACCACATATCGTTGCTTATCCGTTCATTCCTTTCCTTCCCTCGTATTTTTCTTTCCTATTCCCTTTATTTTTACCACCTCTTAAATATCCCTTTTCGCATACCATCGAGATAATCGTACGGAGAAAGAGTACATTGTATACGTGAATGCTCGAGTGTGAACGTTGTGTGTGTGCGCGCGTGTGTTTGTGCGTGTGTGTGTGTGTGTGGTGTGTTTCTGTCGGTATACGTATATAATATATGTTGTATACGTACATAGCTATATACACGCACATATACCTATATAATTTTCGTATCGATATATGTATATGTATATGTATACGTATGCATAGAGCCACGCTAATTTTAATAAGTCATAGTCCCTCTTTTTGTAGTTTTTATAAAAGTACGAAAAAAAACTATATCGATTTCACATACGACCGCGGGGCGTTTAACGATCACGCGAAACTACACCTACGTATTCGCGGAGACATACGTTTTTTGGATCTCACCGAAAGGAAGCAAGTACGGAGTCTAATAAAATACATCGTTTCATTGTGTCTTTTTTTTTTTTGTCCTTTTCTTCTTTTTCTTTTTCTTTTTTTTATATCTCTTTTTCCCCTCTGTATACTTTTTCCTCTTTGCTCATTTAGTCGTCCTCTCGTTTCGAGAATTCGACGAACCAAAAAGCCGCAGCACCGTCTTTGGACGTTCGTCGATCGAATCGATTAGAAGATATCTTTCTTTCTTTCTACATCTTTGCCGAGGACGGCGATTTCACAATTTTCATTTTCACAAATCCTTCCTTTTATTTTTTTAGGCCTTTACGACGTGTCCAGAGATTTCGTTATGTGCGCCCGAATCTTTTGCGCCTGTCTCTCTCTCTCTCTCTCTCTCTCTCTCTTTCTCCTTCCCTCTCTCTCTCCCTGCCTCTCCCTGCCTCTCCTTACCGTCGTTATTAGCGACAGGAGAGAAGTCGGATTATAGTTGCACTAAGCACAATCCTCGTTTCTCTTTACAAGCACGTCGAATATTTTATATTTTTTCTTTCTTTTATTTTATTTTTTTTGTCTTTTCTTTTTCTTTATATATACACACGTATATATATATATATATATATATATATATATATATATATATATATATAAAGAGCTCCAAAGCGCGCGCTTAATATCATACGGTTAACGAATGGCAATTAGGAGAAACACGATCAATTCCAAAAGTATTCGCAGACTCGACGAGGATCCCAGTGCAGTCGCCGACGAGCCGAGTACTGCAATGAAAAGTAGGATATCTAAATGAGTTTACGAAAATAACGATATTTATAATATTCTCGGTGATTAAGTTTTAATAACACTTTCGAAAAAAAATCGACAAAGCGACGGTTTTAAAAAGCGTCGTTTTAAAGTTTTAAGGATCGAGGAGGAGGAGGAGGAGGAGGAGGAGGATCAAACGTTCGTACTTTAAAATTAAACGTCGTTGGTTAATCCAACGAGATACATAATCTCTTCGATATTCGAAACAAACGAAAGATAAAACGGACAACGAAAGAGACAACGAACATAGTAAAAGTCACCTTTCACGCCGACTTGACCGTCGGGCTTCCTCTGGCCGGTTTGAAAATTAGGAGGTGGTTGAAGATAGTTGATACCAACTATAGTAGCCGCGGGTTCATAGTGTATAACCCTCGGGCGATCCTCCTCGGCGCTCACTTCCGTGCTCTGCCAATAAATGTCGTATATCGAGGCGCTGCAACGTATTTTCAGCTTGCCGTTCACGAAGTGGTCGTGCGTCACGAGAAATTGAAGGCCGATCTGGGACACCTGCCATTCGGACTCGTTCGTGTCCAACGGACTGTACGTTTTCACGTGGGATGGAATGGGCTGTAAACGAGAAAGAGGGAAGGGAAAAAAAAAACAACGATATTTCTTTTTGCTCGAGGATAAACGTACGAACGGAGAAGAAGAGCATCGCGTTGATAAACACTTTATACGCACGGGGCCATTCTATCTTTAAAGCTTCGAGTACGCGCTCACTCTCTCTCTCTCTCTCTCTCTCTCTCTCTCTCTCTCCCGTATTACGCCCTATCGTAAAGGCGTACGACCAAGATAGTAGCGTTAGTAGCGAACGTTCGCGATATCTAGTCGAGGAGATTTAAGCTTTTCCTATTTTCTCATGCATTGCTAACCAATCTCTTTCTCTTCGCTCCCTTCCCCCTCCCCCCACCGACCCACCCCACCTACCTTTCCAACTTTGTTGGATCGCGAAAGAGCTTTAAATCACGTTTATATGCTTTTTGATACTCCAATCAAACTTGATATCTACTACTTGATAAAGAATGCGCGTATATCCGCGGATAATATAGAAAAATTTCAAACCGAAATAGATATAGGCGTTATCGAGCTCGCGAGAGAAGAATGTCGCTCGAAGATCGTAGAGCGACGTTGACGATCGCATACCTGTCGATCGTTGATGTACCAGGTGAGATTGGCCGCCGGCTTGCTACGTCCGGATGTGCAGTTCAAACGAAGTCTATCGTCGATCCGGTATTTCCTCCTTAGTCCGTGTATCGAAGGCCTTTGAGAGGGTAATTCTACAAAGCAAACGAACCAACGTCTACATGTATGTACGTACGTACGTATGTATGTATGTATGTATGTATGTATGGCAAGTATGCGAAGCACGTTCGAAACGTAGCTTTGACGTTAGCCAAAGTCTTGAGACTCGAGCCACCCCTACATACCATCCATCCATCCACCCACCCATCCATCCATCCATCCATCCATCCATCCATCCATCCATCCATCCATCCATCCATCCGACCATACACCCATCCATTTCTCTCTTTCTCTTACACGTAACCCCTTTCCCGTGCGATTCAACTTTTTCGAAATTGATGCGAGAGCGCACAATATGGAAACAAGTATAAAAGATTTTTCCCTTATTACTCGACGCATCGATGCGTCTGCAATATTTCGAAACATCTATCAACGATATTGGATGCACCGGAGCACATCCCTTCCCTATCTATCTCTCCGCAATCTCCTTTTTTTCTTTATTAAGAGTAACGCCGAACATTAAGCTCTAGTCAAATTGTTCGAGGTTTGTTGGCTCGTTTAAACTGGCGATCGAAAGTTGGCGGGATTTGCAGTTCGGGGATTAAGAGAAACTTTGAATATTTATGCTTACCGACGACATTCATGGTGGCCGAAATCATGGCCGTGTGGAAGGAAGGTGCATCGGCGGATACCTCGCAGCTGTACAAGCCTGCAGCATCCAGCTCGAGATTGGTCAACGCTACTTGGGTCGCGTTGCTCTCCGATTTCTGCGAAATAAAGGAAAACAGAATTTCGATGGCGCTTTAGACAAAATGTAAAGGCAATTCGGACTATGCGCGTGCGTCTCGCCCACTTCTAATTACGGTCCATCTCTGATTTCTCTGAAGGCGGGAAATTCAAAAAGAAAAAGTACGTTTATCTCTGCAGACGACACATTTATCTCCGTCAATTACACGCTTTAACGCGTACGACCAACCCCTTTATTACTTGGAGAACTTTAAACGGCCTTTCTAATGGCGCTCGTTTCAACCCTTTCCTCCCTCCCTCCCTCCCTCCCTCCTCTCATACTTCTTTCATCGTCGAATTAAATTAATACGAACCTTTGAAATCATCTTAAAGTTCAATCTCGCCCTTTTTCAGAGTTCGATCTTTCCGATCTACCTTTCTTTTCAACTTTTCTTTCTATTTCTCTTTCTTTTCGTGGCCGTTACATTAATTACCTTCTACGCCGGTCCGCTCATTAATTTATCTCACACGAATATCTCTAAGTAGACTCTTTCTCTCTCTCTCTCCCCTCGCCCCTCTCTCCTCTTTTTTCATTTTCTTACACATACAGACACACGCACATACGAGCCATTGAACACGAGCTTTTGTACGAAAAGTCCCAGACTCTGCTCGGAGCTTATTTTTTCAAGCGCTTCCGAAGCACGAGCGTGTCATTAAAGTCAAGAGATTGTGGCCTAGCTGGAGGGAAGCTCACAGGGTGAAAGCGCCAGTACGAAAGTACGGGGAATATTAAATAGCGTTTTCATCGATTTTCTTTGCTTAAAACGTAACTTTAAAGAGGGAACGATTAGACAGCAGCAGAGTGTGTGTGTGTGTGTGTGTGTGTGAGAGAGAGAGAGAGAGAACAAGACAGATCTGCCGATGAAGTTGAGAGTACGACAGTAATCTGCATAAAATATTTTCCTAACAACTTTCGGACAGGTGCTTTAGCAACGAGTGCTCCCTTGGCGCCCTTAAACCTCTTGTCAAAGCGGAAAATCTTTCACGATCATTGAGAAAACATCGAAAGAATTTTTAACGACGCTCAAAGATACCACAAAACGCTCTTACCACGGTTAAACGTTTTCGCCCAAACTTTCCTATTCCCTTTGAGTGTATTATTTTTCTTTTTCCCCGAAATAAAAAATCAACGAACTCGGCAGTCCAAAAACGATCATTCCGTAATCGAAATGCAATCAATGCCGAAATACGCGCGGCCTATTAAAAATTGCGAACGCGGAAGTATTCTGATCCTCCAATTCACGTGTTCGACAAACAATATAATATCCATATAAATTTAATCTGGCTTCTACGTTTAATAATATTCCCCCCGGGATTGCATCGATCCCGAGCCGACCGCCGTCGGACTCGAAGAAGAGAGAGAGAGAGAGAGAGGGAGGGAGAGAAGCGAATCGTACGGACTTTTTTCTCTTGTCTTTCTTTATATTGCGAATAACATCGATCCGACGAAGGAGACGGCGTCTTCTAGATGCAACGTTTTATGTTTATTCGTCGTAGACGATAGATATCGTTTATGGGTTGCGTTACGTGCAACAAGGAGGAGCCAAGGTTGAAAGAGAGGGTAGCATCGAAACATTCCGATTTAAACGTTACACGGGAGTCCTTTTGTTTCTCGCGAGCTCGATAAAATTCAATCGAGCGCTTTCGAGAATTTCCCTGTGTGAAAAAGAAGGGGAAAAAGAGAAAAACAGAGAGAGAGAGAGAGGGGGGGGGAGAAGGAAAAGGAGTAGATTAAATGCACGCGATCAAAGTTATCAGTTATTTGGGCAGGTAGTTAGATGGATCTTTTGTTATCGGCTCGATAACGCGCCAACAATTTCGGCCCAATTGTTCTCGAGCTTCGATACGTGCGCGAATAGATTTACAAAATATTCGCCATAATCGTCAGGAAAAATGATCGTCCTTTCCAAATATTCTCTCGTAAGAGTGGCGATTTTTTTTCTGTGGACACGCTTTCGAATCTGTTCGAAACAATGACAATGTGAATTACTCGATTATTCAAAGGGAGGTTTTTTCCTTTGCGAATGTAACTTAATATTATCCTTCCGCTCGGAAAAAAACGATTACAAAAAAAGTTTCTCCTCTCTAAGGATACGAGAATTACACGGGGATAAAAATGAAATCGATCCCCTTTCGTCACCGAATAGCGATAACGGAAAAGGAAAAGGGGAGATGAAAAATAAAATAAAACACGAGGAGAAGAAAGGAAGAACTGGCGACAAAAAAAAAAAATATCTCTCGCGTAATTTTATCGCAGATATTGTTATTCCCGTTCGTGAGAAATGTAGAAAAAGAAAAATGTAGAAGGAGAAGAAGAAGCGTATTGCCTCGTGAAACGTTTCGTGGAAAAGGTTTCCCTTAGAGTCGCGGTACCGTGGCATTAAACGAAGCTTGTGGCGAGAGAGAGAGAGGTTGCGAGAAGGGTTGGAAACGACAGAAGAATAAGGAGAAAAAAGAAAAAGAGAGAAAAGAAAAAAAAATAATCAACTCTCGTCGTTCGGGGGAAAAGCTTCATCGGGAAAGTGTCGAGAGTAATTTTATAATACGTTTCGCCTTAAGATAAGATATTTTTCTGTTAATGAACTCGTTCTCGGAGCGATCCTACGTACATAGCTATGCCGAGCTTCCTTTTCTTTTATTTCCTTTCTTCTTTTTCCCTTTTCTTTCTTTTTTTTTTTTTTCTTTTCCTTCTTTCCCTATACAGGATTCGCCATTGAAAGAAAATTGTAAGGAACGTGCCAAACGTGACGACGACGGAATGCTCGCTTTTAAGTCTGTCGTCGCAAAGTGGCCACGATCGCTTGGGCAATTAATTTACATCATCCATTAGACTCGAACAAGGAAAACCTCTTCGAGTATCGTCGAGAAAAACGACCTTACCATGTCTACATATGTATATATGCATATTCGGGTTATGGCATAAAGCGTTACAAACTATGCATTTTCATCGAGATCGTTACGAACGTTGATTTTTAATGAATGACAAATAGAAAGTAGACAAAAGGTATTTTAACAATGTATTTTTACATTAAACAATCGGACCCGTCGAGCGACGGTTTAATTTATGAACAAATTCGTGAGAGTGAGTTTCGGCGGCGATACGGTTGGATAAAAATTGTAGACTTCCTCCCCGGGGAGAGAAGGATGGGATGGAAATTGAAAAAAAAAAAAAAAGAAAGGAAGAAAGAAAAGTAAAACAAAAAGGGAGCGAATGAAATTAATCGTACCCTTCGTCGACGAAAAAAAAAAAGAAGAAAAAAAAAAAAGGAAAGAATTACATACGCGTACACGTATACGTACGATCGAGATATCGCGTAAATCAAAAGCTCGCTAAATCATTGGACCGTGTCGTGTAAAACTACCCTCGTAGACCGAGCTACGATCCTCCTAAGGGCCATACCTTTTCCTTTCAAGGTCTTACGAGAAGAGAAGGACCCAAGAGGAGAACGGTTGCCCTCTCCAATACGAAAACTTGTTCGCGAAATATCTCGATGCCATATTTTACTGGGTTCGATTATTGTTCTTCATCCAACTTCTTTCTCTCTCTCTCTCTCTCTCTTTAGAACGATAAATCCTACAGGAGGTTTTCTCCTTCGGGATATACCTGCTTTTTCCTTTTCTTTTTTTTTCTACTTTCGCGGAAAAGAGCTGCTCCTCGAGATTACGCGAGAGCGAGAGATAAAAAGGTGTCGGTAAGTCGATTCGGTGGAAAGTAAATGGGAGAGAGATAGGCTAACTAGAAAAGCATAGTCGGCGTTGCAAACTCACCTTTACCGTCAAGTTCCCATTGGGAAACGTCTTGACGACCGGGTTCTCGTTCGGAGCGTAACGATAAAACTCTCGACCCCCTTTGTACCACTTGACTGCATACAACGGGTCTTGTTCTATATCATACCAACAATTCAGCAAGGCTGTGTCTCCTTTCCTTACGGCCGTCGGTATTTGGACACGGACCTCTCGCAGACCAGAGCAGATTCCTGACGATAATCAAAAAGGAATATCAATATTTTTCTTTCAATCGGCTCGACTTTATCGTCGATCGTTTCAATTTCTAACATTCGATGATGTTACGAACACGAATACGAATACGAATACGAATACGATAACGTCGAGCGTATGCGGATAAATGTGAACTTTGACTTTCTTGCGTCAATGAAACCGGGCCAAAGATGGGACGGGAAGTGGGATAAAGTGAGGTGTCGTTAAAATTTCGAACTCGGCGCGTTTCGACGAATGGAACCTCTCGCGTAATTAGATCAACGCGATTAAGCGTCGGAGCGGGGAGAATAGGAGCGATTAACGCGATTAACGCGATGCTGCGACTCGATCGCGTTTCCGAGGTACATGCCAAGGAGGAACGTTCGCACGCTCGCGCGAACGGTGTCGTTAAAGCGCCCTACGATTACCTTCAAGGATATCGCAAATTACTTCGCCTCCTCGGTACTTTCTTTCGGAATAGTTCCGGCTCTCTATGTACTGTATCGCGTTCTTCTCCTTAGTTTCGATCTTGAAACCCGTACGACATTAATATATTTCAAAATGTCGACTAATTTCTATCGTGCGTAAAAGTCTATCGACGTCTTGCGGATTCTCTTGGCACAGATACGCGGCAGCGTCTGTTGGAATTTTAACGCCGATCATGAATACCTTTTGATGATATTCTTTGGGCAGCAACGTGGGGGGGGGGGGGGGGGAAGAAAAAAGGAAATAAAATTTTTGCCTCGTTCTTGGGTAAGAACGAGAGAAGGAGACGAAGAAATCGTTCTCGCACGAAAAGGAGAATGGTCTTCGGAATAAATCGGGTCGCTTCCCACGGAGAATTACACCACGTTCTCGTTATAAAAAGGCGACTCGAAGTTTTAAAGCAACGGTCTATTCAAGACGTTCTTGCGGATAGGAGAGGAAAGGAAAAGGAAAGAAAAGGGGATGGAAAAAAAATAAACGGACAAATCCAGACGGGACGAACGCCGCTCGACAGAATGAAAAAATCGACGCGAAGACATCGACGTGCTTTGAAGGGGGGGAGGGGAAAAGGAAAAAAAGAAATAAAGAACAGGGATGAGAACATTGACGCAAAGCCCAAACGAAAAGCTTCGAGTATTTGCGAGCGGCGGTGTCGCGTTTCTCACGAGTAAGCTCGCGTGTTTCGATCCTTAACACCTGTGCTACTGCGTGCATTTTTCATCTGTGGAACGAGAGCGCGAAGGTGCTACTCGTCCGCGGAATAAGGTGCAAAAAAAAAAAAGAAAAAAAGAAAAAAAGAAAAAGAATAGAGAGACAGAGAGAAAGAGAGGAGAAATTCAATTCGTTCCGAGACACTAGTACCCGGACACCCCCTCCTTTCGATTCACCGCTTTAACGTCTCCGTTGGAATAGGGATATCGATGATCGTTCGTATTTCTCCTCCTAATACTTAAGTCGATTAACGACGAGCGACGTTTGAAACGATAAATGCAACGATAATGCTTTTTACGTACAGACCTCGCGGGATCGTTGCAACGGAATCGATAGTTCGATGATGCACGATACTCGCATTTTATACTCGCGCAGAAAGGGAGTAAGTACGCTGCGTTTTCTCCAATTAAGAAAATAAAAAAGCATATTTCGAGAGGGGTGCGAGAGTAAGAGAAAATGACGTCTGCTCGACGATAAAAATTTCTCTCTCTCTCTCTCTCTCTCTCTCTCTCTCGCTCTCGCTCGATACGATTTATTAGAACGCTCGAATCGAAACGGGAGACAGGGAAACTCGTGCTGCTTGCGTATCGTACGAGAGAGATTAGAATCTTTTCAGAGAGAAAGAAACCATCGAGTCGTTATATAAACCCCTCTTTTTATTCCCTTTGCATTCTCTTTTCCATTTGTATTCGACAATTCGTTCGTTTTATCTACAGGTATGTGTATGAAATGTATAAAAACGAAAAAAATAAATAAGACGCTCTTGGCAATCATGCCTGGAAGGAAGGATCGTTAAGGCCGAGTATATTAAGTTTTTATTAAAAAAAAAAAAAAAAAAAAAAAAAAAAAGAAAGCTCGTGTTATCGACGATACGATCAAAGCAACCACCGTCTTCTTTTTATTTCTCTTATCCGTGATACTACTCCCTCTCTCTCTATCTCCTCCCCCCCCCCCCTCTCTCTCTCTCTCTCGATTCTTCCTTTTTTGTTAGAAGGAAGTACGCTAACAGAAAGACCGTCTAGAAAATAAATCCCCGCGGACGGTAAGCCGAGCCGAAAGCTCTGTTTGTCCGTCTTAAAACCAAAGCCGGGAATCCTTCTATCGTACCAACGTTCTCGAGTTCGGTCGATGAAATACACAAGAGATGGAAAAAGAATGGAGACAGATAGATAACCGATATCCGTGATCGGGTTCGACGTCTTTTTTGACGGATGTTTTCGTTGTTTTTCCTTGCTCTAAAGGAGGAACGTTTCAAATATAAAGGGATGCTCGATGAATATTTATGAAAGAGAATAAAAAAAAAAAAAAAAAGAATAAAGGAAGAAAAAAAATCGTAAAAAGAAAATGTTACGAGCAGGGACGAATCGAACGATGAGCCAGTATCGAGGAGTTGGTAAAGTCCGGTTCGAATCCCTCCGGATGCGAGGAACGTAACTCGAAGGCGCCAAGGATCTTCCGCGTAGCTGGTAATTTCAACAACGTAACGATAACGATTGTTCTCGCTCGGTTTCTCTTATCTGAAAGAGAGGTCTGCACGTTTCCAACTATTACGCGCGCGCTTGCGTGTGTGTGAGTGTATTCGCGCGCCCGATGGAAAAAGAGAGAGAGAGAGAGAGAGAGAGAACAAAATCGTAACATTCACGAGGATTACGTAAATTACGTCGAAAACAGATCGACCTTTGATAATAATTAATTCTTTAATTAATATTACGATCGATAAGCGAACACGGTTAAGGCCCCATCGTCGATTTTCATAAGTGAGATAAACTTTCGTGGGTGCAAAGTGTACGTGAAAAATGCCATTTAATTAGATAAAACGACGGCTAATGGTTTCTGTTATCATCAGAGATCATATCTTTACATCTTCTTCGCCTTGTAAGAAGGACTTAATTAAGCGCCACGTGGAACGGCCCTTAGAATTCATCTCATCTCCGATCGCACGTTCTATGCTTGCTTCTCTTTTTTCAAATCTTCCTTGCAAAGATAACGTGAAAGAGAGTGAGAGAGAGAGAGAGAGAGAGAGAGAGAGAGAGAGAGAGAGAGAGGATAATAAAGAAATAAAATATACAATAAAGTTTATAACGAACGAATAACGTGAACTCCCACTAAGTAAGATTCGTCATGATCGATCTCGTAGAAAGGCGGACTCGTTTCTCGCGAATCTTGGCACGATCCTCGCGAATGCTAATAAAAGGATCGTTCACCTCCTTTCTTTGGCTCATCCCGTTCGCAAGAGCATCCTCCAAGGGAGAAGATAAATTCAAGAAAAATCCTTGCCAACTGCGAGAGGAGGGAGAGTGGGAAAGAGGGAAAGAGATATCAGGCAGAAAAGAAAACGCGCATAAGAGAGAGAGAGAGAGAGAGGAGACAAAAGGATAAGACGGAGAATGAAAAGCTTTTATGTCAATGCGTTTAAGTACGAAGCAAGGAACGAAACGAGTGCAAGGAACTCGGCTAATCCATACAGGATACAGGGGCAATGGCCCGGAGGGAGAAAACAAGGAAAGAAAGAGAGAGAGAGAGAGAGAGAGAGAGAGAGAGAGAAAAGTGGGACAGAGGGATGCTGAGAGAGCAACAAAAATTGAAGATCGAAGAGAAAAGGAATTAAACGACAACTAAAAGAAGAAGAAGAAAAAGAAAAAGAAGATTTATAGAGGAAGTAAAATAATTCGCACTTACCCAGGATATGAGCGAGGATGAGAATTTTTCGATCCATCGAAGGAGGAGTATCCTCGGCCGAGTCGCACAGACCGCATTCACGTCCACTTCTCTTATTCTCGGTATCTGCTCGATCGTCGTCGTTGCTCTCGTCTCGCGTCCACCGTGTCTCTTCGCATATCGTCGCGAGAGGAGCGAGTGAGTGAGTGTGAGCGAGTAAGAGAGAAAGAAAGAAAGAAATAGAGAGAGAGAGAGAGAGAGAGACTCGAGATACTCTCAACTTCCTTATTCTCGATCTTCTTGACACTCGGACGAAGAAGAAGGTAGTAGTCTCTCTTGGTGATTTTGATTATCGTCGAACTCGAAAACACACGACGATGGTGGACGATAGGGTAACATCCCCTTACATAATAGCGATCGAGTCACTTGAATGTGATTGGTTAAGAGAGAAAGACAGACAGAGAGTGTGAGAGAGAGAGAGAGAGAGTGAGCGAGTGAGTGAGTGAGTGAGAGAGTGGGAGGGTATATATACGAGGATCTTTCGGAGGATTTTCTTGAACGAAGGAAAAGAGGGAGAATATGTCGATGCGAGATCGTCGATCGTCCTCGAAAGAGTGTCGTCCTTTCGTGCTCCGAGTTTGTCTCTGTGTCAGCGTGCGAAGACCCCCGGCTCGTCGGTGGCTCGTTCTCCCTCCTGCTCTCTCTCTCTCTCTCTCTCTCTCTCTCTCAATCTTTCTCTCTCTTTCTCTCTCTCTCTCTCTCTCTCTCTCGCTCTCTGGGTATTCCTCTTTCGCGCAGAATCAATTTTCTCGCAAAACGACGTCGACGTCGACGTCGACGCCGAGCCGAGCCGAGCCGAGCCGCCAATGCGCTCGCGCACAGAGTTAGAGGCACGCGCTTGCGCACCTAGTCAGCTACTAACGCGAGAACCATTCTTCTCCCTTTAGCTCCTTCTCATCCCTATACTCTCTACCACCACCACTATCGCTATTACTACTACTACTACTACTACTGTTACTACTACTGTGTACTCGGATAGATGGTGCTCCGCTTGAAGGGTAGGAAACGCACAGGGGGTTGCGTCGGCTCGCAAGCGTTTGCCTTCTTCTTCTTCTTCTTCTTCTTTCTTCTTCTTTCTCTTCCTCTACGAGCGTACGAAATCCGCTTTCGTAGTCTATCTCAGTGCATCTCTTATTGCGATTTTTCCAAAAGAAATTTAACCTCTTTCTACCCTCTTTCCAATCGTACGTAGTCACGTAGGTGGTACTTATTACTTTGCTTTCGTTTTCCTTTCTTCTTTTTTCTTGAGAGATTTGGGGGATATGGCTTCGTTCGATGGCTGATCAATTGGTTTAACGTCGAGTTAATCGTGCGTGAATCTATATATATAGATTTTTTTGTTTTTCAAGAATCTTGACAGTGTCCCGTGTATGATTGAAAATGTCTTTACAAATTCATTTTCGATCAATTAATTATGGTATTGCCTCTAAATAATCTATCCAAAGGTTTTTCCTTTGCTTCCCTTTTCGAAATGAAACATAGCCATCGAGCAACGTATACCTGACTATATTTTCTTCCTGGGATATCTTCACTTGCCAAACGATGTAGTCCCCACGAATCAGTCTTCGATAGTCGGTTAATTAACGTCCTCTCTCTCTCTCTCTCTCTCTCTCTCTCTCTCTCTGTCTTTCTTTCTTCCCTCTATGGAAAACAGCGAGTCATGAATATTTGACGAGTTCCACGGCGAGATCGGAAGGGTGTAATTAATGGTAAAATTATTAAAGTCGGAAAAGAAGATCGACTCGAACCCTTCTCGAGCGGTGTCGTTAACGATTCCTTTTCGAGCCTTCTTCTTTTCTTCTTCCAGAGTTGTCTCGTCTCTTTCCTCGGATTTTAGATGTACCAATAGACGGTCTATTTCACTTGTACCCTGTATCCCGGACGACCGCCGTTGCGTTTGATATTCCCGAAATAATTCCGGACGGAAACGCATTAAATCGATCGATGACGTAGTAGACGAGGACATATAACAAGAGAGCGTACGGCAGCCTGCAACAAATCCAATACTCCAACTAGAAACGAAATTCACGCGGCTTCCGATCGATCCTGCAAGGCTTTTATATCTGCCGATATGAAATTTATAACGCAATTCGGCAAGAGAGTAACAGCAAAAATAGTGGCAATGGTAACGGCAAACGGCGGTAACAATGTCAACGTGTTCCGAGCTCGATTAAGTTTGTTTCTCAACGATCGAGATTGAATCGTGCCAGTTCGCGGCTTAATACCCTTCCTTGTTTCCTTATCTTCGCGAGATATCGACGTTTCTTCCGTGCTGGCTGAACTTAAGCGAGCCCTTCCCTCCCCCCCCCCTCTCTCTCTCTCTCTCTCTCTCTTTCTCTTAACCAACCCCCTATCGAAGGAAACACGATTTTATCGTACGACGTTTCAGATCGTGAGATTATGTATATGTAAAGGGGGTCTCGAGGAATTTCTAAACGTATTACGTCCCTTCGAACCAAAAGCATGACAGTAATTTATAAGCTTTCGCGTTGGCTTTTGATTTTTATATACGCGATCGCTTAATTATTTTTATTGTACGAATTAAACGTAAACGTGAATAGTTCGATTGAACTTACTCGAGAGTCCGCGAGAAAATATTTTGTCAGAAATTATTCGGAAGAATATCACCGATAACGTGGAAATAAATATCTCCTTAATCGCGAAACAATTATCAGCAATTGCATTTGTTTCTTTTTTTTTTTTTTTTCATTCGCGATCTTCTCTGAATGGAAAGAGAGAGAGAGAGAGAGAGAGAGAGAGAGAGATCCACGAACAAAGAGAAAACTCTCGGACGACTGAGAGAGAAAGAGAGCGTTTAAACCTCGATAAGTCTGGAGTGCTTGTAAGTTTGTCGCGCGAGAGCGCCTTCCAACTCGTAATTGCGAGCATTTTAGACAATTGTTAAGTTCTTCGTAACACGATGAATCAGTCCTCTTTTTGTCTCTCTCTCTCTCTCTCTCTCTCTCTCCCCCTCTGTCCGTGCATATGAACATTCGTGGGTCTTCTTCTCGGGCTATCCGACGAGAACGACGAACGGAAGTAACGATTTCTCTCTTGTCTCTTCTTTTGTTTTTCTCGTTATGACAAAGGTTATCTCGTTATGACGAAAAATAAAAAATAAAGATAAAGAAGAGAGAAAATGCAATCTACGATGATGATCCTAAAGGTGAGGATGATGAAGAAGAAGAAGAAGAAGAGGAGGAGGCGGAGGGAGAGGAGGTAAGTACCAAAAGAGGGGAAACGCTTTCATCAATTCGTTTCATCTCCGACGGATCGATCGTACCGGTTTATCCGTAGATGCAGGACCAGACTAATGGCATGGCTCATCCGAGGACGAAAGGATAATAGAAACGTCGCTCTGACGGGAGCTTTCGCCGTCGCAACGACGTAAATGTTATCGAGGGCCGCTAATTTGGAAACGTTAACGTCGCCTGGCTACGGTACGCGCTTTCGTTGAGCTTTCGACGACTTTGAGAATGCCTCAAACGAACAGGGATTTATCGAACACCCCCTACCCATCCCCATCCCCACCCCCATCCCCACCCCCCATTGAGTTTCTACGATCCTTTAACAAATCTTGGATACATCGAATGCAGTTCTCCAATGTATATCTTCCTTCCTTCCTTTACAACTAATTTTAGTTCCTGTCGATGATGGGAACGAACGATTTCATTTATTTGCATATTGAGGAGAACGCTTTTTGTACGCTCAAACGAAGACATCGTTCGGGTTTATTTCAATAAAATGGATTAGAATTCAATATTTTGTTTCTTCTTTTTATAAAATATTACGTTTCTCCCAATTTGCGGTCCAATTCCATCCGACGCTTCGATCGAAAGTATCGTCGAGATACATTAGTAAAACTATTCTCAGAAGCATCCCTTCCTTTCTCCTACCTACGTGCGAATTCGACGAAAACGGTCCGTGCCTCTCGAGATCACGAAAATGCCATTATTCATTGAAGAGCTCCGGAGAAATCCGGAAACGTCGAGTTACCTTCTCAATTTTTATTACCATCCTGCGCCATATTTTCCTCTCTCTCTCTCTCTCTCTCTCTCTCTCTCATTTTTTCTCGTGTCGTTTCATTGTTAACGAGTAAAAGTTTAAAAAGATAAGCGACGCAAAGGTACGCGATAACCGAATAGAATCGTCAAGTGCCAACGACAAATAATAATTTCCGAAAAGATATATTCTCTCGTAACCGAGTCCCGTTTATTTCCGTTATTCTTTTCTCTCTCTCTCTCTCTCTCTCAGCTAATTCCCTACTGCCAACGATAAAAACAATAATTTCACGGTATAAGCTCTGATTTATGAAAATATTCGTATAACGAGTCACGGATAAAAGCCGAATTAAAACTCACTCGTGAAAGGTTTACCACTTTATTCTGGTTTCGTCGTTTCCACCCTCGTTTCCACCACCGCCCTGGCACGACCGTGAGCAAGCACCCTCTTTTCGTGCGTGGCCGTCTCGCGACTCTTTGTCGTCGGTAAGCGAGTGCCTTGGAGATAACGAGGGTTCTTCGGGTTTATTTCGAGTCGCCAAAGTGCGATTGCTTCGTGCTAATGCCTGCAATATATTCTCAAGATCCAAATGTATGTGTTCCCTTAAATACCAACGCGCAGACCATTAGATACGATCTAATCTCTTTCTATCGTCAAACAACACGTTCCACGTTAAATTAATCGATGGTGAATATGTTAAAGAAGTGAATATATACCGATCCGTTTGCGTTAAGATCACGCTTAAACGAACGAATTAACTTAATATCCCCGTGTCGTTCATTGCAAACCAAAACTAATAATGCATAGTTGATTTAACGTACCAGTGAGAAAACTCTCTTTCGAGCAATGTCCCCCCTCCCCTCCGCCCATTTAGAATCTCGTCACCCTTCTCGTACAGCTACCATTCTTATCCACATTTCAGCCCCCCTCTCTCTCTCTCTCTCTCTCTCTCTCTCTCTCTCTCCGACGACGACGACGACGACGACAACGACGACGAACCATGGACCATCCCCGTATCGAGCGTCTCGAGAGCGGAGAGAAAAGGGTGTACTCGATGACGTGTCCTTCTCGGCGAGACGAGCCATCTCAAGGAGATGCGATTGCACGAGGGAGTTGTGTGGCTTGTTGTATCCCGTAACAACCGCATGACGAAGTAAATGTTTTTCAAGAGGGTTGCGTTGCTTCGCAATACGATTCGATCGCGCTTCGCAACGCGATCCGACACGGTGCGTCGATGAATTATCGTTGTGCGCGGGCGCAATCGCTTTACGATTTCAATACCTTCTAAATGATTCAGGAATAGCGCTCGGACCGATGGAAAATCGCTTGGCTGTATAATATGGACGGCACGGTTTATGCACGATGCATAATTTAAACGGGTATGCCAATGACCCAGACTAGTTTCATTGATTACTTCGCGGGCGTTCGTGTTTCCCTTGTATTCAGTCCGATCCACCCTCTCTCCTTCCCTCTCTCTCTCTCTCTCTCCCTCTCTCTCTCCCTCTCTCTATCGACGATCTCGTCGATCGCTCCGATTCACCGACGACGCTCTGTCTTTTTCCATGCTAAGGGAAATTACCAAGCGAAATAAAAGACAAATTTACATTGAAATCGTCCCTAACATTATTCCTTCGTTATATTCGAAGGTCTCGTTGTAACGATTTGTAAGGACGATCGAACGAACGGACATGTCCAGGAACGCTTGACGTAGCCGTTGGTGTACGTTCGTTGGATTTCTACCGACATAGAGAATTACGTCGCCGAAAGTAATTACCTTTCGACAAACTCTCGAAAGGTAATCGATCCTCTGTGTGCCGTTTCTACGTATATAACGACATAGCGATGCTACAAAATAGAAGCAAAGGTAATTACCAAAGAGAGCTTCGTTCGATTAGTAGGAAAATATCGGCCGGATTAAATACGTCGATGAGTCTACGTCAAATTCATCGAGTGAATCGATATGCCATGATTTTTTCGAAACGTAACGATGTTACGGAAAAAAAAGAAAGGAGGAGAGAGAGAGAGAGAGAGAGAGAGAGAGAGCATATAATTATTATCGACTCTCGAACGTGTTAAAAATGGGAAAAGTGCCAAGGATTTCGATTAAGCAACCTGGCGAACTCGAACGTTCCGTGTATGAAAATCCGATAAATTATACAGATATTTCCAGTAAAATTGAACGATTTCGAGAGTGTCATTCTCATCGTCGAAATTCCATCGGATACGATCAAAAATGTCACTTCTCCATTCTTTTAGAGAAAATTTATTTTTACGAATTAATGTGATTTATGAAAAAGGCGATGTATGTACGCGCGAAAAATTTTCACTTCTTGGCCCATCGTTTAAACTCCGTCTCTCTCTCTCTCTCTCTCTCTCTCTCTCTCGGTTCTGATTAAAGAGTACCAGGCATTACGAGCTGAGGTATTAAAGAAGCGAGCCTCGTTTCAAAGAAAGCTTTGAACTTTGAAATGGGAGCGGCGCCTTATAAGAAGAGCAGTATAAAGAAAAAACTTTTGCGCCTGATCGTTTACATCGCTCGTTAACGAAGTTAAGCCGAGGCAATGATTCTGGATATAAAAGATGATTGAAAGTTTCGAAATATTTTTCTAATTTTCCCATACCGAATCTTACTTTTGACAACATCAAATCCAAATCTATTTAATATTTGCGAAGAAAGCTCCGTTCCCTCGAGCATTTCCTAACGTTATGCATTAATATTTTTAATGAAGACTTTGAAAACAAACTTGGACGCTAGTAAACGAAATACTATCCGAGTAAAAACCTTTTTATCCTTCGAACCACAGCAATCTTAGAAAGACGAGAGAACGAAAGGAAAAAGCGTTCCATCCACGGAGTTTCGACCCAATTTCCTCGCGTAAATCCTTCGAACCTGTAAATCGGGATGGTTTTAATACACTCCGTAGGGATAGAGATAGAGATAGAGAATTTCGTCGTAACATGCGTCTCTTGAGAGAAACGGAGAGGGAAATGGTATTACGTTGTAAGTTATTCTCTCTCTCTCTCTCTCTCTCTCTCTCTCTCAAAAGGGCCAAGTAAATTTCCATAAAAGTATCGTTATCCGAATGTTTTATTGCCTGTTTACAAGCACTCGCAAAAAAAAGAATAACTCGGCGAGAGATTTTACGTCAAAATTTGCAAATTTTCCTTCACCTACCCACCTAGTTTTGAGATAGTAGTCGCGCAGAAGTAGCAGGCGCGATAAGTCGGATTATTGTTTCGAGGATAAACTATAACGGTTATATGTGAAAGGCAAAGAAATCCGTGAGACATCGATTACGATAAAATTTCCAAAAGGTACCTTGAAAATTAAGGATAAGGGTTTTGTATATAAGGCGCTTCGTAATACCGACGGCCGATGAGCCGTGCTCGATAGAATTCTTGGTCATTAAAGTGCCATTAGCCTGTACATGTCCGTCATGAAAATTAATGACAGTTTGTGCGTATCGGACGAAACCTTCCTCGCCATTCCCCGATTCCTCTTTTCTCTTCCTCCTCCCCTTTCCTCTCTCCCGTGTTTACGACTTGAGTTCCCCCCCCCCCCCCCCTCCCCAAAACGAGAACGCGTTCAGCGAAGCGTCCTGCTGGTATAACTTATTTCGAGCGAGAGTAACCGTGCAATATTTATAATACTACTTGCTGACGACAGTTACGAAAAGATATAGATTAAAAACGCCAATGTAATTAAAAAGATATTCATTGTATTTCTATGAACTTATATTTACACTCTATTATTTTACTCTCTACATTTGACTTTCGCACCGAGCAAAAAATAATGTTCGACGTGTCGAGACTAGAGATCGGTGCAAAATTTAAAAAAGAAATATAAAAAAAAAAATAAAAAGAAAAAAAAGAAAGAGAAAGATAAGGAGATGCGAAAAGCTGCGATGAGCTTTCTCGATGGGAACGACGATGAGTTCTCAAAATTCTTCGAGCGAGTCTTACGGTTAGTAAAACGGTTATAAGGGCAGTCGAGCATTTTGCTGGCGCATCGACGACAAGGTCAAGGGTAAAAGGTGTCTCCAAGATCCGGCGACGTGACGCTGCCGCTTTAAGGTCGCTCTCGGCCAAACTCCGTGACCTTTGATATATCACATGCCATACTCGTGATAAGATATAGATAGACCATATTCAAGCAATTTCGAATTCTCTCACAGCGGCTGAGAAATTTAAAAAATTCAGAGTCTCTATTACTTGGAAGAGAATAAACGTTTCAACGTCGAACGAATTAAAGGACGAGCGATCGAAGGAAATGTCGTCGTCGAGAGGCGGCGTAGCAGGCGACGAGCCGGCTACGTGTGTGTGTGTACGTATATGTATGTGCGTATGCATGTATACACACATGGTGAACAATTAATACATCGACACCTTAGTACCAAAATACTCTCGAGAAAAAAGGTCGAGTGTAGCGATTTAAAAAAAGAACGTTAAGAATGACTCTTCTTGGAAAAATCCTCCTTGATTCTCAAATAAATGTCTCACCCTGTATATGTCTAGGCGTCGCGACGCTTGCGCGAGTTTCAGCAACGATCAGCTGGCTGGAAGCTTCTAGCTGGCGAGGGAAAGCGAGAGAGAGGGGGAGAGAGAGAGAGAGAGAGATAGCGATGAAAGAGAGAGAGAGAGAGAGAGAGAGAGAGAGAGAGAGAGAGAGAGAGAGAGAGATGGAGCTATATACGTAGGGGTAGAGAGAGAGAGAGAGAGAGAGAGAGAGAGGGAGCACGCGCGTACACCCGTTTAAAACACATCAGTAGAGAAGCTGAGGGCGGACTAGTCGGCAGCTAGGCACGTTTTTGGCTTTGTCCTCGAGTATTTCGACTCGCCTTCCTCCACCGGCAATACTCCTCCACAGTTAGAAGCGGTAAATCTTCTCTACAATGTTCGGTTGAAGATCGTATTTATAAGTCTGGTTTACGTTCAACATAGATCGCGATCATCTCGTGGCAGTGGTAGTTGATCGTGCAGTGCTGCCGTGACGGTCGATCGAAACACGACACAAGGTGGGTCGTATTCTTCAACGAGCCCTCCTCACTTCGGTACACGATGCCGCAACGTCGACCTCGCCATCGTCGATATCTGCCGACCTTCTCCTATATCTCATCCTCTTCTTCGTCATCGTTCTTGTACCACTCGTCGCCGCGAGTCTCGTCGCCGTCGTCGTCGCCGTCGTCGCCGCCGTCGTCGCCGTCGCCGTCGTCGTCGTCGTCGCCGCCGTCGTCGCCGTCGTCGTCGCCGTCGTCGTCGTCGTCGTCGTCGTCGTCGTCGTCGTCGTCGTCGTCGTCGTCGGCCATCTCGGCACGACACCCAGCATCCAAAAAAATCGTCTGTCGGCCTGGACCGGCGTGAACACGTCAAGATTATACTCGAAGATCATCGGCGACTTATCTGACACGGCATTTATCTGGTGTATCGTTCGATCTCTTTCCCTTTTCTCATTTATCCGTTGTGTTGATTCGTTTATCCGAAAAATTTTGATTCGAGTGCCTGAAGACGATCGTACGTGTCGATGCGTTGAGTGTTCTTCGTTAACCTTCTATCGGGAGAACCTTGCACCGTACCGTACCGTACCGTACCTTACCTTACGTGAAAGGATAAATACCAAGGGTAAGATGTGATATTTTATTACGCGTTCTCCTTGAATAATACCGATCGCTTTAACTATGTCGATACCTATTACAGTCGTACGAGAAAAGATAATCGGAAGTGGAGAGTATCGCGAGACAATGAAGTTCCTAAAGACGTTCCTTCTCGAGTCAATGTCGTCGGTTATTTTTTAATAAAAAGAGAAAGGGATCGTGGATCGTCGAAAAATAAAAAAAAAAAAAAATAAAAGAAAGAAAAGTCTTTCGCTTTTGATGGTGGAACGACCGACCGAGCCATAAATAGTAACCGGACGGATATCGACGACGTCGGAGAAGGATCGACGACGCAACAGAGCATCCGGCATCGAGACGCCGTTCGAAAAGAAAAGACGCACCGAAGGACCCATGGATTCGACAAGAAGCTTACCGTTCGCTTGCCTCCTCGTCGCTCTTCTACTCCTTCTAAATGGTCCCGAGGGAAGTCTGGCTGGTCTTATAAGTAGTCCGGCCAAACGGGATGCACAAGATCAAAGGAGTAGTAGAATACCGAACGATCGATACGCCATGCACGGACCGATCGTCGACGACGAGGAACTCCCGAGAAACCTGCACGAACCCTATCCCGGAAGTAGTTTCGGCCCTATGGGCCCACTCTACGAGTCCTTGTCCGACAAAGTCTCGACGAGGAGTCTCTCGGCCGATGTCGACTCCTCTTCGCCATCCGTAGACGATCGCGGAGAAGTCGATAAACCAAAGACCGAAGTAGAGTACCACATAATGTCGGTCGAGTTCCATCGCGTGGAGACACCCTTCGTTATTGGTATCTGGATATTTTTCGCCAGTATCGCGAAAATTGGTAAGAGAAGAGAGATCGATGAAAATCGATCGATCATTCGATCCTCCTTGGGTACCTATCGAACGTAGGGGCTTGACCGTGTTCTATTTGACTCCGCGCGTCACATTTATATTTTTAGTATCCCTTCGTACGAATACAGACAGTATGAAGAAAAGCGATCGACCGAGCTCTGCCAAGAGAGACACCGATGTGTCATTTGATTCCTTTCGAATATCCCTTCGAATCCGCGAAAAGGAAGTACGGATGAGTCGCGAGATATAACGCGGTACAACGTTCGAATTAGTGACCTCTCTGTCCGCTTTGTTTTGTTTGCCGATTCGCCGAGTTCACTGATCGCTGGGCCGGCGTTAAGTAATAGCCAAGACATTATGCCAGTATGAATATATATAGAGTCAGAGCCATAGGTTCGTTGGCACCGATTTTAAGGACCGATATATAATAAATCAATTTCTTTATCCTCGACCCAGGTTTTCACATGGCACCTAAACTGAACAAAATCTTTCCGGAGTCCTGTTTGTTGATCGTCGTTGGAGTCGTCGTCGGGCTCCTCCTCTTCCAGGCCAGCAGCGTCCACGTATCACCTCTGACACCCGATACCTTTTTTCTCTACATGCTGCCACCGATCATCCTGGATGCTGGTTATTTCATGCCGAATCGATTATTTTTCGATCATCTCGGCACGATACTCCTCTTCGCAGTCGTTGGAACCATTTTTAACACCCTCTCGATAGGTTGGTACTTGGAACGATAGTTTCTTATGAGCCACGCGAACGAAGGAATTGATAAATAAGCATATCCGCGCGTATAATATTCCTAGATGGAATAGGGAGGACCGTGAAAACACGTGTAAAAATAGAGGCTCGAACGCGTGCGCACTTCCGCGGAGCGCCAAGAGACGAACGGCCGGCGGCCCCTCGAGATTTCTCTCTCGTTTTCTCACGAACTTGCCTTCAACGGCATCCTCCTCCGTTACGTCGCAATTTTCATCGACCGACGATTCCTCCTATAATAAATATAAAACGATAATATGAACGAGATCGAGGCAGATTAATATCGAAATTATATATCACAATTATTAGATCTATGCGAGGAACGGGCTATGCGTTCGCGATAAATTCTGGCTCCGTTCCATCGGAACGACGTTGAAGCGTCCGAAGGAAAACGATTAGGGTGATTAACGAGACTCCAATTAAAGAAAGATGATGGCGCCGAGCACTTCCGAGAAGCTAACGATGTCGCATCTCGTTTTATTTAAACGAATGATCCATGCATACGATCGAGCCTGAGTCGTCCTAGTCGTAGTCGTATAATCGCACGTTCGATATTTTTGTAACAGGTGCATCCTTATGGATAGCCGGGAAATTAAATATCTTCGGCTGCGAGACACCTCTCCTCGACATGTTCCTTTTTTCGGCATTGATCAGTGCCGTCGATCCTGTCGCCGTGTTGGCCGTTTTCGAGGAGATACACGTCAACGAGATACTCTACATCGTCGTATTCGGGGAGAGCCTACTCAACGATGCCGTCACCGTTGTAAGTATTCCCTATCTTGGAAATAAAATCTTTCCATTATTTTTTATTTCATCGTTATAATCGACGCTTTGTTCGACTCTAAGAAAGAAGGAGATAGGCGAGGGCGACCCTTCGCGAGTTTACGTTCGCGCGTTTAGGAGACGCTCGAAGAGGGGAACGCTTGAAAAGAAATTCGAAGAAAGTAGAACGCTCGGACGATTGATCTCTCCTACGGTCCAACTAACTCTTGTCGCTTGAAATTTCTTCTTCCGCCTAGGTACTCTATCACATGTTCGAGACGTACAGCGAGATGGGACCTTCGAGAATCGTATATACGGACATACTCTCGGGTCTGGCCTCGTTTCTCGTCGTGGCGATCGGTGGCACGATAATAGGGGTTATATGGGGATTCGCTACGGGATTCGTTACCAGATTCACGAACCATGTTCGTGTGATCGAACCTATCTTCATATTCGTCATGGCTTACTTGGCTTACCTAAACGCCGAGATCTTCCACATGTCCGGGATATTGGCGTAAGTAAGAGTGCTGCTTTTCCGTTCAAAGAATTTTCTTTCCTTTTTTTCTTTTTTTTTTTTTTTTTCTTCTTTTTTCACATCCCCACCTTCGTAAATCGTTAGAAAATTAAAGTGGCTTAAGAGAAACGTTCCCCGTTGACATCCCGTCGATGCCGTTAACGTTTATTTAACGTTATTAAACGGTATCTTGAAAGTTCACCAGTAATTTCCGGAAATAATCCGTACTCGAGTAAATGATCGATCGGAAAGCCCTCCTGGTGTGTTTTCCGTTTTACTTCGGAGTAGCTATTTTAAAAAGAAACACTTTTGCTAAATATACGAGTGTCCGATATCGAATGACGCAATCCGAACCCACCATACGTGTAAACGTACACTTTGATCCATACTTTAAATCGCGATCAAGGATAACGATTCGTTACAGGATCACTTTCTGCGGTATCACCATGAAGAATTACGTCGAGGCGAATATATCGCACAAGTCTCACACCACGGTGAAGTATACAATGAAAATGCTATCGAGCAGCTCGGAGACGATCATATTTATGTTCCTCGGTGTGGCTACGGTTAACAATAAACACAATTGGAATACATGGTTCGTCGTCATGACAATAGTCTTCTGTTCCGTCTACCGGATTGTGGGTGAGTTATGGCTTTAACGAAACAACCGATAGAGATTAGGACAGAACATTTCTACGACTCAAAGTATTCAACCGTTCCAACGTTTTATCTTGAAAGACGATACAACGAGCCCACTCGTTTTCCCTCTCTCTCTCTCTCTCTCTACCAGCATGCCCATTAGAGTATATCGAATTCTCCACATAAAATCCAATATTCCATATAACGTAATACGGAAACGATCGGTTGATACTTAAATAGATAGTCCGATAGAAAAGGTTTACGATAGTAATATTTAAGTTCTTCTTTTCTCTTTTTTTTTTTTCTTTTTAACATTATAAAAGCTCTACCATCTCATATGACGTTAGTAAAAGTCACTTGCCCATGATATCGCGTTATAAAGGAAAATCAATCGAGTAGATCGTTTTTTTTTTTCTTTTTTTTAATATGCTGCAACATTGATCAACCAAGCTGAAATTCAATTTGAAAAAGATACCGAACAAAGACGCGAACGACGTGTTAACACTTATAGAAATGATCCGAGAGCTAAATAAAGAAAAATGTAGAACGTAAAGAGAGAGAGAGAGAGGGGGGGGGGAGCGATGGGCATTACGAAACGACATTTGTTTCATTTCTTCTCTCTCGGTGAACGTTATGTCACTTTGGCTTAATGTCACGTGCTTACGGCTTCCCGTTTTAACGATAGCTTAACAGGCTCGATTGTTCGGAAATTTTAATCCATAATCGGCTCCTTATGCAACGGCGTGTCAAACTACGAGAGTTTCGAGAAGTTCCACGAACAACGTGGAATGTTTAAACCGATTGGGGCCTTAAAGTTAATCGCTCGCTGCCTTCGATTAGGCGTCTCGAATTGATCCGAAATTCGTCCGAATAAGAAAAAGGCATCCAATTACAAGGAAGGGTTGCATGTTCTCTCGTTGATATTTAGGAGTCATTGTCCTGACCGCACTGGCCAATCAGTTTCGTCTGCATAAACTGGACAAGGTGGAGAAGTTCGTCATGTCCTATGGTGGATTGCGGGGTGCCGTGGCCTTTGCTCTCGTCTTGCTGATAGATCCAAAACACGTGAAATTGCAACCAATGTTCGTTACTACCACTATAGCCGTCATATACTTCACCGTGTTCATACAGGTAACTAACTCTCCGTGGAGAAGCACAAGCAGCTTGTTCGACGTTGACCTACGTAATTACAAATTAAAAAGCGTAGTACACGGCATTACCTTGATCATTCGTTTTTAGGGTATCACCATCAAGCCCCTCGTTAAGATACTGAACGTGAAGAGAGCGGAGAGGAGGAAGCCTACGATGAACGAGAGGATCCATGAAAGGGTGAGGACGAGAAGAATACGCTATCAAAGAATTTTGAACGTTCCCTTAATAATAAGTAACGTCGAAAGAAATTGAAAAGTTGCTCGATGGTCTCGTCCCATCGATCGACGTTTCTTTAGCCTTGAGAGAATTTCCACGCGAAGGTCGAGAGACGATGATCGTCCTTCCAGATAACGCGGCATAAAAATAATCCTTCAATTTGCAAACGTTCGTGAGCCATGTACATTAACTACACAAAAACGCGTGTCGATGCAAATATCCTACCAAAGAATGACCAACGCATACTTTTATCCTTCCTTCGTCGTATTTATTGGCTTTTTTTTTTTTATGCAGATAATGGATCACGTGATGGCTGGAATCGAGGACATCTTGGGGAAACACGGCAATTATCACGTGCGAGACAAGTAAGTGGAGTGTGAAAAGCGAGTACGTACGCACGAGTTTTTATTTTTGAAAGTGGCACGAGTCCAAGTATATATATATATATATATTTTTTTTTTCTTTTCCCTATAAAATGAAGACATTAATCTTTCCTTTCCTTTTAAATGCGATTTCCAACGCTTTGAAAAATAATTGCTTCGATCGATATACGAACACATGATCCGATCGATAGCGAGGGACAAAAAAAAACGCATGAATAATTTTTTTTAGATTCAAACGATTCGACAACAAATTTATTCGACCGTATCTCGTGCGAAATCACTATGGTGCCGAGCCGAAGATTTTGGAGACCTACTCGAAGCTAGCGATGAAGGATGCCATGGACTACATAAGACGAAACGCTTCGACGATCGGTAATATCAGTGGCACCGAGAGTATGTCCGCCATATTTCGAAATTACAGCAACACCGGACAATTCAACGGAAGGTAAAGGAGAAAAAGAGGAGAGAGAGAGAGAGAGAGAGAGAGAGAGAGAGAAGAAAAGTATAAATTCGATTCGTATCGTCGTTAGATGCGATATCGAAGCCCCGGTTGCTGCTTATCGTAATCGAAGCAGCGGCAAGGGGCCGAGTATAGTAGTGTTATCGATCTCGAATAGTAAAGAACGGTTCGTAATCATAAAACGCAGTCTCGTTCTTCCTCGTTCCAGTCCGAGTTGCAGCCAGCTCGAGACCGGCTGGAATATCGATCTCCAGGAACTCGAGTACAATCCATCGAAGAAAGATTTGACAGACGCGAGGATACATCACCTTCTGGCGGAAGAACTCTGCAAGCCTTACAAACGGGTGAGCCTCGCGAAAAAGAAAGGCGCGTGCGCGAAAGATAGTGAAAAAATATAGAGACGAAAAAACCGAAACGACCGCCTTGCGACGCTGTAGGGTAGCTGTAAGAAGGGATAGCCGATTTTAATTAAACTGTAAAACGTTACCGTCGCAGCACCGACGATTGAGTTACAGTAGACACGCGGTCAACGATCGGGATCTATCGACCCAAGTCAATTATAAAATGCACATGAATATACGACGTATGATGGGCGAGCACAAGCATCGGCACAAACGTAGCAAGAAGTTACTCAAGGTAAGCTAAAAGCTTATTTTCACAAGCTCCTTCGTACCGAAGTATTAACATTCACCATGCACGCCTATTTCGATCCTCTTTCTCTCTCTCTCTCTCTCTCTCTCTCTCTCTCTCTCTCTCTCTCTCTCTCTCTCTCTTTCTTCGCAATTTTCGCGCAGGACGGTAAGCAGAATCACGTGAGTTTCCCGGAGTTCCAACAAAACGGCTCGACAAAATTATTCACGCAAGGTACGTATATAAACGATCGTAAAAACGACTTCCGAAGAAGTAACTTAAAGCTGCTCGTACCTCCTTACAGACTACATGAACGGCGTGCTGTACGAACTGGAGAACGGGGATACCTCGAAACCATCGAGCAAGGAAGACTGGGACTCGGCCATAACTTTCACGGCTCGTACTTCCGGTAAAAATGTCGTTTCTCCTAAATCGAGAAACATTAAAATCTTTCTACCGGCTTGTTCTTTTTCGATCGTTGACTTCGTTACCTCGTTAGATTCGTCGAACGCTAATCCAGAGGCGCATCACGCGACGGCGACTACGTCGATGGACACGATAAATACCGAAGATGCCGATATGAAGTTCGCGCGTGACGGTAAATAATACCGAAGAGAAAAAAAAAAAAGAAAGAACGATTTGAAAAGAAATGTATTTTAAAACGATTCTCCTCTTCGCGCCTAAAAGGCGAAAGTTATAGGGTAACGACGCCGACGGCGACGGAAACGGTGTTACCTTGGAAGCGCGAGGACGATTACGATTCGGGGCATCCATTGAAGCAAAACGAATTTCCTGCTTGGTGCGCCAATAAGGAGTACCTACCGTACAGCTCGCCATCCGCCACCTTCTTAGGTAGGCCCTATCTCTTTTATCTCTATTATATCGTCCTGGGCGCGGTGCGCTAAGAGAAGAATCAAACGAAATATTTGATTTCCAAAGGTGCGATAGAACAGCCGAAGGTACAATCGGTGATAGGTCTGTTTCGACGGGAGAGCGTCGGCACGCCGGATCACATCGATCGTCAGGAAACCGTGTTGCCTTGGAAGCGCGACGACGACTACGAATCCGGACATCCGTTGAAACAAAACGAGTACCTCCCGTACACCTCGCCCTCCACCACCTTGCTCGGTACGTTATACGACGCACAACCTCCTATTGAAAGTTCCGGTCTATCGATTTTCTTTTCTTTTTTTTTTTTTTCTTTTATCGAATTTAACGAAATATTTGATTCTCGAAGGTACGATAAAGCAGCCAAAAGTGCAATCCGTGATCGGTCTGTTTCGACGCGAGAGCGTCGGTACGTCGGATCACATCGATCGTCAGGAAACCGTCGACGAGTGCGACGAGTACACGGTTACCGGGATGGAAGAGTTTTCCACGCCCACGAGAAACACAGGTAAAACGGAAGAATCGAAAAGTTAACACGTTCGAGCCAGGGACTGATGTTAGGCAAAGGTAGGCAGTCGATAAAGGAGATAATTATCATTTTCGAGCACGACATATTTAAATTTGTTCTTTTTCATTAACGAGCGTTTCTTACCCAAACTTAATTACTTTCTTACTTTATTTCATTATTTATTTCATTCGTTCCTTTTACTCCGACTTTGCTCACTTTTCTCTCTCTCTCTCTCTCCCTCTCTCTCTCTCTCTCTCTCTCGAATGATCTCTCGCAGACAGCAGCAGCAAGAGTTCCGTGCGAAGAGTGTCGATGATGGAACTAGCCACGATGGAGAGAACATTGGAGAGAAACGAGGATGGTTCTCGTTCGCTTCCGGAATGCTGGAATCCTCATAGGCTACGAATGTCGTCGTACGTCTGCTCGGCCCAACTGCCAAGCCTCTCGACGGCCCTGATAACGTCCTCTTCGGAATCTTCGGAGGAGATCGACGAGGAAGAAGAGAGAGCTTGACCCTTGCGGAGGGTCGACGAATAGGCTTCGTCCTACGAAGACGTGCATCGTTGTCCGCGTCGTCCTTGGCAGCGACGACGAGCACGTCCTCGTTCCCTCCTGTCGTCTCTTCTACGACGACCCAGCACACCGCTATGAGAAAAGAACGAACGGTCTTGGCTTTTATTTCTCATCGATTTGCCTTAATTCGTCCAATCGCTATTGGACAGGTTTCTTCCGGATGGTCGAGAAAGAATCGTAAGAAACGATATTTATTTGTATCATTCTACGAGCATCTTTCGAACGAAGACAACAAAAACTCGGTCCTAAGATATTTCGATAGTTTTCCGTTCCGAAGACAAATGCGAACGATCATCTTCGAACCCTCCGAGAGAGAGAGAGAGAGCGAATAAGTCGCGCTCGCTGCTCTTTGGCCTTCGTAGATCTCATCATCATAAATTGAGATACGCATATAATCGATAGACATCGATTAGGACCATAGCAAGCGGTCCGGCTAATAATTACAAGGGAGAAGCGCGTGTACAAAGTTGCGATCTTTCACACTCCGCACGCTGCTGCTGCTGCTGTTGCTACACGAAGGATCGAAGAAAAGAAAATGCGTTTATCTCCTCGTGTAATGGCCTTAAACACGATTAATGTTGATATAGTGAGAGAAAAATAACCGTGAAAACCTCGTACGTGAGTTGGCACTTCGCCGTGACGTGAGTAGTATGTGTAAGTACTTGCACGAAGAATTATATCTTGTATACAATGTGTGTGGTGCGTGTGCGTGTGCGTGTACATAAGAAGAATTAAAATAATTCATAGAAATCAAAGTAGAGACGCTGTCGTTACGATCATCATATTATATCGTGTGAACGATGAAAGCTGTAAAATGGTTAAACAAACGAGCGAGGGGATTGTCCCTCGAATTGTCCGACAATTCAGATTTCTTTGGATTTCGAAGCAATGAGAGACGAACGATGACGACGACGATAGAAAACGATGGCTATTATGGAATTGAATTTGAATCGGTTCGATTAGTTCTTCTTTCTTTTAGCCGTAATAATGAATGCGCCACGGTATATGAAATATCTGTGAAATAAAAAGAAAAAGAAAAAAAATATATATATAAAAAAAAAAAAAACGAAAAAAAAAAAAGAAAAATATCTGTTCGTTAATATCTAAGGTTTCACGCATAGAGACGATTGATCTCTGATAAAATCGAATATATCGTTCGTGCTTCGTTCAACCTTTAATATATCACCACCGAGAACATTTCGATGAGAGAAAGTACGTATAAATATATATGTATGGACATACATACATGTATAAATATATATACATATTAATCGAAATATCATATTTTATTCGCGTCGTGCGTTCTAAATGCCGGCGCTTGTTCTTGCGTATCGTGTTTAGACTTTAGATTCAATGATCGAGCTGTTTCTCAATCTTCTTCTTATTCGCTAACCAAGAGGATATGGACTTATGGTCCAATTTTCATTGGCGATAATACGTAGAAAACGAATTCGGGACTTCCCCTCGCACGAAAAATTATTCCTCGCGGCCTCTAGCTCTCTAGATGATAAAAAAGAAAGGAAAAAAGAAAAAAAAAAGAAAAGAAAGGAACAAATACAAAGCGAAAACGTCGGAGAGACAAGTCTTTAGACGTTAGTATGTACGCTGTTGATTTGTTAATGGAAAAATAAAGTAAATGTTTATTTCGTAAAAATGTTAAAAAAAAAAAAAAAAAATAAAAAAGACGCACAACCTTTCTTTCATCTTCCTCTCCCTTTCTCAAACTCTTCTCTCGATCAAAGATCACGCTGGGATCACGTTCTGGAAGGTCGCAGGCGTTCGCTCTCTCCATTAAGATTCAAATAACAAAACGATTAACGTCAGGCTAATTGAGTTTGTACCTACGTCCGAGAAACTCGAATATATCTTCGATAAAGAAAGAGAGATTCTTTCGAACGGACGCGAAATTTGGCTCTTGATCGCGAGCGCGATCGAACGCGATATCAAAATGCCCGGTGGTGTGGTATTTTTAGTGTGCATTCCTACTTTGAGTTACGAGCACGAGCTAGTTTTTGGTATCCCCGTGAAACCCCCGAAAAAGCCTGAAGAACTTACTCACGCTGTCGCCGGACCAAAAGTCGATTTACGATTGAAAGAAGTTAAAACGAAAGCACAGGCTCTTTCGCTCGACGACGACCTTGAGAACGAGGCTGAGCTCGTTGGCGACGATGACACCGATTTGGACGCTTCATCGCGAAAATATTCACGTGCTCGAGCAGCTCTTCGTTCGAAGACACCTATCTTTGTTTCCATGGAAACGGTCAATTTCAAACATTTACCGATCATAATCATATTTCTTTACGGTTTAAAATATTTTTACTATATTCGTTCCGGCAGGTTTTGACGGAATTGCTGAAGAAACTCAAAGTGGAGCACGTTGTATGGTGCAAAGACAAGGAGAACATGTACTACGAGGTAAAACGACGAACGTTCTTTCCATATTTTTTCATTGCATCTTCATTTTCCTGTCTATCGAATTAGGTCATATTCCCGGTTCCCGCTGGCGACGCGTGTGAAAACTGTATACATTGTCTCACGGAGATGGGCATAGGGGTCAAAATGAATTCCATCGTCAGGTAAAACGCCTCTACGGCGCAAATATACGTATATAATATAAAATCGATAAAATAGAACGGTGAACTGGTATTTTCAGTGTAATACCGACTCAGTGTACCTACAATAGCGTGGGATCTAACGGATCGGCAATGATCAAGGACGAAATAGCTCGAAGGTAATTTCGAATCGGCGAGTCAACGAATTCGTCTGTTACCCTCGTGGCTCGCTCGCGTTTCAGGAAAAAAGAAGCTCAGGATCGGAAGGACGCTTGGACCGATTTCGTCGATTCTATTCGTTCCAAGTTGACGGTCAAGCAAGTGGTGGACGGTGTTCGAAGCGGCGGTGACCTTTCCTTCGATTACGTTCTACTGGTGCTAACGGCCGAGTAAGTAAAAATATTTCGATTATTATTATTACATGGTACAATGAATTATTTTTCTGAAATGGCAAAAAAAAAAAAGAAAAGAAAAATACAAAATCTTTAGTTGTTTAGCTGCTTTGGGTCTCGTTGAAAACAGTGCAACCAATGTGGTAGCAGCCATGTTGGTATCGCCTTTGATGGTAAGTGATTAGACCAGACTCTTCGTTGTTTGACGAACGCACAAAGTAAATATATCGTTTCTTTCACCCCTTTGATTTATTTAAATGAAAAGGGACCCGTTATGTCTTTGACCTTTGGCACGATAATAGCAGACAGAAGTCTTCAGTTGGTTGGATTGAAGAGTCTCTTGTTAGGTATATTCTTGTCTATACTTTTTGGATTTATATTTGGCCTTATCCTTGGCACGACAGAAATGCCTTGGGGTTCCAACGATTGGCCGACCGACGAAATGAAAGGAAGGTAAGCTGATCGATAGAATGAAATAAACTTATTCGAGGGAGAAAGCAATTTAGACCAGATTACGGACTATATCTTCCACAGAGGTAACTACAGATCTCTTTGGATGGGTGTACTGTGGGCCCTTCCTTCTGGTACAGGCGTGGCCGTCGCCTTGTTGCAAGGTAGTAACGGTCCTTTGATCGGCGTTGCTATATCCGCTTCGTTGTTACCACCGGTTGTTAATTGCGTAAGTCGATAACGATGAGTTACGAAATAGGATATATATAATCGAATCGAATCGAATCGAATACCGACGTCGTAACACCCTTCGTAGGGCTTGTTTTGGGCTCTTGGATGCATCTGGTTGATATATCGGCCAATCAAAATGCCACACATAAAAGGAGAATCTTATACAGATTTCAATAGTTCTTACGTATACGTTTATACAGATTATCTGCCCGTGGAGTTCTTTTGCAATGGTATTATAAGTGCATGCTTGACCTTTATTAATGTAATGTGCATCTTCATCACGGCGATAATAGTACTCAAGGTAATACTATCGAAGGTCCGTCTCATCGTATCGTTCTACGGCAAAACTTCATCTATAACGTTATTTCTAGATCAAGGAAGTAGCCGCGCCGTATACCTCTACACCGGAATTAAGACGATTCTGGGAACACGATATACGTTTGGTTCGTGATAAAAATATTTCCAGAGACAACAGTTCTCTGGATTCAAGGTGAGCGAGTGAGTGTGTAATTAAATGATAGAGATAACGTTATATAAACGAGTAATGATGCAACAGCTACTATGACGGTTTGAGCAAAACTAAGCAAAAAGTATTAGAACGAACTCTGAACGAAGCCGTACGCGAGGCAATAGACGACGAAACCTTTAGAAAAGTACAAAGAATGAGTTATGGGCATGGGGCAGAAGAGGTGAGAATAATGATGAAAATTAGTTAAAGATACGATTAAACGTACACAGATCGCGCGGTGCGATGAATCCAAAATGGACGAATAAACTTAATTTATAGATCACTCCGAAACTTGGTCTTCATATGCACGTTGGTGTCGATAACGGAGACGAAAGGTCAAACGACGAAATAATTGCTCGTCCTACGATAGTCGATCGTCCATCGCCAAACGGTTTGCCAGATACTACAAGTACCAACGAAGACCTGGAGGCTCTTGATAGACTGATCACCTATCTTCTGGGTCAACCAAGTAGTACCGCTACCAATAACTTGGATACATGGCGTCGATCGTATCGAGCGAGTGCTAGGGGTTACAGACAACTACACGGAACTGGCGCAGCCGCTGAAGCTGGTAATGTTGGTACAACACCTTTGTAAACAATTCAATAAAATGAGTGAGTGAGTGAGTGAGTGAGTGTGTGCGTGTATGCATATATATACACACATATATATATATATGCACGTATCATAAAAGATAAAATACCCAATGTGATTAGAATTTATTACAAACTTATATTCGACAAAGAAATCGCGTAACAAGGAGATAATTAAGAAATCACTGTAACTATACAACTCTCCGAACAGGGGAGAAACTAAAAACTTGAATAAGTAGTACGAAAAAAATGGTTGTATGCGCTATCGCAATAGCAGAGGCAAGAAATGAATAAGACTACAAACGATCGATTGTAATAACATAAAATACGTTAATCGTCTATGGAAGATGGTTCGGTGCCGAAATATCTGTCACCAAAATTCCCGATACCTGGTAGTACGTAAAATTTATTATTTATCTCTGGATCCAAAGCGGAAGTAACTATTTTCACTTTTGGAAAAGCATATGCGATAGAATGGACACCTGATTCCGCCATAAGTAATGATACTAATAAAACATTTTCTTCCGCTACGTCGTGATCGAGGAGAATTCTAATGGCCATCATAGCAGCAGCACCGGTTGCTACCGTAGCATCCATTAATATGACTCTGTAATCCTTGATATCTTTCGGAAGACGCAAATAATAAAGCTAAGAAAGAAGAATTGCATGAAAATTATATTTAGGAACAGCTTCATAATGATATTTAACTAATATAATAAATACCTCGGGTTCGCCAGTCTGTTGATTCGTTTGTATTAAAATTTTTCCTATTCTTATATCTTTACATACGTCTCGAACCGCCTGTTCCATCGTTTCTCCAGCTCGTAATATAGAAACGCCACAGATCTTGTCAGTCGCGCCTCGTTTTCCTTGGTAAGGTATACCTTGTGGCGTCTCCACCATAACTTCCTTCGTTATATTACACGATTTAAACGAATTAATTTGCTGTTACCTCGCTCTTTAAAGAAAAGATTTTTTTTCTCTTTTTTTTTTTTTTTTTTCTTTGTAGATTATTTCTCTTTCGTGCTTACCTCGAATGGTAACAGAGACAATGCGTATTCTATCACCAGGCGTATCAAACGTTTAGAATAAAATATAAATTCATCTCTATAGGTATCCTTGTTTCTTATGAACGTATGTAGACCTTTAATTTGTGGTGTATCGGGAAGTAAATACAAAGATGTAGGCAACGGTTGACCTATGTAAGAATGGGCTAATTGTTCTCTAAGCTTAAATCCTCTCTAAAATCAAGAGAATACGAAACGTGCTTGAAGAATTCGATATTTAAATTACGACAATAATGGCATATAGAAATGCATACCAATTGTAATTGCGTATGTACATGTTGTACGATAAGTTCTATAGCAACTTCGTTTTCTCCGCCGCGAGGCACAATGATATCAGCGTGGACCATAAGCGGTGCTATGTAATAATAAAAGGCAGGTTGTACCATAGTACAATATTGTTTCAAGACACCTTCCAGATCCCTTCCTCTCTGCGATATATCTCTACGTAATCTCCTTGCAAGTCGTACGTCGGCATCGGTATCAACGAATATCTTCATATCGCACATCTTTCAGACGATTATAGAAGTTAAATAAATTCAGCTTATAGACTTTTACTTTCTATTTCAAGATTTGAACATATTCTTTCGGCAACACTCGTTAAATACGTAATTACTTACCTTCAACACGTCCACATTGTAAAAGGTAAATATTCCCTCAAATATAATGACATTGGCGCCATACATTGTTTTCTTATAAAAAGAAAACAAAGAGCATGTTACACTATAGGAAGTAGCACCGAACGGTTGCGCATACTAGTCCTATTAATTTAACAACTTACAGTCCTACTCTCTCTACGATGCGTTACAAAATTATAAATAGGAACTTCCACCATTCTTCCCTCTTTTAATCGTTGCAACGTAGTCTTGAGAAGTTCAATATCAAAAGCATCCGGATGATCGAAATTATATTCGTTACGTGCCGCCATTTCGTGCTGTTTTTCGTTCAATACCTAAGCATCATATAGAGCAATTTAATAAGTATTTTCCCCTATTAAGTATAAATGCTAACTGGCTGCATACTTTGTAAAACGAATCCATACTGAGGAGAGTCACCCACTGTACGCTCAACGACTCTATTATTTTTGTAGCTACCGTAGTCTTTCCAGAAGCGCTACCTCCGCAGATCCCTAAAAAAAAATCGTCTTACTTTTGGCATAATATCGAAAGGGCACAAATTCTACTCAGAAGGAAAATTCCTTACCGATTACAAAGGGTTCCACCTGCTGCCCCGCGGAATTATACCAAGGCGGTCTACCAGCCGTATAAATGGTTCCCCTCTTACTTCTAATGATAGATTCCGCGGACGTCTTTTTACTAGATTGCGTCATGCTTGTAGTACGTTGCCTTCTCGAACGTGGAGACTTTTGCGAACCTGTGTTGTATCAAATATCGTACGATTTACGTCGATACGAGTTTGTGTCTCTGATAAATGATGAAATTACTAACGATACAATGATAATCATTTTACGATTTGTAAGGTAAATAAAAGGAGGAAGAGGAAAGGAGGCGTTATACTTGTAGTGGAAAAATCTGTCTTCTTGGAGAAGGTAAAGATATCTGTTTGAAACAAATGATCGTCCGATCGTTGCCATATGCGAGTACTCCATATTTCTTTGAAGCAAACTCTTTCGCAACCTGGTTAAAAAATAATCAAAATGACAAAGACACGGATAAATCGGACACGTGCGGATGAGAGCGTGGAACGTGGGAAAAAATATAGCTTACGACGCAAGAACGAATTCATTGCAAAGAATTAGTAATAATCCTTGGGAGAAGTTAAAAGAAAGAAAAATAAGAAAATATCGTCGATGATCGTACCGGTGGACGGTGGTCTCGGCGATTGCGGCGTGGGTGTCGCTTCGTCGCAAATTTCATCGACGAGAAACTCACGATCGTCCAAAGAAATTTCTCCATCCTCGCTATAAACGGAGAAAAGAAGGGAAAAAATAAACGACGTTTGCTGAAGGTACGAAACCAAAAAAGAACGTTTGGAGAGCTTACCTCTCTGAACTCGCCGAGCTGAACGGATCGTAATGTTTTACCTTCGCAGCCATGTTTTTTTTCTCGTCACGTGTCGTCTTAAACCGCGGCGCCCTGTGCAGAAGAGATAGACGATGTTTTTTAACGTGTCCGTTGAATATCCATCGACGACAGAATCCCGTACGGTAGACGGTTCGACGGAATTGGATGGAACTGATGCGTACTACGTCGCGCGGAACAACAAATAACGACCAGCGTTCGTTGCGCCGTCTACCGACGACATTCCGAAACTTTTGCCCTTGTCCCTCGCTACTAATGGAGGACAAAAAAGTCGCTACGCAAAAAAGTCGTACACGTATTTCTTACGTCCTGCGACATTTGTATTCGTTGCTCGTCGATTACACCGCACTATACTAGCCTATACATAGAACGATGGATGAAATTCAACGCGAAATCGATCGTTTCTATAGTACAGCGTCGCCGTTATAAAGCCTAGCGTGCATTTGCAACACGGACGTAATATACTTTCCTATCGCGTTCCTTCGTCGCGACGATTCGATTCTCCGAACGGATCGAATCCCTAAAAGAATATAAGCGAGAAAAATTTCAAAGAAACGTTATTGATCTGCGATTAAACCGAATGACGCGAAGATAGAGAGTTACTGGCAAAAGAAAACGGAGGAAAAACTCGACTCTACTTTTACGCTTCTTCTACGTAATTGTCAAACATGTGGATCGAACGAACGGGGTGACAAAAAAAGAACACGGATCGCTTTGTGCTCGGGTCAAGAGAGAGAGAGAGAGAGAGGGGCGGGGGGAGAAGAGTTGTTCGAGTATAGTCCAAGATAAAAAAGATGAATAGTATGAGAATTGCTAGTGACATCCCGTGGTAACCAAAAGGATCATTTACGAACGATCGTTGAGACGCATCATTCGTACTCTTATATACGTAGATAGTACGTAAATATGATAGGGGAAGTTGTATAATGCGTTAAAAAACATACGCGTCGTCATCGCCGTTGTCGTCGAGGAAACATGTCGCTCGAGGACGCGATATAGATATAATTGTACGATCCGTCGATCCGAGGAAAAGCGAATTCGTCATCGTTCCGCGAGCTCAAAGCACGAAGTCACCCCAATGCCTTTCATTGCGCGCCGCATCGTCGTGCGTCGTCGCGTCGTCTTTTAATAGTTCTCTCCCTGTGACCGGTTTTCCCGTCGTCCGTACCGAGAGATATTCGTTTTACGTCGAAGACGCGCCCTCGTTCGACCTTGAAATTCTTATATATCGGCACGTAGCGTTCAATGTTCGAAACATCCTCGATCCTCGGGATATCCTCTTCCTTTTTACACTACCACGGGCAATCCTTCTTTTCCCCTCTTTAATTCGAAGTTATCCTTAACGAGAGAAGCAGCTCCGTGTGAAATGGCGAAAAAGACGTACGACCTGTTGTTCAAGTTACTCCTCATCGGTGATTCCGGGGTCGGCAAGACTTGTATACTCTTCAGATTTTCCGATGACGCTTTCTCCACGACCTTCATATCTACCATAGGTGAGATTTAAAGCGATCGATCGTCTCGTATTGTACTTCGATCGATCGTTCCTCTTTTCCTTTCGATCGTTTTCTAAAACGACTTTGTCGTTTCGGAGATCGTTTAGGTTAGACTGCCGATTTAAATCGCCTCCCGAGTTTGATTTACGTTCGAACGTCAACTTTTATCGATCATCTCCTTCTCCCTTTTAATTATTAAACATATCCATGACGATTCCTCTAACGATCGTCATATTTTTATAGGTATTGATTTCAAAATCAAGACCGTCGAGTTGAAAGGGAAAAAGATCAAATTACAGATATGGTAAGACGTCCTAGGTTGTTATCCCCTTGGTACAATTTTTCTAAACGGAGATGTTTGTAGGGATACCGCTGGACAAGAAAGATTTCATACTATCACGACTTCCTATTACAGAGGTGCCATGGGTATAATGCTTGTTTACGACATAACGAATGAAAAAACGTTTGAGAATATAGTTAAATGGTTGAGAAATATCGACGAGGTAAATATTCCTTTCTAAAGTTTTTATAGCTCGAGATCAATTATTTCTCGATGCTGTCATAATTTATAATCGATACTCTTGCAGCATGCGAACGAAGATGTAGAAAAAATGATACTTGGTAACAAAAGCGATATGGAAGATAAACGTGTTGTTAGTACCGAGAAAGGGGAAGCGGTAAGATAAATATTATGTACTTTAATCTATGCCGATGGCGTTCCAACGATCACGTTGCTAATAAGAATTTTTTTTTTTCCAGATAGCAAGAGAGCACGGTATTAGATTTATGGAAACGTCGGCGAAAGCCAACATTAATATCGATCGAGCATTCAGCGAATTAGCAGAAGCGATTTTGGAAAAAATTCAGGGAAAGGAGCCGCAGGATGCTCCGGATAGAGTAACCGTCGATAGAAGGGTGGAGAGAAGTTCCAATCGGTGCTGCTAATTTTATATTATTTATTTAATGGCGCATAATAAACTATATATATATATATATATATATATATATATATATATATATATGTGTATATATAGATATATATTTATGTGTATAGAATATATATATATACGCATAAATATATATATATATATATATATAAACGCGTGCCACTTGACATAGATTTGTGGATAGATATAGAACATAATTTAAAACATAATAGCATAATTAAACTCTTTGTGACACTGCCTGATCGAAACTGATTCAGTTAATTGGATGTCAATTGTGGTAATAACATTGAGTACAATTTAATGAAAGGTTGTCTACAAATTATCCAACTTTATTTTTCAATGTAAAATTCTTTCATTATATCCACAGGCTTCAGAGAATGAACTGTAAATGCTATTTTATGCATACATAAATATATTTGTAAGTGTGTGTGTCTAATGCACGTATACAGACTGAACCTCCGTTGATAAAGAAAGCTAATATAGAAGAATATCTACGAAAAATTAGCTTTGTCGATAAGGCTTCATTTTTTCATACGAAAATATGCATTAGTGGTCGAACAAAGTTAGTTATGTCATATCGTTTGTTACGAAGCTGAAATTTGTTACCATGAGAAGCATTAGAACGAATGCTGACATTTTAAACGTTTCTATCTATCTATGTAAACTTTAATGCTTTTTCATATGAACGTTGCACATCGTATGGCTTCTTTACGATTAAGTTTTAATTAATTAGATACTTTTTAAGTTTAAATTGAAAAGCTTTAAACCAAAAGCTTTTATCCTATTTGTGTAAGACTAATTTACTATAAATATAAATATTCAAGATTTCGAAGACATTCTATTATTGCTCTATGATCCTTTCGGTACTAATATTATATATATTATATCTCGCGATACATATGTACATTGGTATACGCGTATGTATCGAATCGAATTATTCGCCTTTTTACGTAACATTTTACGAATACAAACGAAGTCTTTTTACCGTATACAAATACCGTGAAAATAAAATAATAATTTTCCTTACTATCTGTAACTTTTATTATTCAAACATGAACAAAGATTAAACATATTGACAAATACCTGTATAAATACATAAAGAACGATCAAGTGTCTACGATTTTCTATTAATCGCTAGACATCATATAATACTACATACATATCATATATAATATTTTAATTATCGAAGTAAGGGGGTAATAATATTAATAGTATCAGCAATTTTATCATTCAATTGTCATATACGAAGTGCACAACAGTAATGTTACGAGTACCCGAAGGAACGGCGTGTAGGTAACTTGAAGGGGGGGGGGGGGGGAAGAAAGAAAAAGAAATAAATAAATAGAGATAGTTTCTAATAAAAATTTTCAACGAAAAAAATTAATTGTCAGAGATGACAAACTGTCCCTGAGAAATGATAGTTCTCACTTTACAAAAGAGGAATCGAAACGAATTAATTTTTAAGGATGAAAATTACTTGTACGTTTTTTACTTAACATCTTATCTCGTAATCTTTATCTTTAACTTGACTGAAATTATAATAATGATTGAATGAAACGACTTAATATCAACGATAAAATGATTATCGACGATATTAAAGATCGAGGAAAATTATAATACACATAATTTCAAAGTAAAACGGTAAGAAATATTTTTCATTAAAGTGAAAGACATTAAACGTAAAACTCCGTCAGATGGTAACTATTCTTCGTGTTCTTTCTGTTGTTTTCTATAAATAGAAAAATATGTAGAAAAGAAAATTCTCTTTAAACAATAACGATTCGCTTTACACTTCTCTCCCTTCCCTCGCCTGCGATGTACTCTCTTTAGGAAAAGGTATAGAGAGTCGAAGCAAGGTGACGATAAATAAAAGCCTACTACGCGTTTAGTAGAAAAGTTTAATACAGCGGAATGTTCAAGTACTTTCTTTACGTTAATCTCGAGACAAACCAATGATAGTAAGAATGTCCAAGAAAATGTTAATAACGTCTAGATATAGATTCAATGCCGCAAAAATGTACTCTTCGGGAGAAGTCGAATACTTGTGTTTACCTCCGATTATCATTTGAGTATCATAAATCAAATAAAATGAAAAAATAAGCGCACCTAATGATGCGTAAACGAGCTGCATGGTTTTACCAGGCCATATCATTGCAATAATACCGAATATAATTAAGACGACAAGAGCTACGAATAAAATAGTATGACAACCGGTAAAATCGTATTTCGTTTGGAACGCAAAAATTGTTAACGCTAAACAAACAGCCGCAGTTATTCCGACAGCCATCAGTACCTGCGAAGGAAAGAGAGATCGCATATTAACAATTCTAAACTGGTTCTATGACAAAGAATAATTTGCTTCTTAAAACGTAACTTACTTCTTCCGATCTATAGGTAGATGCAGCCATCGCTAATAAAACTCCCTCCGCTAACGTAAATAAGAAAAGAAAAATGAAATTCATCGGAGCCTTACGTCTAACACTGGTACAACAAACCATACAAATGATCAATATTATTGTCGCGACAAAACAAATCCAAAATATTTCTCTATGTTGCATCGCCCATTTCTGTGTAGGTTTATGGTACAGAAATGTAGCTATCAATGATAGGGTAATCAATAGCTGAGTCATTAAAATTGCATATACTTTTCTGTAAATAAAGAAAAAATTAATTATTTCATTTCATGAATCATGGTCGACGACAAGGACAATCAATGTTTTAAATATTAAGATGCACACCTAATAAACCCATTTCGTATTGTTTTGTCATTAAATTCAAATCCCTTTATGTCCCCTTGTAAGGGATCTTCCGCGTAACTTGAACCATACATCCCTGGTTGCGGATTTACACCAAATGGTGTTCCGATAGTAGGTGGAACCTGACCGTAAGGTGGTACACCTGGCGGCGGTACGCCTGGCGGTGGTACGAATCCTGGTGCTAAAATAAAAGGAAATATAATGTAATAAATATAATCGTTTGACAACGTGTCTATTAAAGGAATTTTATTTACGTGGCGGAACGTTTCCTGTCGAATACGGAGGTGGATATCCTTCCTGTGGCGGCGGATAACCAGGATTTTGTGGCGGATAAGGAAAACCTATACAACAAACATCGGAAAACACGAATTAAAATATTCCAATATTTTCTTTATAATATCCTCTATATTGTAATACAAGCATGCATTATCGTGAAGAATTATTATTACACGATTGTGATAATCATTAATACATTGCGCGCCACCTCGTACAGATACGAATAACATATTTGTTTCTTGCAGGAGCTCATTATTCATACATGTATGATAAATGTCGTTTACTAATCAACAAATATACTACGCCTTTACAGAAACTCTATTTGCTAAATGACTATATCGATATGGAGAAAGTTTTGGCACGTATTGCATTAATATCTTTAAACTATATTTCCTAAAGGATCCCAAGACGCTAGCGTATTTTATATATATATATATATGTATATATTAAATGTATTTTATAGATTACGAGTAACAAAAAACAATACAACAATTTTTTATATGAAATTTGTAAATCTTAATGATTATAATATCATACATATAAATGTCATGAAGATGTGATGAAATGAGAAATGCTGCTTGAAACATTATTGCAGTGCATTCTGCAGGCTGTGCTTATATGCTGTATTAATATATCAAATTAGTATAAAAAGGAATATCATTTTTGATAACGTAAGAAAAAAATTAAAACCTTGTTGCCCTGGATAGTATCCTGTACCTGGTGTGTTCCAAGTGGTCATCTTTTTGTTTGTATTAACTGAAAAAGAATCTATCATTATACAAGTTGGATATTATACAATATAATAAGAATTCAGCAGCACACGAATGTACCAGCAGCCTTAAAGAGGTAAGGTAATAACCGCTAATAATATGAACATATATATCATCTTACATATACTACGCGCGCGCGTGTGTGTGTGAGTGTGCACGCGCGCGCAGCTGCTGAGTAATGTAGTTAAAAAAAAAAAAAAAATTGAATGGAGCCAAGTTCTTCGAATAATGTACGTCTATCTTATCTCTAATAAAATCTTTTGTTACTATTTGACACAGATAACAATTACTAACGCTTTAAAAGGTAGAATACGTCGTCGTAAGAAAAGGTTCTATTATTTACTGTAGTTGCATACTGTTAATCGTAATAATTCGATGTTACGAAATCGTCGACAACAATTGTCAAAATATTTAACGTTCGGAATGATATTAAAAAATGATAGATAATCGACCTACGTATAGATGTAGTTTCCTAGTAATTAAAACGATACTTTTCCGCTATTCCGTAAAAATTTTATCAATATCTTTTTCCGCGAAACCGTAGAGATAAGCCGAGGTAGATCCGAAAACAATACGAGATATGTTTCGTCAGCTTCTATATTATATGTACCGTTCGGATGTTACGACACTTTGAGCAATAATATATTTTTGTAAAATTCGACAAATATACCATAATAAAATGTTGATCGAACGCGTACGTTAGGAAAATGATAACAAGTAGACGCCAACTGTATGTATTACAGTACCTTCCAGAAATAGTTACAATCGATAATAAGGCACATTCGTGTGCCGAATACGATTTGTGTTTATTTACCTTATATTACTTTGGTATCGACAACTTTTTCCTCTGATAGAATAAGATGCAAAAGGCCGAGAACTCGTAGGTTGTAAGAAGTGATGTCTTCGAGTCGATGAAAAGTCAATTTTAAATGGTTCTCACGCAATCCAATAGTTAAACGTATATGTCTTCCAACGTAGCAGAACGAACAACGCACTTTGGCAAGTTTCGATACTTTTCTAACCAAAAGTAATTGGTATCAAGTAGGATGAACTGCAGGGGCGTAACGTTTCTTTTTCCTTGATTAAGCGCCTGCGTGAAATACATTTACCGACGAGAGGACGAATATCTTATTATATATAGCTCGTATATAGATATCCATAAAACGGAAGATAAACAATTTATGAGCTTTCGAGTTAAAGGGTTTTCGTTGTTAATGAAAAATCGATAGGATAAGTATTTCCGAGTATTTCCAAATAGCGACAATCGCTTTCCGTAATAGCTCTCTTCTCATTGGCTAACGAGTTACGTCAAACTTTTCGTACAAATGTTAATACATTTATATGGTTTATGTTCGATCAATATCTCCCCGATCACTCGATTATTAAATATTATTATTAATTAATCGTTTCGTTTCGTTTCATTAAAATATATCGACGATAAAAATGAAGAGAACAAATCTTGCTCTTCATTGGTTATTAGGGTCAAGGTTTTACGCCAATAATAACGCTATTATACATTGGCATAATCATAATAGTTCGCGAATACCACGTGCGTGTAATATTTTTTTTTTTGAATTTAGTATATTGTTATAAATGAATGTAAGATATTTTAATGAAATATGACAACGTTTAAAATACATAATGTTAGATTTTACAATCTTGAACCTAAATCCGCTACTTGCTTGTGTCACGAACCGAAAACGAAGAAATTGGCACTTGCCAGGTTAGTTTAATTATTATTTAAATTTAATATAGAAGCTTAAAAATGATTCTTACATGTATATCATTCTCTCGTTAATTCGTAGAAACGACAATTCGATAGAGGTATGGAATGTTGGGAATGCACCGTTTGTCGAGTGTACAATCCCTGGCCATTCTGAAAATTCTGTGGAAAGCATCCTTTGGATCGGTTCAAGACTTTTCTCGACCGGCCTTCATGGTCTAATAGTGGAATATAATTTAATCACATTGGGAATTAAATATAAGGTAGCGGTTACAGGCGGAGCAGCATGGTGTATGGACGTTAATCAACAGAAAACGCTTATTGCCGTCGGTACGGAGGACGGATACATTAATACGTTTTCTATCAGGGAAGATTCGTTAATTTACGAACGGATATTCGACAAACAAAAGGGAAGAATTCTTTGTATTAAATGGGATAATACGGGAGATATGATATATACCGGATCCACGGATACTGTAAGAGTTTGGAGCGCCGTTTCTGGCCATGCGATTCATAAAATGACTACATCAAGAACGGAAGCGAAAAAAGAAACTATCGTATGGTGTCTCGCAGTGACGGACGATAATTTAATTATTTCTGGAGACTCTCGTGGTTATTTGTCCTTTTGGGATCCTCATATGGGTACTTTGATCGAATCTCATGAAAGTCATACAGCCGATATATTGGCAGTCACGTTGTCTCACGAAAAAAATGTAGTCTATTGCGCGGGTGTCGATCCTGTCGTACGAAGTTTCTGTAAAGTTACTTTAAAATCTAGTGGAAAACCGCAATGGGTAAAGGGTATCGAAAGGAGATTACATTCTCACGACGTTAGAGCATTAGTAGAGGCGGATGGTAAATTATACTCTGCCGGAGTAGATGGATATTTAGCTCAGTCGAGCTATCCTCCAAAAATATTAGTGAAATATCCGCCTCTACTCCAGCCACCTTCCGTTATACTATGTAAAAAGTCTAGATGCGCGTTGTTATGTTATACCAATTATCTTGAATTATGGAGACTGGGGTCGTCGGTCAAAGCTTCTTCGGAATCTGTAAAAGTGGGCATGTTGCACCAATTGGATGAAGCACCCGTAAAATTATTAGAACTTAGAACAAAAGGAGTTGAAAGTATTTTATCTTGTGCCATTAGTAAGGATTCGAAAACTATTGTATATTCGACGGATACTCATGTAAGAGTATTCAATTTCGACGTGGTCGAGGGCGATGCTCTGTTGTCAAGAAACGATACCGATATATCTGTTAACAGAATACAAAAAATGTTGTTCAGTCCAAATGGTAAACTATTAGTGACGATTAACAACGATGGAAAAGAGAACGTAGTAACGTTATACAAGTTGAATAAGAAAAGTTTGAGGCACATCGGATCATTCCAAACGGCGAATGAATCTATCGTAAATGTTAGCCTTGTATGTTTTTCACCGGATAGCAAATATCTGATATGTGCGGATCGTCGAAGCAGTATTGCGGTATATAAAGTCGACGGAGATCTTACGCAAGAATCCCTTCAACCATGGCAGCTACCTAAGTATAGTTGTCCGCCAACAGCTATGGCCGTGCAAAAAGATACATTAAACCTCGTCATTGTATACTCCGATCATAAGGTAAGGAAGATAAAAAAATTCAGACTACAAAATGTTACACGATTCTAGCCCTATTACGTACGGTACTATATGTCATGCCTTTATCTCACATATTACATTTTTAGATCGTCGAATATAATATACCCAGGAAACAGTACACTCAATTTTCAAATAACTTGCAAAGTCGTATTCCGAAACAATGGTTGGCACGTCCGTTTCCGATAATAAATATTTGTTTTGATCCATACAATGAGAACATTATAATAATGCACGATGATTCTACGGTATATATCATAAATAAAGCAAATGAATTGCCAGAAAAAGAAGCGAAAATACCAAAATGTGAAAATGGCGATATCACGGAAGATAGCAGCTCTGCGTTAAGTTTGCAATCGCAACATGCTTTCAAAGTTGCCAAAAAGTATAAGGTAATTATTAATATCTATCCCGATTTATTCTTTATCCTTCGTTCGTTTTACAACAAAAAAAAAAAAAAAAAAAAAAAAAAATTATATATGTCGATTCTATAGCACCTCGTCTATTTGAACTGGTTGAACAACGAAGAAATGGTCGCGGTCGAAGTGAATCCAATTGCGTTGACAGAGAAATTACCACCTACGTTAAAACAGAAGTGGTTCAGCGTCTAAACACGTACAAGGAAAAAAAAAAAAAAAAAAAAGAAAGAAAAAGAAAAAAAAACCGACGAGGCCCTTCGATATAGTACAATTGAAAACATCATTTTTTAAATAAGGTTTTTCGAAATTTTAAAATGCATTTACAAATTAAACGAATCGTGCAGTCGTACCCGCATTTAAAATCCTATCTCGTTATGTCTGCTGTAACACTTACCGTTACGTCTTCATTTTGATATCAATTAAAATTTACGCGTGCATATAGGAAACGCCATATACAGACACGTTCTCAACCGAGATAAATGAAGCTCTGTTGGGCCAGATAATTTTCTATATCCGTGGACGAACGAACGGTCCATTTTGGTGAAATATACATAGGGCCGGTGAACTCTAAATTGTATTCCATGCGAGAAGATCTCCAGCCGACCATTGCGGACGCCGTTCTGGGAACGGTCGGCGAAGGTTTCAAGGGAATTGGTGAACATTTAGTCGGGTCTTCCGGCGGTTTTCGCTTGAAAGTATCCGCCGGAAGTGCTGCTTTTCTGCATTCTTCGGCCAGCACCTGCGGTCAGTGGCATTGGAACTCGTTGAAATTCGTGACCGGTCGGCCGCACGATTGTACGCACGAGTATTTTTATGGTACCTTTTGAAAATATTCTCTGGACAAACATTCGTATCTCGCCAACCATTTCCGTTCTGCCTCTCGTTCGGCTTTTATCACCTCCTTACTAAAATTCACAAAAACGTCAAGATGTTTTCTCTATTTATTTATTTATTTCGACTTAAAAGTAAACGCGCCAACGTACCTAATCCTGTCGGAAATCACTTGATTCTTGATATTATCGTAACGTTTTATGCGTAATGTTCTATCGACTTTCTTACTCTCCTTGTAGTCTTGATTTTTCTCCATTATTTTTTTTTTATTCTCTACAACGTCACTTTAATTAATTAATTATAAAAAGGGATACGCGAATCACGCTCATCGACAACGAACATATTCTATCTATCTTGTTTGTTCGATATTAGTTACCACGTTGGGCGTTGCCAACGTAGGATCCTGTCACGAGATTCGAAGGGAAGAAATTTTTATATTTTTCTTCCTCTCTGGGAAGCACGAAGACATCAGTCGCTTGCATCGAACGTCGACCAATAGCGAGAGCTAAATATAGATAAATCAAGCCGTGTTCCTTAAGAAAAGCCGAAGGCTAAGGGATACCGCGGACTCGTAAATCGAGAAAGCGTTTAATCTTCGCCGCGGTTGTAACCCGTTGATAGCAGCGAGGCGAGCGAGGGCGTAGACTTGGCTTAAGCCTCTAGGAAATAATCAAAGCGGCGATATAAGCACCGACTAAGCTGGGTATGTGTATGTGTTGGGGAAGTTACGAGACTCGGTGTTATATCGGTGCGACTTTGTGGTGTAACACACGAAGGAAGCTCGGGGAAGGTCGCAAAGGAGGAGAAGGAGATGTCGATAGAGCTCTCTCTCTCTCTCTCTCTTTCTCACGACGAACATAAATGGTGAGAGGAAGAGAGAGGAGGAGGAGAAGTGGATCTGCAGAGTGCAATGCGCCGAGATTACGACTAATCTGCGCCCGAGACCGCTCGGAAGCGTAGTTTCTGTAAGTTACATTGCTTAAAGCGTCAGCTCGTTGAACCCCTCGAACTTCGACGACGGCTACAACCTCCGAGCTTCCTCCTTTAACTCTCCTCTTCCTAGTAAGTATAACTTTCTCTCTCTCTCTCTCTCTCTCTCTTCTCTGTTCGACTTTATGGTCGCCGTGGCATCAGCGACGACCGATTCCTCTGGGAAAATTGCGTTCTCGAAACTCACCAAGTTCGACGTCGTACGCACCTGACTCGTGTTCTTCCTTCCTTCCTTCCTTCCTTAATTCTTGCCTCTCTCGAGTCCCGGCCAGAGAAACTTCGTGTTCTCTCCCTTTCTTATTCTGGGTACTTGGAGATGGACAAGAGAGTTTCTTTGAAGGTCGAGTCTAAGGCGATTCGGTCGGTTTAATCTCATAACGATACCGTCTGAGAAAGTACGTGCTCTTTTCGTGGTCCCCAAGAGTTAGAAGTTACGATCCCTTTAACAAACACCATCCCAAAGTAAAATTTTCCAGGGAATTCAATTATTTTCTAAAGCGATCAAATGGAACCTAGCTCTAATTAAATTTCAAGAAAAGAGAACTAAAACTTCTCATCGAGAGCATCGCGTAAAAGATTTATTTATTAGAATCTGAATCAATCCAAATTGACCACGATCGGTGGTTGTACCTTAGCGCGGTAACAACAAAGTTGTATAACTATATCTCGTAGGGTGAGTTTACACAGGAAGACTAGCTATCCACTCTAGGAGAGAGTGTAACGAGACGGGCCAAGATGGAGAAGAAGAGAAGGAGAGGAAGTTGGTAGGTTAGAGCGAGCGTAGAAAGACACGGTGGGGCTTGCTGTAAATTACAAGTAGTGCGCCAAGCCGCCTACAGTCTCTCTCTCTCTCTCTCTCTCTCTCTCTCTCTCTCTCTCTCGCTCTTGCTTGCTCTCGCTCTCTCGCTCTCTCTTTTCTCTGGTGTGGCGCAGGGGTGTCTAGACGTATAGATAATGCCGAGTTTGTGCGGGGCAGTGCAAGCTAGACGGTCCCTGGTTCATCCAGCCAGCCGAGCCAGCCAGCCAGCCAGCCAACCGGGCTAGGCTAGACACATCGACCATGCTCCGTCTCTCTCTCTCTCTCTCTCTCTCTCTCTCTCTCTCTCTCTCACATACACGCATTCTAGCTCTATCTTTCCTCCCTCTTCCTCCTTCTCCTTTCGTTCCATCTCTTTTCCCTCCACGAGAGCTCGTCGTATTCGCGCATCCGCGAATATATGCCCAACCGGATTTACCATCGTCCTCGTTGCACCAGCACTACTAGCATCACCAGTACCACCAGCAGCAGCAGCAGCAGCAACACGAACCGAGTTCCTCTGGCATTCGGCACAGACAGGAGATGCAAATCCTCCAATAGCATCGCCCGGAAGATCCGAGATCCCATTGGCAGCGATCGTGACGTGGATGATTCACGAGCCTTTCGTCTCTCGCTCTTTCTACTTCCTTACTCTTCGTTTCACCTTCTTCTTATTCTCTTTAGGTATTCGTCGAACGATTTGTTGCTACATCACTTCTTTTCAGATTATTCTCTTGTTCCTACGACACACGAGACGCTAAAGAAAAATGTGAGAATTGTTTGTTACAAAAGTAACAAAAAAAAAAAAAAACCCATTCATCGATACCTGCCAATGATCAGACTCTACGAAACAGTGCCTATATGCACATAATCGGTTGGAGGATTTTTACGAGTCCCGAGTTTCCAGTTGTGGTGAAAAAGACGAGAAGGGTGAAAGGGTGGACTGTTTATCAGAGCAAGCTATTATGAAGGATTAAGGGTATCGTGCACTCCGCCAACCCTCTCGTCCTTGTCGGCTCTAGTCGCCACCGTTTCTCTCTCTCTCTCTCTCTCCTTCCCTCCCTCTCTCCCTCTCTCTCTCTCTCTCTCTCTCTCTCTCTCTCTCTCTGTTTCCCTCTCTATATTTCTATCTCACTTCCACTCACAGCACCCAAACCTCATCGCCACCCTTTCGCTTGGTCCTCTACCACGGTCCCCCTTCCCCTCCCGCTAACCACCGTAGTGTTTTAATCGGCAGACTGCAATGCATAAATCCCCGTTAAATAATACGGCAGTTAACAGTGCCATTAAGCCGTTCGAGATACCGCAAAACCGGTAGGGCGCCGCTATGCGCGAAGTCTGTATTTATCGGCGACCGGCGCGACGGTGCTAGGAAATATTGTTCGCCGTTCGTTTTCCACATTCGTTTTCTATGGTACTCGATTCGTTCTCTGCGATTGGTTTTAAAGAGAACGCAAAAATTCGATCCCCTGTGTGTGTGTACACGGGTGTTTGTCTACGGGAGATAAGTCTAGCCTTCGTCTAGTCTAGTATTTTTTTTTCCTATTTTTCTTTCGTCTAGTCTACCTAGACGCCATCTTCGATATATTCCATGTATGTGTCTGTGTACGCTCTGAGAAGACTTGGCGTACGTTGCTGTAGACATTCTCTCCTACTTCTTTTTCTCTCTCTCTCTCTTTTTCTTCCTACAACGAAGAAAGTCACCGGATTTAAGCACCTCTTTTACAACTCCGCAAGCTCGCTTTATATGTTTCAAAGCGGAAAGGAGAAAGTATGTGTAATGAGCGCGAGGATTCCTTTGATACGCGTAACCAGGGCTTTGGAATATTTCAGAGAAATCTCTTAAGGCTTCAGACGGGATACAAATAAGAGAACTCCAAGGAGAGAGAGAGAGAGAGAGAGGGAGGGAGAGAGGGAAATATATTTCCAATCTTCAAGTTCGCTAAAAAATAAAAAAGAAGAAACAAAGAGTTTATTGGAAATTCGTGGTAACGACGATTGTAGAAAATCAGCCGGTATTGTAATCACGCGTACTTTGATTTACGTTTTTTTAATTAAACTTCCTGTTAATTTTCGATATGTTTAAAATACAGGTACGTTATAACTGTACGTGCGTATAAGAGAGAGGAGAGAGAGAGAGAGAGAATATAAACGTTAAGTTCGATCTATGCGTGCTAATGGAAGTATCCAATCATTGTCCGAAATGCATCGAGAAGGGTGCATACAAATGGAAAGCCATGCAGAATGCGTTTTTCCCTGGCGCAACTCTGTTGCGCCGTATTCGATTTGACGTTTACAACATTTCTAACATATTTTATCTATATTTTTAATTAGAGAAATTTCTCTCTCTCTCTCTCTCTCTCCCTTTCTCTCTCCATTTTCTTTTTACTCACTTTTGATCAGGTAAGAAATAACACCAGTCTGTGTTTTCTTTGCCTCTTCCCAAGGCTCTTTCTCTCGTCTTGCCTCTGTTTACTCGGCGCTCCTCCTCAGACGCCGGCGGGTACACGTGCTAATTGCTACGGTATTCGGCCTACTAAATCACTTAATTAAGCAAATTTCTAATTAATTAACTGGCGCCGCTATGATACTTTGATTTAATCGTCAACTACTGTACTTGGAATTCCTCGATTTAAGACAAAAGTACTTTGCTGCTATTGTCGTTGTTGTATCGGAGATTATCGGCGACAGGGAGGCACACCGATTCATTCGATTGGTGCACGTGTAATGCCGGTATGCTCGTCGGCTCTTAAATCCCTCTAATTAACTCATCCGCCTATTACGATGCTTCTAACGGTTATCTATCGCCCACGCGTTACCCCGACCGACGACTTTCATTGCTTTCTCTTTTCTCCTGCCTAGCGAACAAAAAAATTGCCAAGTGAAATCGTAATAGTAAATTATTGGATAAAAAAAAAAAAAAAAAAAAAAAAAAAAAAAAAAAAAAAGAGAGAGAACCCTTTGAACATCATCTGTTTCGTGACAATGAACGAAATAACTCGTTTACAAAGACTTCTTTCAATAGACATGAATACGGATCGTCGAGTCGTCGATCTATTAGTATGTTTATAAAAATGTAACGGGTTATGCCATGCTTTTACCCATTGGAAACATCTGTATTTAATTTAATTTAATTTATTTATTTATCTTTTTTTCAATAATCGAGTTTACGATCGTCGTAAACCGTTCAAGTTTACGATTCAAGAAATACTCGATTAAATATTCAATTAATATTCAAGAAATACTCGATTAAATCGTTAACACAATTTTCAAAAGCAAGGCGATTTCAACTGAACTATAAGACGTTTTATTAATACATCCAATTAGTCAATTTCTATTTAGGTATTCAACGTTTCTACCTAACGTTTCGAATACTTTTCTCTTCCTTTTAACGAGCGAAAAGACGAGTAGACGCAGCGGTATATCGTCGCGAGTACTCATCTCACGACCCAATCTCGAAGAAGAAACTTTTTACGAGGAGAGAAACGCGGAGACGGCGAGTGTCTCTTTCACTGCAAATTACGTAGAAACGGTAGCTCCCTTCCAGGGACATTTTTCTCGTCGTGGGATATCACGAAATGAATCACCATTTCCTTCGAGCTCCTACTGTGAAACGTAACTGCTCGTGGTCCATTACTCTTATTTAGAGATGCGTTAGAAAAATTATAACAGATCGGTATACTTAATCCAACTTGACCAGGGAACGATCAAGATCGATCTTTGAAAAAAAAAAAAAAATTCAAATAAAACGTAATGTTTTGATTAAAAAAGAAAAAAAAAGCAAAGGAATTTCAAAGAAGCTACCGACGCTTCTGTGTCTTTTATTTACCAAGCAGCGCGAAGGAAAAGCCTAGACTTTACACTACGAGTAGTACCTCTATCTCTTTCTGCAAGCTTTGTGGTACACACGAAACACGAGCAAACACACTTACACACAAAGTGCGAGTATACACGTGCTCGAGGTTGCGACAAAACCTCATGGCACGCACGTTGCAGTATCGAGTCTGGATATATGGAGTATAGGTTCGCGACTGTGTGCGAATGCGTGTAGGGACCTGTACGTGTGTACACGTTTAAGAGAGAGGGAGAGAGAGAGAGAGAGAGAGAAGAGCGTGTAGACGGGTCGAGCCGATGGTAGCGAAGCAAACAAGGCATCCAGGTCAGACCGTCTGCTCGCTGGCTGTGTCATCGACTGCTACGAAGCGCCTTCCGCGGGTACACATATCGACGTCTCGGTGTTTTGTCAACACCGGCTGCTACTACCTTTGGATATATCGTCTCGTCAACGACGTCTTTCTACGCTTTCCTTCGACTCCGACCAACCGCTTTGCATCACCTTCTTCTCCTTCTCTCTCTCTCTCTCTCTCTCTCTCTCTCTCTCTCTCTCTCACACACACCTCCTTTCACCCCCACCGAAGACGGCGTAAAGTATACACGTTGTTCGCACTTTCGAGACACGCCAAGCCAACGTGAGAAACACGCCAGAGCGTTTCTCCTCCTGCAAACTCAAACACCTATCTCTCGAGAGTTTTACTTAGGCGTTATGCAAAGACGTGATTCACCTACGAACCGATTCGATATGAGACCAATCCTTTCTATTTCGTTGCACCATTATTCCACCTGTGTCTTTCGATCGACAGTTACGGCGAACACGCGACGTTTCCGTTTTACCACGTGTCCCTGAACGAGTCTAGATTCCTTACCTCGCCTATATTTTCCATCGTTGGTAATTGCGAGACACTGTAAGACACTTAACGTTTTTACGAGACAAGTTTTTACCTCCTGGACGGATTTTAACGAGAATTTCTACGGAGAGGAATAACGAAATCGTAAGAAAGACGATAGAAAAGCGGGTGCCTCGTCTCGTAAAACATACCGAAGAAAGAGAAAGAGACGCTCTCTCGTTTGTACTTTCGTTCGTTCGTTCGTTCGTGATACGATAAAAGCTTCTCGGTGGTTACGGACGAGATCGTAATTTGTAGCTCGTTCGTCTTTCCACATTCGCATTTGAATTCTTCGATCCACAACGTAGGCACGCAAAGCTCTCCTCGCCATTGTCATCGTCGTTATCCGTGTCGAACGACCCTCGTTGTTTCTGCAACAGAGTAAAATAGAAATGATAAAGAAGATTGTTTCGCCGCGGACGAGGTGAAAAAAATGAAAAATGTTGAAAATGACGGTAGAATCGTAGACGCCAACCTGGGCGTGATTTCATTCTCGAAGCGAGTCGAGCGCGATGAAAGGGTGGTTCGGGGGTGAAAAAGTTTTCCACGGTAACGCAATGAGAGAAACTGGTGGAATACGTGGAAGGAAAGATAAAAAAACGGGGGGGGAAGATAGGTGAGGGCTGGAAGGGAGAAGGAAGAGGAAGGAATGGATAACGCAGGCAGCAGACGGGCGCGGTCATGGCGAACGGCATTTTAATAGGTTCCCGTGGTTTCGGCGAAAAAGTTGGGAAACAAAATAAAATCGGCGAAAGCGACGGTACCTCCTGGCCTGACTTCGTTCTTCGTTCGTACGGAATTACGACGTTGGCTGGCTAGCTGGCTGGCTGGCTGGCTGGCTGGCTGGCTAGCTAGCTAGCTAGCTAGCTCGGCTGGCCAAGCCAGTCGGGTCATGCATATTCACGCGTGCCATTCGTACGCACGGAATTAAGCGTCCAGGGAATTAAAACGCTTTTTGGTTCGCGAGCGTAACATCCCTTGCCTCCCTCTCACCTCCAACCTATTCCACGGCCGATTACGTTGGGGACTTTTCTGCATTCGTAAAGAGGACAAAATTCTTATGGATTTCCACACTCATATTTCTATTTACTCCGAGATTTGCGAGACCGCTGATATTTCTCCACGAATTTACGAGTTGCCAATAAAAACGATGGGAAAAGGGTATTGGAATATTAAGTGGCAACGCGACTGGTCTATGAATATGTTTTGGTATCGCTAGCGTGTTGAAAGCTGGCCATTGTTTTTAGATAGCTATATATTCGTTATCTTTCAAAATAACTTTCTCTTTCTGCGTCGATATTTAGATCGCCTGTGCGAGAGAGCAGAAAGACGACGACGACGACGACGAAGAAGAAGAAGACGAGAAAAGGAGACGTCGGAATAAAGGCCGCGAAACCTCAAACCTCTAGGAATCTCCGGCAGCGTAGTATCGCGTCTGCTCCCGTCCGCACCGCACCCTCCGCCAGTGCAGGACCGTAACGACACCCCTCCCACCCCCCCCTCTCTCTCTCAGCCCAGCTACCGTTTTCATCTCTCCTTTCACCCTTCCTCCTACTACTCTTCCTTTTCCTCCCGTCTCGTCTCCAACTCCTCCTCCCTCTCTTCCTCGTCTCCAGCCCTACGAAGCCAGCATTCGCCTATCCGCCCTTCTCTCCTTCCCTACTTCCCTCGCACACCCCCAATTGCGTCTCCTGAAACTCGTCGGCACTCCAGACGACGGCGGCGGCGACGGCGACGGCGACGGTGACGGCGGTGGCGGCGGTGGCGGCGGTGGCGGCGGCGGCGGCAGCTCCGGTAACGGAGACCCCTTGAAACGCCGAACGAGCGCGTTACGCCCGTTTTCTCCTAGACGATCGCATTAAGCTATATACTCGTCGCCGAGCGCTGGACGAGAGTTCGACCTTTCGATCCCTTTTTCTTTCTACCCACCTTCTCTCGCCATCTCACCTTGCAATTTTCATTTCCAAAAGAAAAGGATATGTGGTCTCTTTGCAAAAGAAAAATAAATAGTAGAGGGGGTAGGGGGGAGGGGTAGCTACCTGACACGAATGAATAGAGATGAAACTTTATATAGCAGGATGGATGACGGGTCGATTCGAGTCGACGCAACCATGACATTGAAACGTTACGTCAAAGTCTGCGTGCGCTCTCTTTGGATCGTCATCATCGTTGTCGTCGCCTTCGTCGTCGTCGTCGTCGTCGTCGTCGTCGTCGTCGGACAGACGGCTGAACGATTAGACAAGAGGGCTGACGTCACGACTCTTCGCTGCTTCCCCTTCCTACGCCCGGCGAGGTTCGCTCCCTTCTGCCCCTCGGCAGCTTTACTCTCGACGACAGAGCGCTACGACTCGCGGACCCCTTCTCGTTTTTGAGCCACGACGATGGCCCTTCAGAATGCAACTTTATTCACCGTATCGAGAATCGAACAATGAAAGAATTCCAAGTGTTAACGTTGCCCCCTCGAGGCGTCGAGAACGTACAACAGAGTTACTCTTTTCTCAATTTTTCAAAGTCGGTCTTCGGGTTTGACGGAAACAAAAAAGAAAAAAAAAAGAAAAAAATTAAAAAACGAGAACGAGTCATGGATTCGGCTGGAAGGAAACGAAAACGCGCGAAAACTCTTGGATGATCCGTCCTATCTCGGACCGATGGAACCAGTCCAAGTGGAACGTTTCCAATTCGTGCCCTCGCGCACGGCAACAATACCGCTTTGCGGGAAAATATCGCATAAATTATTCTCCAGTCTCATAGTTTTCCGCTTCCTCGAATCGATCCCTGAATGTCTTCCTTTCTTTCTTCTCTCGCATTCCGAGAGCTTGCTCGACCAAGAGATATTCATCTTTTAGATATACATACATCCTGCCGTAGGATAAACCGTGCGTTAAATGATCTTCTCGGAGCGCAAACTGGTCAACTGGATGAAATGAAAAGTAGCAAAGATTCAAGTAATTGCATATTAGTGCTGATGAGAGAGAGAGAGAGAGAGAGAGAAAGCATTTATTCAGTTATATCTCGTAGACGAGAGGTGTTACGCCTTGAGACAAGGGGTCAGGAGCTCGCTCGCGTTATATTCCTCCCGGATCTCGGGAATGTTCACTTTCGTATGCGAAAAGGGGGAGGAACAATGGCGTAAGTGGCATGCACGACCGCACAAGCGGACAGACGGCCCTGCGGGAAATTGCATTGCACGCATCGGGCGAACACGAAACTGTACCTCCTCCCCCCCCTCCTCTCTCATCCTCTCTCTCTCTCTCTCTCTGACTTGTAAGCGAACAAGCTAGTCCATCCGTCTGTCTCTCGCCCCTCGTCGGAGCCCGGGTGTCCTTCCTGCCCACTTAGGATCGTCGAAGAGCCACCTGTCCCTGCGTATCCTATCCATCCGTTCGTTCGTTCGTTCGTTCGTTCGTTCGTTCGTTCGTTCGTTCGTTCGTTCGTTCGTTCGCCAGGCAGCCGACGCTTCGCGCTTCCGGAGACTCGAGTGGCGTTCTCGCGATGCTTCGAATCGACGATCGAGTTGACGCCATCGGCAAATCGGTTAAATTCACTCGAAGGATTCTGAAACGAGCGATCAAGCATCATGATCCATCCGATCTATCGATTCTATCCGTGATCCTGAAACGAGGTAAAACGGTATAACAAAAATCAAGGAAGTTTATAGATAGTATTCCGAATAAGGTTAGACACGTTAGACGTGTTTTCAAGACGGTGCTCGGTCTTTACAAAGACCGAGAGAAAGAGAGAAATAGGTTGCTTTTATTCGTCGATCTTTCAGCTTCCGCGTAATCGGTGCCAAAGATGGTTTCAGGGTCCGTAACTGATACTAGGTATCGAGGCAGCTTTAACGAGAAAAAAGGCATGTCCTTCTGCGGCGGCTAAGACGAGAACGCAAGCGAAAAAGGTAGAGAGAAAGGGAGGGAGGGAGAGAGAGAGAGAGAGAGAGCCACGTAAGGCGGTGGCAAAGCAGCGAAGGAGTCGGCAGGACTTATCTATAAGGAGGCAAAGAGAACGGCAGACGCCCGCTCGTCTAGACTCGCCTCGACTCGACTCGACTCGACTCGACTCGACTCAACTCTCTGCAGTCACTCGATAAAAAACAGTCCGCCGCTTTCCTGGCCGTCCAATCCAATGGCGTAAAGTACAGTGGCACCCTATATACTTCTTTTTTTCCCCCCCCCAATTTGGACATATATTGAATTATATACATTAATTTCTTGGAAAATTTTATTAATGTTTCTTAGCTGCAACTATATGCATTAACCGCAACGATGAGAGATCGTCGGGACAATATTTTCCACGACTTTTGTGAATGGATGAAATAAAAAGGATGAGAAAGGGAGAGAACGAAAAGTGAAATAGAATTGTAGTAAATGAGGAAAAATCATTTCGATCGGCAAATACGAGGCTCGAGTCACTTTCTCACGGTTCGTTCGCGATCGGCGTCAAAGAAGCGTGGAGACGGAAGGTGATCTCTATCGGTCGTTTTCTTGTTCGCATCGAGCACGTAATCGGTACACGTGCGCGTCTGGCTCGTCGTCGGCAGGTGCCAGCTGCGGTAGGGCTTGCTCGATGACCTTTCCGAAAAGAGCGAGAGAGAGAAATATATATATATATATATATATATATATAGATTCTCTCTGTTCCCCCACCTTTGGAAAAGAGCTTGACGCGCACGAGCCGGCAGCTGCAAGTAGAATAGCAAAGTTTCCTCGTTGGTGTCGACGCCAATGCAGAAATTACCCCCTGCGACCCCCTGGACCGTCTGAGCGGTGTCTAGCCAGCGCCCCCTACCTCGAACACCGTGGTAGGAGTCCCCGCCCTCTCTCGCTCCGGTCTGCATCCCTTCTCACCCCTCCGAGCCAAGCCTCGAACTACGTCGACCTTCCCCCTCCGCCTACACTCGACGGGGGTGCAGTCTAGCCAGTGACTATAGTCCTCCAGCCATGCCAACGTTATATCGTGCGTCAGACCAAAGACTACACGGCATTCTCCCTCGAACCTGGACTATATAGCGTTTTAGCGAAAGCCCGAAAGCCCATCGACGAGACGTCGTCGTCGTCGTCGTCGTCGTCGTCGTCGTCGTACTCCTCTTCGTCGCCAAGCGAGAGAAGCAGGAAGAAGTTAGAAAGGTGGAAATTCTCTATACCATCTTCCTCGAATTGCTCAAAGACGTCTGGAATACTGTTGGGATATGCAAATTATTGGTGACTGACTCGTGGACGTTCCTCGCCCGACAATTTTCTTTCCTTTTTTCATCTTCCCAGTCGATCCCGCATTTGGATCAAAGTTTTTTCTAATGTTTCGAGATCGTTATAAAGATTAGACTATTTCGATCGTCGATATCGTGCGACTCTATTTGTCCTTTCCGCTTTCCACTCGCCCTCTTTCTACGGCTCCTCGTAGCGTGACTGAAGGCGATTAGAACGAGGCTCTGCCATGGGAGAGGGAAGAAGTTTAGTCTCGATTTGATTGGGGTAGGTCCCAGACGTATAGTCGACGCTATAATATGGCTCCTTCCACAAAGAGTAGCAAGGTCAGTGACGAGGGACTTGCCGTTAATTAACGTCTTGCCGTTAAATCATTCCGACGAATCTTCAGGGAGATGACCAGCCGTGAAGCGGCGATTCTATGCTCCCCGTTCGTCATCGTCGTTGGCTAGCAGCCTGTATCAAGAAACTCGATATATTATATGATCGGTTTCGCGGTGAATTCTATTTACACCCGTTTCTGGGATAATCGAATAACGACCGTCTCTCTTCCTCTTCTCGATATAAGAAGAAAATTTAACGGATTTAAGGCGAGACCCAAAGAGCCAACGGTAGAATGTCAACGATAAATTTCTCAAAATGTCTCGATAAGTCAGCTTCGTGCTTTCGAGCGATTGAGCTATTTAGATATGCGCTAAACGCGACGTCGCTCCCAAAAAGTTCCTTTTCGGTTGTTTATCGCATTTACAAGAATCTTGACTTATCGAGGCTATTACGGTTATCTATCGGGCAATCGTTCCTCGATAAGATAAAAACGAGATTAACAATTTGTTCCCTTCCGATCGTGGTCCCTTCCTTTTTTTATACTTTTTCCTTTTCTCTCTCCGAACGAAAATATGCAGAAAAATATCGGTACGGACGAATGAGATAATACCGTAACGACGAGACACGCCTGGCGATGACAATTATTCGCATTGAAATGGCGTACGGATATCTATAGAGTAATTACTATTCATTTTGCGTTGAAAAGGATCGAAAGTACGAGGACGAACCGACGGGCAAAAGTTTATGGAAAATCCCACGCGAGCACCATGACGACAGAATGTTTCGGACGTCGCGTTGCGTTTCCAAATCCTCGCGATGCCGACATCGAATTCGTTCGGTTATTCGGCGATACGTGAAAAGATAGATAGCCGTTAATCAAATTTCAATATCGTCTCTCGCTCGGTATCGTGAACGGAAAGGTCGAACGTACGTTCATACGTTATAACGAGGAGACCGAAAGGACGAACGAGCCCAGGGTAAAGGTTGGTCTCGTTAAGGGTGAAAACTTACGTTCTCGGGGAGACTTTGGAATCGAGCTCCACCCCTATTACGCGTGCCACGGTTAGTCGAGGCGAGGGCCAGGCCAGGCCAGGCCAGGCCAGGCCAGGCCGGGCCAGATGGTTGTCGTAGGTTAGTAATCGATAAAAAACTTATTTTCCGCTTACGCGGACGATGCGACCGAGCTCGAGGACCGCTTCTTCTCCTACGAGCTACCGAGAAAATCATTTTCCTATCGATAACGCACGACGCTAATCGATTAAATTCCTTTCATAACCCGTAACGTCGCGTTAATTTCGAAATTGCCGCGCCTCGGCCTTTCCCTCCGACCATTCCGCGTGGTAATACGCAAATTTGTGACGTCATTCGCTCGTACCAGCCAGCAATCGCGTGCACGCGTGCACGCGTGCACGTGAAAACGTAAACTCGTTTCGTTTACGCACGCGCGCTTCTCTTCGTTTCTCCTTCTCGCTTGCTTCGTGGTATGCGCGGCCGAACGAACGAAAACACGCCACTTTCCAAAAATAACGGCCGCGTGAGTCAACCGTGGAGTCTAAATAGGAGCTCCGCCGCATTTAGAGTTCCTATCTGAATTGTATGCGGTGCTCAACGCGCCAAATAATCCTGATAATACGCATTCGCCCAAGTACGACGAGGGGAAAAAGCGAAAAAGAGAGACAGAGACAGAGACAGAGAGAGAGAGAGAGAGAGAGAGCGAGAGAGAGAGAGAGAGAGAGAGAGTGAAAGAGTCGTCACCATTTCGAATCGTCGATACAAAGAATATTTATCTATCGGATGCATCCTTCTATTCGATCCTTCGAAAGAACGTAGAAAAGAAAGAAAAAGAGAGGAGAAAAAGAAAATGCGTGCGACCTTGTACGCACGATTTAAGCATACGCTCGAAACACGGCGCAACATCGTTTAGGTTTATGAGATACTAATATGAAAGAAACGCGTCACGGCATGTCGCCTCGTTTTTTCGAAGGTTATTGCATCTTTCCGCGAAAGACGTTATCGTCGCTTCATTATCGTGAAATATATTATTGGGTACCTACGAATTTCCCACGCTTTCGAAGGCACGCAGTCGAGGCATCGTCGGACTCGTCGTACAACTCGGCTGTCCATAGAAATTTGAGGTTAACATATCAATATGTTCACGCGTACGTACTTCGTACCTGATGCGTCTCGTACTGATCGGCACGTGCCTAGCTGTGCCACCGATAGACCAATGAGAATGAGAGAGAGAGAGAGAGAGAGAGAGAGAGAGAGAGAGAGAGAGAGAGAGAGAGGTAGGGAGGAGGAACGCAATTTGGAACAGCTTCCTTCCGTTACATAAGAATTCGATATTAAAGCAGTGTTTATACGTATGCATCTTTGAAAATAACCACGAAAAGATATTTTATAAAATTCTTGGACGGTGGCCAGTAACGAATTTTATTGCAAAACAACGAACGCCCGAGGCTTACGTCGTAAAATATGAAAAGATTTCCCGTGCGATAAAGTAAGAAAGAGACGGAGATAAAACAAAAATATATGTATATACGTATAGAGGGCAAGAGAGGAAGAAAAACATTGGAATAAAAAGGAAGAGTGGTAGGAAGGAATAGAAAAGAGAGACAAGGAAGGAGAAGGAGAAAGGGAAAGAGAGAGAGAGAGAGAGAGTTATACCTGTCCCTGAGGAAAACTCAATTCGCGGCCACTTTGACGCACCCTCCGTTTGGATGGATACGCACTATTACGAGTATACAAGGTATATTCCTCCGCATCCTTTCTCTTTCTCTCTCTCTCTCTCTCTCTCTCTTTCTCGTCTTTGTCTCTTCTTCCTTCCCAGACTCTCTCTCTCTCCCTCTATGTGTGTGTGTGTGTGTGTGTCCATCTATCTGTCTCTCTCGCACTCTAGGAAGATACACGAGTAAGCGACACGAACACACAGGGAAAGTCTGACGCACACAGACAGGCGAATATCGCGACGGCGGTGGTGGCGGCAGCAGACACGTGCGCGTGGGACCGGCAACAATTCCTGACCAAAAAGCCGGAGTCACCCTCGCTTGCCCCCCTCGTCCTCCTCTTTCCCCGGCACGCAGGAGTGTCTGGCTCCGACGACCGTCATCAGCGTGGCATCGACGGAACCGAGGGGCTCGGAACACCCGGCGCATTGGCGTGCGCGCACCGCATCGAGGGAACGCCGCCGACGTTTACAGGGAGGAGAGAGTGAGAGAGAGATAGAGAGAGAAAGAGAGAGAGAAGCGGCCTGGACGAGGCTACGTACTCGTGACGTTGCGTCTAGACGCCCCCTCCACCTCAACCCGAAACGACGCCCACACAACGAATCCAACGCCGAGGGAACTTCTCTCTCTCTCTCTCTCTCTCTCTCTTTCACTCATTCTCTATCTCTCTCCCCTCTCTCCGTCGTACAACTCATGGAGCATGCACGTAAATCACCGACCGTCGGACCTCTTTGTTTCCAACTCATCCCCACAGATGGCGTCGTAAGCGTTCGGCGCGCTTTCCAAGTAAACGCGCGAATTTGCCTCGAGCGTTGTAACGTCCTCTCTCCGACTTGATTTTCCGCCGTCTCTTCGACGATCCTTCCAATCGTACGTATATTTCCTTTTTTTTTTTTTTTTCTTTTATTTTCTCCCGGACGACGCGCTGGCAGAGAGTAGCAAAAAAGCAGAGAATTCGACGAGTAAAATGAAAACGTATATATACATATATATACATGATGCAGGTAAACGAATACGGTTAGCTCTTTTTGGTTAACTGTGCATCGCAAGATCGAACGTCTTTTATACGAGGATTAATGTCTATTCTATTAAAGCGATAGTGGGTAAGCCTTAACGAGTCGATCTTTATTAACGACGTCGTTCGCTTTTATGCTCGATTTTACTATTAAGGGCGATCTCGTTAGAAGGTTAGAATGCTAGACATCGAGAGTGTCATTTTCGTTAAACGTTTTTATCGCCATCGTTATGCCATGCTACTCGATTAAATCACGATCGATATGCATCGATCTATATCGATATATGTGTGTGTGTGTGTGTGTGTGTAATGGCCGACCCTTGGTGACGAGTCGTAAATAATAAAGCACTATTTGTAGATATTTTTCACGTAGAGGACGTCTCGCGACAAGATACTAATAGTCGATGAGACGAACGAGTGTTTAAAAAAATAGAATAGAAGCCCGTTCCTCGTTGGACCGGTATCGATCGTAATCGGGTAGGAATGATCCAAGACGATAGAAATAACCTCACATCGATTGCTTTGCGACGTGTCGCCTTTCAACGCGAAATTCGTTCGTTCTCGAGAACGAGGAAAGAAAGGAAGGAAGGAAGGAAGGATGGATGGATGGATGGATGGATGGATGGAAGAAAGGAAAAAAGAAGGAAAAAATTTGCGACGCATTTCCAGCGACCTTGAAGATCGCCAACGGGCGGTCCTTCCTTTCGAGGAAAGTAATTTTGCTCGAAGGTGAAGCGGAGCGGAGTTGGGTAAGGGGAAGCATGTAGTTTCCTCGGCGGTAAGCGCGCGGGCTAATTAAATTTCATCGAGTTTGGGATACGCTACCAGCACGGCACGGCAGTTCGCCGTGGCAAACAGGAAAGGAGTTTTAAATACCCTTTGTCGTTAAGGCGCAAGGTAAAGTTCGTAATGGGAGCTCGCGAAGCGAGGATTACGAGATTACCGGATAGACTCGTCGAATGAACGACCATCGAACGGCGTGGCCTTTCAAAATTATTTCTCCTTTACGCTCCTCACCGTTTCTATGGTACGTAGCGACTTTGACAGAAGAAAATAAATTTCTATTTGAATTTTCTTTTCCTATCGATCGATGCGAGTATCGTTTCAGTTTTGCTCGAAATACGAGGCGCCAGGGCGGACATAAAACGTACGGCTTAACGATCGTAAGTCTTGTAATTCGAAGATCGGTTCGATGCACGTTCGTTCGACGTACTCGTACACATATCCGGATGAGACTGGCGCGAACGCGAGACAAAATGTCTCACGAGCTTTGTTGACTTTGTCTTCCTCGTCCTCCTCGTCCTCCTCCTCCTCCTCCTCCTCTTCCTCCTCTTCTTCTTCTTCTTCTTAGTCTTTTCCCGTTCGTCTCGTCTCGCTTCGACTATGTCGTCTAATAACGATCGAATCAACGTCGAACGTCGTCGAGCGCGTATTTATGACGATCTCTCGCGGTGTGCAAGCTCGTAAAAGAACGACCGTCCTCCAAAGGCCGCGTCTCACCCACCCTCTCTTTCCTCTTCCTTTTGCTCCTCTAAATGCTTCTCCTTCGTTCTCCTTAATAAATAAGACGACGTCGAGAGCTCGTCGTCGTTTTCCTTTCCTTCGTCCTTGTTTATTTTATTTTATTTTTTTTTTTTTTTCATGAGAGAAAAGTCTGCGCGCGTCTTGTGAGACGCACGATCGGGACGCGTTTTTTTTTCTTCTTTCTATTTATTTATCTCGTACTCGTGAACGTTCGAACGAACGTCGACAATAAACTTTTCTATTTTTCAGCAACGGGTTAAGAAAGAATCATCTCCTTAACGCGAGATGATACGCAGCAGGAAACGCAACGCTCGACCTTCGCCCCATGTAATATCATCTCAAAGGACAACCTTGTTACAACACGTAATGCCCTTACTTTATCTCTTCTTTGTATATTGTAATATCCAGGGATGAGGTACGCGGAATAGTTTCACGACGCGTACTGCGGCGAGACGCCCGTTTCGATGATTTCGCTTAAAAACACAGCTTGAAGGAATTCTCTCGAGGGTGAAGAATTGGAAGGGTTCGAAAAGAAAAAGGGAAACACTTGACCGAAGAACGGAGAGAGAGAGAGAGAGAGAGGTACTTTTTTGAACGGAAAAGAGTAGAGAGGCCGGTGCGAAGGAGGGGGACGGGCAAACTTTCTTCGTTTTTTGATTAATTTTAGTCGACGACCAACAGGCACGTTTCTAAAATGGTCCCCATTTTTATTTTTCCGTGTATACAATACGCGAGTTTAACGGCGGGAGCTATTAAGACACGTTGGAAAATTTGCAAATTATTTTCAGACGATTTTAATAAAAGTAAGCCCCGACAATTTTCCAGAAGCACGCGATTGTTTTCTTTGCTGGCTGACATTAAGCCAAGATGCTTATTATCCCTCCTGAGTCGAAGGCTCAGCACCCCTTGCTTCACCCCCTCGCCTTCCCACCTCTCTCTCTCTCTCTCCCTCTCTCTCTGTAGGTTACGAAGAAGAAGAAAAAAATGTAACCAGATGGCTTTTGTTTAGTCTGGATCCGTAGCCCTCCTAACGTGGTTTATATGTAGTTGCACGAGTCTCTCCGTGTGCGGAGTGTGAAACCGCCTCTTGAAACGCCATTATTTTGCATCCTGTGTTCCGATTTCCTCCTTATTTTCTGTCGATCGACGAAAACCTTGATCGACTTTTTTTAGCCTGCACGCAGTATTATCTTAACCCCTTTTATCCTCTTTTTTAGGCCATTCAAATGCGAAACTCGACAATGAAATGTCCTCGTGGTTCGGGAGAAGCAACGTTATAACTTTCAAGTTTCTTCTTCTTTCTTTTCTTAAGTTGGAAAAAAAGAAATGAGAAAGCTTCGGCTTTCGTCCCAAACGAGGGCGTCATACATCGCAGTTTTGCATCGACCAGGATGGAAAACCAAGGAACGATCGTAGATGAAGGTGAACGAATTTCTTTTTTCCCTTTTTCGTCTAATAAGTAAATAGTACTATTCTCTTTGAGACGAAAAATATAATCGATATTGGATGCTTTGCAAAATGGAAAAGAATCGTGGGTAGATCGCACGGATAGGCGATGACAGCGTTCGTAGACCAAATACTTACCGATCCACGTGTCGGAGAATAGTAGAATCTTACTCATGAATATACAAAAGTTGGCTAGCTGGCCAGCGAACGGCAACAGCCGTACAATAACAACGAGCGAGCGCGTTGAACTTGGCATAAAACGCGATTAACATTAACTCGGCGATAACTCTGTCGCATTAACAATTTATATTTCGTTCCCAGTTACTCGTCGCAATGCGGGTACGACAAATTATTGCGAGAAAGGAGTCACGTGACGATCCTCGGCCTTTTGTTCGGCTCGCCTTTTACCATCTTTTTTTCTTATTTCCCGGCTTCCTTCTTCGACACGATTATCTTCGTTATTATTCATCGAAATTGAAATACCTAATTAAAAGAGAGAGAGAGAGAGAGAGAGAGAGAGAGTTATCGTAGAGCATCCTTCTCGAAGAGGTATCGGTAAGCGCGCGACATCTGTAATGGCAGATCTCAATGGCTCGGTCTTTCGCCTCGCGTAAAGTGAAAAAAAAAAAAAGAAGAAAAAGGAAAACCGTAACAAAAATGTCTTTGTCAGGTCCCCGCGCATTCTTCGTCAGGCCGACAATTACATTCCACGCATCGCTTTGAGCTCGCTGTCCACCCCGCCCGCATATGTTTCTCCCTCTCTCTCTCTCTCTCTCTCTCTCTCTCTCTCTCTCTCTCTCTCTCTTTCTCTCTCTCGCCATCTCATTCTCACTCGTTCTCTCCGTTTGTTCCCCCTGTGTCTTCCTACCGACCACGCATCGTCACGTTTTGCTCTTGCAAAATTTCAATACGCTTTACAAGGTGCCAGACAGTCGGATGGCAACATCAAAGAGATCCCGCGCGTATTTTGCGTTTTACTACCTTGGGAGAATTTGTCTTTTCGATACCTGACGCATTGCTCTCACCTTTGATTCGCCGGAAATGAGAAACGAGCTTAAAAAAAAAAAAAAAAAAAAAAAAATGGACGGGAAAGGGGCAAAAGAGGAATTTCGAAACGTTTCGCTTTTAGTTCCTTCGTTTCTACGATCATTTCATCGAAAGTTCTCCTCAACATGTTTTTTTTTCTGTTTCTTTTTTTTTTTTTTTCCTTTCGGATATTTAAGAAACGATATGGCATTTCGTTTGCAATGGTTATTTCACGTGAATTTTGCGGTAGCGGCATCAGTAGTAGCATCGTGCTTTCGACGAGAAGCAAATCGCAGTTTATCTAAACGACGAGCGCGCTGCGTTGGTCATCTTGAGGTCGTTGCACCATTGTTTACTCATATACGTTTATTGCTATATTTTGTTCTCTCTCTCTCTCTCTCTCTCTCTCTCTCTCTCTCTCTCTCTCTCTCTCTCTCTCTCTGTCTCCTACGTAGCGAAACAATGAATCGTTTATGCACACTCGTACCTAGACTAAAAGAAGACTCGAAGAGATGAATTATTTCCTATCGAACGCGTTGTTTCATAGCATCGTGCTATGGTATTATAATCAATTGTTTCTAGAGAAATTTCAAATAAGAAAGAAACGCTAGACGTATCCGTGTAAAATAATTTCTTATTGGATATTGACGATAATTATCAATGAATCTTTATAAACAAATTTAAACTTTTTAGCAGCATCTTTAAGCTCATCGTCCTTTTCGTTCGCTCGTATTTTTTTACGGCCACTCATAGGATCGAGCGTGGAAGAACGATGAAGAAAAGAGGGGACGGTTAAGAGATTTTGGACGAGTGCATCGGCGAACTCGTGGAGTGGGAGTTCGCTACGACATTGGTTGCAACTTGTCTGCTCGCAGTCTGAGTGCTGCTACTGCTGCTGCTGTTGGTGATGGTGATGGTGGCGGCGGCAATGCTTCTCTCTCTCTCTCTCTCTCTCTCGCTCTCTCTCTTTCTGGCGTTGGAGAAGCACAAGGGAAGAGAGAGAGAGAGAGAGAGAGAGAGAGAGAGAGAAAGAGGGGGTGGCGAAGGGTTTGGGGTGACTCCGTCTAGACTAACCCCCGATTCACCCCAGCAGACAAGCCAACCAAACTGTTCGAGTGAACTGCTCCGTTCTCTCTCTCTCTCTCTCTCTCTCTCTCTTACCGTTCTGCTCGCACCCCCTTAAAAAGTTAAAATACTCTGTCCTCGTAGCTCTGCCACCCTCCTGCCGAGAATCCAGCAGCCCTAGCACCCCCTCTCCACTCCTTCAGATATTATTATTACCATTTCTAGTAGACACCTCTTTTCGTTTCTTCTCCTTCTTCTTCTTCTTCTACTACTACTGCTACTAGTACTACTATTACTACTACTACTACTACTACTACTACTACTACTACTACTACTACTCATCCTCCTCCTACCATCTTCTCTTTACCTCTCATTCTTATTCTTCCTCTATTCTTTTCTTTCACCCTCTTTTCTCTTCCTCTTTCCTCTTCCCAACTCTTTTTCCCTTCAACCTCGTCCATCTTGGAATTTATTTCGCGACGACGTGGCGTGACTGAGTGCACCGTCTTTCAAATTGTTTTAAAGGTAAATGCATTGTGACCTCCCTTTTCTTCTTTTTCTACGAACGAAAAATCTGTCATCGTCTTATCGACGTAAAAAAGAGATTTTGGATACGTTTTCAAAATGTGCTCTCTCGATCCTTACAATAATTTTATCGTCATTTGTATGCTCGAACGAATCATCGTTTGGTTCAATTTAAGACGAATTAATTCTTTGCAGGCAGATTCCCTTTTTATTGCCGATGTCATCGTCTCGAGAATGCATACAGGTCCTCTATCTCTGTCTGGCCGAAAGGAGCCCCGCATATACGACGATTCTTATATTTAACAAGTTGAAGGTGACTCGGATTCGACTCGTTCGTTGGACGAATTAGATTCTAATTCATCTCCCTTTACAAAATGATAATCTTTACGAAGCGATACTTTGGGCGAGTTATTCGCGTCAAGGTTTCCCCGTTAGCGTTCCACAAAAAATAACCCTCTGCCCTGTCACGCGACTCCTTTTTATTACCCTACTCAAAAGTGCGATCTATAAAACGGGGTTGTTCTATTTTATCGGGCCAATATATATAATTATCGGGCGGACATATCCGAATGACGTACTCTCTTGTCAAAGTAAAACTTTGTCCTTAGAAAGAAAGTAAATATTTGGAGCGATTCGAGTATGAGAAGAGTCGTCCTAATCTCTACGTAGAGGAAGCGAAATAAATAAGAGAAATAAAGGCGAAGGACGACGCGATTGGAACGCGACCGCCTGGTCACTTCTCCGCATCTGCATCCGAGTAGTCCGCGAGCCCGAAGCAGAAAAGAGAGATAGAAAGAGGTGCGTGTGCAGCCGCGAAGCGGAGACCGCGCAGCGTTGCATTTAAACGACGATAAGTCTCTCGAGGCTTTGAAGACACCGGTCGAGAGTGACGAGAGGGGCAAGGGGGGGTTCAACGACCCGTTGACAGCCAGACAGGCGGACGCAGGCCAGACCGGTGCATCACCCCGCTCGTTCGAGGAAGGAGGGATCTAAAGTGCAAGAGAGAGAGAGAGAGAGAGAGAGAGAGAGAGAGAGAGAGAGACGGAGAGTGAGTTAGTAAGAGAGAGAGAGAGAGAGAGAGAGAGAGTGAGAGATAAAGAGGAGGACGGCTAACGAAGGAGGGCCGGAGGGCGGAGTATATCGTCGTTATTATCGCCATCGACTTTTATCGCCAGACGATAACTCCCGACTCCTGCCGGTTACCTAGCTTCTGACGATGCCTTTTTCTCCTGCTCCTTTTTATTTTTTTCCCCCTACTCTCTCTCTCTCTCTCTCTCTCTCTCTCTCTCTCTCTGCTTCTCGTTCTTTCCTTTACCATCCTTCTATCCGCTTGTTTTCTTCTCTTGCGATCCCCTCGCTTGGCCGTCGTTAACACTGCCTTCTTTCCCTCCCTCCTCCCCCCCTCTCTCTCTCGCTCTTTAATATATCTTCTCTGGGTGCTTTCTCGATAGCTTATCGCGGCCGTCGAAACGTACGAAAGAGACGAAAGAGTGAAAAAAATTCCGTCGATCCCTTGAAAATAATTTTATTCGGATGTGGCGTTAATGTATCCGTTCAAACGAGGAAGGTTTCTTTTCTTTTTATCTATTTATTCGCGTTGGTTCTCTCGGTTCTTTTACGTTCGTATATAGATATACATAAAAGAATAAGAATAAAGGTATAGAAACGGCGTTGAACCGATAAAGATGAAGGATGAAGCCCCTTCCGAACGATTTGATCGGATTCCGTGTTTGATCGTCGATAATCCAATTTGCGCTCGACGCTCTCGCCGAGCTTTCGCACATAGAGGGTTGAATCGTGAAAGAGGTACGAAGGGGGTGGTGGCAGGGAGCTCGGCGATGGTGCATGTATTTTTCAACGATCTCCTTGCTGCGTCTGCTTCGTACGACCGAGTCGAATAGATGCTCCCTGTCATGGGGGAAAACCCGTCCAATTTTCTGAAATCATGCAAACCACCACCACCACCACCACCACCACCACCACCACCGCCGCCGCCGCCGCCGCCGCCGTCCTCGTCGTCTTCTTCGTTTTAGCACGACGGGGATAAAGAAAGAATCTGGAATTTCTTCTTTTCACTGTAATATCTCGTCGTACCTTTCGCGAGACAGAAAATGAAAAAACCAAGATGGAAACCGATTTTTCTTTACCTTCTTGGAAAACTTGTCGGTTTTCTCCCTTTGACTATGTGTTTCTTCAGATCCGGTATTTTGTTACGTGTCGTCTAAGATTTGATGGGGTTTTATATGTATGTATATATATATATATATATATACATCTATCTTTTTCTCGATGGCTCGATATCAAACGCATTCTCGATTTGCAGGATTAGGATCGTAAAGGGGTGCTTTAGTGGGTGCTTACTCGCATCGATACGGTATCGTTCAACAGGTGCACTTATCGCATGTGCGAAACTATAGCCGGTAAGAATAAAGGTGGGTGCGCGATCGCACGAAACGGCCCGTTATTCGCTCGCTCGATCGTTGCACCTATAGAGAGAAAGAGAAAGAGAGAGGGAGAGAGAGAGAAAGAGAGACGGATTCAACGCTTTCGTGCTATGCTCGATTGTGGGGATAACGTGAGAGAGGTAGAATTTGGTGATCGTTAACTCCTCGTTAATTGCTGCTACGATAACGCTTTATTAATTATTTCTCGAGTGCACCTACTTCTGTTTCTCCAATAAAATAGCAAATTGTCTCCTTTGTCTCGTTCTCTCTCTCTCTCTCTCTCTCTCTCTCTTTAATTCGTACACGAGGCACGTCAGTTATACTCGAACGCATTGAGAAGATATGAAAGCAGACTCGTGCGTGACGATTACGAACGGCAGGTGCAAATGCAAAAGAAAAAGTAGCCACAAAAATTCGAAATGACTCGAAAGAGGAGCCATCTTTGCGTTACGTTTGCTATTTTCTTATTCCTCTTCTTTTTTTTTTTTCAGGTAGCCTCCGGTATTCGATGGAATAATAACAAGAGGATTCGATCCAACGACTCGCGAGACTCGTTACCGCACGAATTATGCGATGGTGGCCCGTAGGGGTAAAAGCCGATACGTATAAAAGGGACCCGAATGCATATGTCCAACCGATAACTTTTCACATAAAGATGAAATACAGTTTTCGGATATCGGATGGATAAAAAAAAAAGCCCTTTCCCGTGACTTCTCCTCTATGATCCGATCTTCGTATGCAGCCATCTCCGTGCGACGAGTCCCAAGGTAATTCGACATTATTTGCGACCTGTTATTCATCTAAATATTCGTCTAATTATTATCCCCATTTAATATTACATCTCTCTTTCTTTCTTCCCAAAGATTCCAAAAGATTTTCACCGATCTCTCGAAAGAACCTTGATATTCTTCGCATGCGGCACGATCAAGGCTATTTGGTCTTAAGGCCCTCCGACCAGCTTCAGAGAGACAGAAAGGGGGAGAGAGAGAGGGGGAGAGAGAGAGGGGGAGAGAGAGAGAGAGAGAGAGAGACGATGCACGCCGAGTCGATGGCCAGGCACGATGGCCAAGCACGATGCCCTTAAGTTGCCTCCTTCTTTGCCTCTTCCTTCTCCTTCTCCTCCTTCTCTTTCTACGTAAGTACGTTCGTACGAATGGATGGACGAAGGAACAGCGACTGTGACTGACAGAGTTGAACGCGCGAGCGCATTCGGCCACGGACGGAAAAAGAATGAGTCGAGCACGCGAGCCCGAGTCGAATGGCTTCGTTGAATGGGTTTAAACGGGCGCGTCGCGTCCCGTGAGAAATGAAAATCACCGACGGTGACGAGGCTCGTGTCTCGCTTTCAGCCGCTTGCATATTACCCGGGTATCCGCTTTATTATTTATGAAATATGCCCAGCTATATGAGAGAGAGAGAGAGAGAGAGAGAGAGAGAGAGAGAGAGAGAGAGAGAGAGAGAGAGAAGAAGATAAACGTACGCGGTTGTACGATGAGGAACTAGTCGTTGTCGGTGAACGACACTTTGGTAAAACAGGAGAAGAAAGAGGAGGAAGATAAATAGGAGAGATCGTGCTTGAAAAAATACTAACGTCATAAGTCACACAAACTTGCCGATTCTTTTATTTATTTAATTATTTATTCATTTATTTTTCATAGATCCTTTAACTTAGATCTCACAACGGTATTTCCTTTACGTCCGATGGAAAATAATTTTAAACGACTGATCAACGATATATCGAAAAATCGAGAAAAATGAAACGCCCCGATCTCAGGAAATGGAGAAAGAATTCGCATCGGGAAGGAGCATACATATTTAAAGCTAACATTAAGCCACTTCACGGAACAACGCGAGTCGAGTTCGATTCTTCGTGTCACGATCAAAGTTCAAGTCGAGACTTACACGTCGATTGTGTCTCGGGACCATCCCTGTTCTTTCTCTTTCTTTCTCATACATATGTATATACATACAACGTACGTACGTACGTACGTTCGCCGCGTCGTTGTCTGCTGCTGCTCTGCTGCTGCTGCTGCTGCTGCTTGCTGCTGCCCCAGCGCGCGCACTCGAAGAGAACGCATAGCCGTCTGGCCCCGGTAAAGGGTCTCTGACCGATTATCACTTGGTCTTTATGGTCTTTGAGGTTCTTTTAAACCTCCGTCCGTCCCGTTTCTTCGCTCCTTAACCCACCCCGCCCCCCCTCCTTTCTCTTCATCTTCGTCCCTTCATCCTCGGCGGTCTTCTCTCTCTCTCTCTCTCTCTCTCTCTCTTTCACCACACACACGCGCGCGCGCTCTCTCTCTCTCTCTCTCTCTCTCTCTCTCTCTCTCTCTCTCTCTCTCTCTCTCTCTCTCTCGCATACAACGCGCATACACGTTCACCTCGCGTACGCTTCGCGTTTTTGTCTTTGTTCTTTCATCGACCGATTCTCCTTTCCCTTCGTCTCGTGATCCAGCGGCAGCGTTCGTTTTCCTTTTTCTTTTTTTAGGTACGACGACCACAGTGACCGTCTTTTACGTTCGGCATTGCGAAAAGCGTTCTCTCGCTCGTACGATTTTTTTTTTTAATTACGTTTGAAATTTTTCACGGATTACGATGTTTTGCAAATGTGTCTGGAAACATTTTTTATAGCTTTAATACGACACGAATCTTAGGCACCAATTTACTTAGCACGGTTGAAAGAAATTTATAGCTATTCGGTGTTAAGCAGCGAACCAATGCTTTTGCGATAGACGGATAAAAGAATTTAGAAAGGTATTACGAATCGTCGATGTAAAAAAAAAGTCGTTTGTATACACGATTAAAGTCATACATACGGTTTGTTACGAACGCTTGCTATCGTCGAGTTCGGTATTCACGTGCATGCGTGTAACGTGCTAGCAAGCGAGAGAGTTTTTGTCGCCTACCTTGGTATTTAAAGCAGGTCTTTTCCAAGATATTATATAGGTTAGTTTGTCAGCTTATATAGGTCAGTAGTATCCGCGTATACGTAGGTTAAAGCCTTCGTCACCGAACTCGATTCGAGGTATTCCCCGTGCATGTGCGTAGAGTCCGTGTGCGCGAACAAGCGAAAGAGATTTCTTTTCCTCTATCTTGGTATTAAAAGCAGGTTTTCCCCACGAAATTATATAGGTGAGTGGGTCGATTCTTCTTCCCATGATTCATATAGGTTAGTAGGGTCGTAGTGTATAGGTTAGGGCCTTGTTTTTTGCCGTATTCTTTCCGAGAGAGAGAGAGAGAGAGGGAGAGAGAGAGGGACTGGTAGAATGCATAACAAATATTCCAAATTATAATTATTTATCGTCGAATTTATCGCTCATAAACAACAATTTTACGAAACATTATTCTTTTGAAACATTTACAAGGTTATCTCTATATACGTATTTACCATATAAATACAAATAAATTCTTTCACCATTCGATCGATTAATTAGTAATCATTTTGACTCGCGTGCTATAGAAGGTAGAAGAATGTCTAACAGGTAACTACGGGCGTAGTTATTTTCATAAAAGTAATAACAGTCGTGCGTACTCTACTTTTTGTGTATATTCGGGGTGTACGAATTATTGGAAAAAATGATATCGATTAATTACGTCGAGGCAATCGCTGCAACCTTCACGTCGTTGGATCTGCCTCGATACAACTTGCGATCTATCGAGGTAATATCGAGATAACGGTTGTATATTTCGGTACGTTTCTGATATAGTTTTTTTTTTTTTTTAAATTGTATCTAGACACCGTGCCACTTGTATTACGCGCTACTAACTTATACTCGAAGAAATAGATCGGACAACTTTATAAAGTGATTTCCTTCGGAATATCATTAAGTCGAAATTCGTTCGGAGTATTTACTGTTGCAGTTAAATTCGGGTTTCGTCTATTCTTTATGATTTTTGGTGCGACACAGATCTCGAAGAGAGAATTTGAAGGAGAAAGTGAGCGGCGAATAAGCGTAAGAATTGTTATTATTATTGTTATATGTAGGTGTAGGTATAAACCGTGATATTTTGTCCAGTGACCTCGAAGAGGATGACGCGTGGACCGGCTCGAAAGGTCGTCGAAGGTTGATAATAACGGGAATCGGTTGGACGGTCCTCTCGGCACTTAACTGCCTACGTATCTTTAAATAGAGCGTAGTTCTCGGGTGACCGTCGGTGTTCCGCGAACTCGCCGGCCGATTCCAAGTACGTCGCTATGGAATGTCGCTGGCTTTGCTAATGCATTTTTGCATTTGCCATCTCCACTGGCGCAGAACGAGAAGAGGAAGAGGAAGAGGAAGTGGAAGAGGAAGACTACACTCTCCCACCTTCAGCGAGCCGATTCGCCTCGGGCGTTTCTATCAATGCGAACGCTTACACCGTCGTTGCTCCTCTCCTCTCCTCTCCTCTCCCTCTCTCTCTCTCTCCGTCTCTCTCCCCTCTCGTTCTTCCAAAGATGACCCCACGAATAGAGACGCAGACTCGAGACGGAGGTGATCCTCCTCTTCTTACGATTACGAGTCCGTACGGCAAGGTCAAAGTACGTTTATCGACAAGAGATAGGATTTCCTGCTGTCGTCTGGCCAGACGAGGATTGTATTGCCAATATTTATTGCATACGGAACGAACCGTGTAATACGATCAATTGGGAATTGTTTTTCCCGAGGAATTTGCATCGTTGGTCAAATTCTTAGGTAATTTATGGATGATCTTTTCTTTTTTTTTTTTCTTTCTTTCTTTTCAACATCATTAACCAAGCCAAGATACTCGTATTACATGATTCATTTTTTATATTATATTTTAACGAGTGTACAATTTTAATGTAATCGATCGTATTATCATATTGACGGTGAATTTTTGCAAAATATTCGCTTAATGATATTTTTTTTTTTTTTCAGAGACTCGTGAAGAAAGAGAAAATCGATGGAATCCTTCAACGGCAAGAAATTATCGAGACGTAGTACCTCTCGTCGTCCGGTTGAATTCTCTCTCTCTCTCTCTCTCTCTCTCTCTCTCTCTCTCTCTCTCTCTGTCTCTTGGTCGCAGTGACGTTCTCGTTTTCTAAAGAAGGAATAATGGGAGCCGTGACGTCGATACCACCGGCCCTTAGAAAGGGTAGAAAAGAAGAGGGAGGGAGGCATTCGAGGGGTAAGAAACAAAGGTTTTCATCCGTCGAGACTCGTAACGCGAGCACGCATATCGCGTCGTGCGACTCCTGGCATATTCCACGATTAACCTTTCTAATAAATTATTGCTCTACCGACTTCTCGTTGGTAAAGAAACCGATGAGCTCTTTCGTATCACGTGACCCCGAGCTACCTTGGATTATCCGACAGTTCGCGATGCCCTTGAAAGCAGCCATAATATTTCCTTGGATAGATGCGTTAGCTGGCCATGTGTCTCAATCAATGAACTTACCTTAATGCTTTCTATGCGTGTAAATAGTAAGACGCATCGGAGTCGTATAAAGAGACGTCATACTTGGCGAAGTAAATTAGGAAAAGAGAGAGAGAGAGAGAGAGAGAGAGTGTGAAAACATGAAAGAAACAAAGGAAGGAAGGAAAGAAGGAAGGAAAAACGAATCGGGTCGCGTTGGGTCGTTCGCCAGGAAGTCAGTCAACCGGTTTCGTCGTCGTCGTCGTCGTCGTCGTCGTCGTCGTCGTCGAGAGGGAAAGAGACGACGCGTATGAGAAGGTTGAAACGTAGAGAGTAAGCTTAGAGAAAGAAGATGGAGAGAGGAGTGGAAGGAGAAGAGAGGAGAGAATAGGTATCGGCGCGAGTACATCTCCCCTCTTTTCACGTAGTGCTTCCTCCTTCTCTCCCTGACTCTCCTCGACTCTCCTCTATTCTGTTGTTAGTCCTTCTCGAGGAAACGAAAAGGAGCGAAAAGCTACGAGAGCTGCCGAGTAAAGACGAGAAGCAACGAGGAGATACGAGGAAGGCCGAGGAGAGTCGCCCACCGCGGCGCTGAACGCAGTGCCATCCGATAGGCAGCACCGCTTGCTCCGTGGATCCTTCGCTTCGCTCGCTCGTACGGAAGCCCTGGTTCTCTCTCCGTGCTCTCCCACCACCCTTTTTCCCTCTCTCTTTCTCTCTTTCTCTGCCTTCCTTCTCTCTCTCTCTCTCTCTCTCTCTGTTTTTTTTTTTTTTTTATAAGAGAGAGGAAGAGAGAGACGAGCGAGCTTCCTCCTTTCTCGCGTCTCTTTCTCTTTCGATAGTCGAAGTAATATTATCGTGGGCCTTGGTGCGCCTTTTTGTCGTCGTTCGTCCGTTGCTTGCACGCACGCACGCACGCACGCACGCACGCATGCACGCACGCAGCGTGGACGATCTTCTCGCACGATAATACACAAACATATACATATGTACAGGAGTAATACATAGATGCAGTGAATCTTACGCGACGCGCCTCTTTCTCCGTCTGTTCTCTCTCTCTCTCTCTCTCTCTCTCTCTCTCTCTCTCTCTCTGTCTCTCTCTCTCTATCTCTCTTTGATCTCTCTTTCGTGGTCTGGAAAACACGGAGATTCACGCGGAGGTTCACATGGCGTGGACGTCATCGTTGTCATCGTCGTCAATGTCTTCAACGTCGTCATCGTCATTGTCAGCGTCAGCGTCGTCGTCATCGTCGTCGCGATCCATCGTCCATCATCGCGCTGTGATCGTCGCTGTGTTTCGTCGTTGATCATCGCCGTGCGCACCGTTGCGTACACGCACACACATGATGTACTACGTATCGTCGACGTGAGGAGAACCACCCCCTCCCCCCCGCAGCTCATCAAGCAACGGACGCGTGCTGGTCAACACGGTGCGTGTACCTCTCTTTATCTCTTGTATGCTCACACCGCACATATCTCGTTCTCTCTCTCTCTCTCTCTCTCTCTCCCCCTCTCTTTCTATTTCTCACAACGTAAATCATGATTCACCTCTAGAGAGTATGTTTGAAAACATTTTTTGCGTTAGGAGTCGTAGTCGTCTAAGCTTTGCTTCGTTCGTTCGTTCGTTCTTTCGTCGAACAGAAAGAGACACCGGTTCTTTTCTCGGAACGCTTCTCGGAACGCGAGGGAGACCCAGCATGGCCGCCTAACGCGAGGCGAGTCAGAGTTCCTCTTCGATGTCCACCACGCTAGCTAGTCCGGTGTTTCTCTCTCTCTCTCTCTCTCCCTCTCACTTCTTTCCCCTCGTTCGAGCTATCGTTATCTCTCTTGTTGCGCGCTTGTGCACACGCATTACGCACTCTATTCGTCTCTCCCTCTAACGTTTAACTTGCGCGCGCGCGCGCTTTCTCCCTCTTTGTCTCCCTCTCGAGTTCGGTCGGTCTCTCTCGCTCGATAGCGTGTCCCTCCATATGTCTGTCCCTCTTCCGCCAAGATGCATTCAGTCGGTTCGTCTATCTCTCTCTGGATCTTGACCAAGCCGTTCGTTCCTCTTCCTCTTTCTCGTGCCCCCCTCCCCCCTTCCCTGGCCTCCGTCGTATTCGTTCTCTTTCTCTCCCTCTCTCTCTCTCTCTCTCTCTCTCTCTCTCTCTCTCTCTCTACCTCTCGAGGAGGCTCGTTCTTGTCCCCCGATCGCGCGTTTCATTCGAAAATAGAACGTCAGCGCGCGTGCCGCGCACATTTTTCCCTGTGAAAACAGCAAATTCCCTCTAGCTGGCACGCACGTACACACACACACACTCTCTCTCTCTCTCTCTCTCTCTCTCTTTCTTTCTCCATCTTTCGTTTTCCGCGAAGAACGTTGTTGCAGCCACCTTCCTCGAGAGTCCTGTCACGCGCGACTCGAAACACTCGACGAGCCCTTTGTTGGCCCTACCCCTCTTTCCCCGTTCCATTCTCTTCCTTTACTCTCCTACACGAAGAAAATCATCTTCGACGAACGAGCGAGCCACGTGTAAAAGGTTTTAGACCAAAGTTCGAGGAGATACGCGAAGAATAATAATAACTTTTTACCTTCTTTTCTCTCCGTCTTCTTTCGACGAACTTTGACTTTTGTACCACTTTTTTGTCTAGAATATTTCGGTATCTCCGTATAATGTTTATTTCGTATTAATAGGATTTTCCTCGGCATTCCTACGAGAAGCGAAAACGTCCTTTTCTTAGCCTTCGAGAAGTAAGAGAAATTTCGGACGAAACAGGCGTCTAATACTCTCTTCGTTATCGTCGAGGATAGATCAACGACTCGCGTTTTCTCTCGCGACAAAAATTGTTGTCGAAGGACCTGCTGCTAGGTAACGCGAGTACATGGCTTTTGCATTAAGAGAGAATGGTTGCCCGTTGAAAACGGAGCGGTCTCTCTCTCTCTCCCTCTCTCTCTCTCTCTCTCTCTCTCTCTCTCTCTCCGTTCCACTCGATCTCCTTATTCTCATTCTCGTATATAAACTATAAAGGCCCTGTCGACGAGTCACGGCTATAACGACGGTTCCCCGACGCAACAATGTTTCTGCTCGTGCACGAGCGTACGCTCGCGCTACGTGCCGTTTGTAAAAATAGGTTTTTCATGCTTTCTCGCTCCCTGCGAGTCGTCTATACTTAGAGCCGTTCCTCGTGTCTCCGCGTAGTAAACAAATTTCGGAAGGAAGGCATGGACCTCGCGTAACCCACACCTCTTCTCTCACCCTTGTCTCTTTTTTTCACGAGAGAATCTAAATTTATTGCGCGAGTCTTCGCTCTTGCGAAGAGATATGGGAGCCCACGGCTAGTACGAGAGAGAGAGAGAGAGAGAGAGAGAGAGAGAGAGATGTCGTAGAATCCACAAGACTGTTTACGTGAAAATAGAACTAATGGTTCGAGCTAATAAACATCATTAATAACGGTTGTACGTAGGATAGCAAACAAGTATATAACTTTGCCCAATTCGACGACGAAGAAAGAGAAAGAGTAAACGGAAGGGGGACACGATGAGAATTGGAAAAAAAAAAAAAAGAAAGAAAGAAAGAAAAAGAAAAAAAAAGACAAATCGATATCCTTCCTGTTTCAGGTAATTCGGTAGATGCATGTCCCGAAGGAAACGCGTACCTCGCGAGCTATCGAAGAGAAAGGCTTGCAGCTATAACGATCGGCGAGGTATCGGAGGAAGAAAAGATCGAAGAAGAAAAAGGATGCGAACTGGCGGAGGATCCTTCGGATTTCTCGAGGATCATCGTTTCGTCCTTCTCGAACGCATCGATCGTCGTTGTTCGCGATGACGGAGGCAGCAGAGCCGATACTCTTCTTAATCGTCAGGGAGACGACCGGTGGGCGCAGGTATATCGATATCGGCTCGGTGATAGATAAATGTCAGTCTTTACTCGGATAACAAGATCCTCGGGAAGAGGAATCGAAATAAGAAGAAGAGGAAGAAGGGAAGGAGGGAGAGTCGGTGACGAGCATTGGATGTAGATCGCGAGGGGTTGTCTTTGGTGGCGGTGGTGGCGGTGGCGGTGGCGGTGGCGGTGGCGGTGGCGGTGGTGAGGGTGGCGAATCGAGGCTCGCGTGGGCCACCACGGGGGCGGGAGTGGGTTTCCTCCTGCTTCTTCTCGTCGTCGCTCTTCAGGGCGATCTTACGACGACGGCCACGGTAACATTGCCGTCGTCCGATCACCGGCCATCCCCCGCGATTCCTTCTTCTTCCTACCCTCTTCCTCCTCCTCCTCCTCCTCCTCCTCCTTCTCCTCTTCCTCTTCTTCCTGCCGCCGCTTCTCATCCTCCTTCGGTCAAATCACCCTGCTTAAGATCGATTCTTCTTTTGGATCCTTCGATCGTTCGGTGGCGGTGGTGGTGTCGCGAGAAACGAAGATCGACGTCCTTGTCCTTTTCGCTCGATGGAAGTGAGGACGACTCGAGGATAAAAAATAGGAAAACGGCTGTCGTAAGAAGTACAACGACAACGACGACGACGACGACGACGACGACGACAACGACGGCGGCGACGGCGACTACGACAACAACGACGACGACGACCACGACCACGATTACGACGACCACGACGACAACGACAACGACAACGACGACGACAACAGCGACCACGACGACGGCAACGGCGACGGCGACGGCAACGGCGACGGCGACGGCGACGGCGACGGTTACGGCAACGAGAACGAGGAAGAAGAGGAAGAGGAGGAAGAGGAGGAGAACGAGAGTCCTGGCAACTCGTCTTCTTGGAAGGACGAAGGACGAAGGGGGAGGTGGAAGAGAAGAAGAAGAAGAAGAAGAAGAAGAAGACAAAGAGGGTGGTAACAGTGGTACCGAGCAACTCGTACTCGGTGCTACCGTTGCTGCTGCCGGTGGTGGTGGTAATAGTAGTAGAAGAAGTAGTAGTAGTAATAGTAGCGGTAGTAGTAGCGATAATAGCAATAGTGGTGTTGGTGTTGCTGCTGGTGGTGCTGCTACTGGTGGTAGTGGTGATGGTGGTGGTGGTGGTGGTGGTGGTGGTGGTGGTGGTGGTGGTGGTGGTGGTGGTGGTCGTGGTGGTGGTGGTGGTGGTGGTGTCGTCGAGCTTAGCACCACGACGACGACGACGACTACAACAGTCGCCGAGCCGATGTCAGCGAGTTCGTATCCTGGAGATGAGGAGCTACCGGGAGCGGAAAATCATCAGCTAGCGAAACGGCCGAGCTCTGGAGAAAGAGAAGGAAAAAAGGAAGGAGAGGAAGAGGAAGAGGAAGTTGGAGAACCGGACAAGGACGAGTCGACGTTACGCGAGGAGGTCAAGGTCATCGACTCCTCGCCGACGCCGCCGCCGTCGCCGTCGTCGTCGTCGTCCTTCTCCTCCTCCTCCTCATCCTCGACGAACACCGGGACGACGACGGTACTCTACACCACGCAGTTACCACCACCCACTCGGGACACCTCTATGGAAGCACGTGAGTAGACAGACCCCCCCCCCCACCCCCTCCTCCCCTCTCCCTCCCTTTACGCTGGTCGATCCAACTCGTATATAAATATATCGATACGACGAGACACTACGCTAACGGTCGATTGACAATTAATCGAAAAAGTCAAATGCAACGTTTCGCTACGAATTAAAATGAAATTATTTATCGTCGATCGAGCCAAAAATTGTCTTCCTCGCTCTTTACTACATACTTTATTTATTTCTCAAGAGGAAGAAATCATAAAGGATTGATATTTTTTTCCCCACCCGTTTACCTCGACGTACGTCGCCCATTATTTTTCCTTCGTCGACTATTTGGCCGCAACGATATCTCGAGTTAAAACTAATCCGAACTAGCACGTAACACGTGGTTCTCCTTTCGAACGATCGTTTATTTCGTAAAACTCGAAATATAAAAATAAGTTGAACGCGTGCCACTAAAGAGCGACAGAGCCCTCTGGTATTCGTATAAATTTTCTTCGCGTTATCTCCGATATACATAGACACTATAAAACACGGACGGTATATTTGTCGTTCGGTAATATTTTTTGAGGAACACGAAACTCGTATAATCGACCGTTAAGCTAAATTTAAGAAGTTTAAGTATCTCCGTCGCCATTATTCTACCTATTCTACGTTTTACGATCGATCGACATTAAATTTCCGCATCTTATTGGACCTTACCGAAATGTTTCAAAGGCGAGTTTATAGCTTTGAAACACCGGTTGATACAACACGACGTACGAAGCCGCGATGGTAGAGAATGGAAAATTTTCCTAGAATATTAGCTGGACGCGGACGCGTCGGAAAGGTCACGAAAAAGGCGGCAAAAATGAAAGAGAGTCGCTTAACGAAGGGAGAGGAGCAACGGAGCGTACTCGCATCTCGTGCATCTCTCGTGTGTTTTCGATTACGCTTGCAGGAGCGCGTGCGCGCATGCACGTCGTTGTACGCGTCGTTCTCGCCGAGCGGCTCGCGACTTTGAGCATGAATCAGAGCACGAATCGGTTATTCTTTTCGCGCACTCCCCGACGATCGGATTCAATTTTACGACGCAACTTTTTCTTCTCAATTTCATCCATTTTCTGCTTAAAGTAACGAACGAGTGTTATTTGCTTCGAAAACGACGAGTACGACGCATCGCAAGAACGTATCGTGGGGTACCTACCGACGAACAATAAAAAATATCATTAAATATCGTTCGGTCGGAAAAAAAATACGCGATCCTCGATCGGTCGATAGTTACCTCTCATATTTATCCAAGAAGAACACGAACGAAAGAGAGAAAACACGAGAGTTCTTCAAATTAGAAAGGCCACAGAGAGTAAGGCGACCGTAGGTCTAGAACGTAGGGGGTAAGACACACTGCGATCGGTCGATGCGTTTATTTCCGTGTGCCGCTTCTCCGCAGGCGGCTTTTTTCGCTAGCTAATTCGCGATCTGGACAGTTACCAACGGTGAGTTCTCGGTGAGCGCGCGATACCGGGTACTCGGTATAAGAGGAATGACTAAATGCTCTCTGACTAACCGGCCAGGCATTCCGTAACTCGGCTGTCTTATTTTCGTTGCTCTAGAAAAGAAGAGCGAAGAAGCCTAACTGACAAGAGTAATCTCTAATTTCACTCTCGATCGCCTATCGTTCGATCCGATTTTCATTTCCTTCTCGTCGATGCTTCCCGTGTATTCATCCTTTTGGAGGAAACGTAAACGATTATTTACTCGTGGAAACGAAAACTATACAGACCTTCTTAATTGCTCGATCTTATTAATTTATAATGATACGTATATTATAACGCCAAAGTTCTTTCCGATCGTTCGATTATCCTCGTTTTATTTCATCGGCACGAGAGATACACGCGGCCCGAGACATCTCGACGAGAACACGCGGTTATATCTTTGTTTTTATAGCTACGAGAAAAGACGTAAAGACATTTTAATCGAGACGAACGATTCGTTCGCGTCGCTTATTCCAGCGGAAGCTCTTTTCTCAATAATTTTCTTTCTTTTCGTTTGTTTTCTTTTCCTTTTTTTTTTTTTTTGTTCGGTGTACTCGAGGAAACGCGCGACGGACGTTTGCACGAAAGCAACTCGATCGAGTCTCTCTCTCTCTCTCTCTCTCTCTCTCTCGTTCTCGTCGAATGCCTCGTCGTAGATTCGTGATTTTTGTTCTCCCCTTGGCGAAGGGAGAGCAGTCGCACGAGAGAGGAGTGTGCTCGTACCTAGCAAGAGCCAGAGAAAGAGAGAGAGAAAGAGAGAGAGAGAGAGAGAGGGAGAGGGAGATATGGAAAAACCGAGTAAAGCTGCGAGAGAGCGAGAGAGACTCTTCGGTGCAAAGGAGCTCTCCTGCGATGAGGAGGAACGAAGGGATGGGCAGAAGAGAAACAAGAAAAGGGTTAACGTCCTTTCGTTTACTCCTTGTCCTCTCTCTCTCTCTCTCCCTCCCACTCGGCAGTTCGTTCGTTTTCCTTCTCTCTTTCCCACTCATCGTACGTCTTTCGACCGTGACTATATACCGTATTGTACCCTTCTCTCTCTTTCTCTCTCTCTCTCTCTCGCGCGCGCGCGCGCTCTTCCTCGCACACTACCGTCATTTATTATTCATCGGCAAGGAAAATTTATATACGCCTTACCTCTCGGCGTCATATTTAATTCTCGATTTACGATTCCACGCCCCTACCTTTTTTCGACGGCGTTGCATGTCTGATGGAGCTCTTGAACTACGTACATATGCATGTACGTATGTTCTCGACTGTGACGATTTGTTTCTCTTTCTCATTTGTTTATTACACCGTCTTGAAAGAAAAAACAGGAGCAGAGAAGAAAGGAGGAGGAAGTACCGCCAACGATTGTGTTTCTTTTTTTTTTTTTTTTTTTTTTTAATTTATTTTACTTTTAATTTCTTCCATCGTAATCTAGATCTCTAGTCTTACTATCTTTCTTAGCGTTGCCTTTTAATGATCTCTTTGTGAATTTTTTTTACAAAGTACAATTTTGAAACGGTATACGGATATAAGGCGAGCCTCGTCGATAACGTTATAATTAATTCAAAGGATTTATTTTAGATTAAAAATAAATACAAACCGTGCGAGAGAAAAGAAATATAGAGTATAGTATAGGTCAATGACAGAAGGGCGAAGAGGAGGAGGGGGAGGGTGCGAAAGGGCTCGGTCGCTATGGAAACCCTCGCTGCGGGGTGGCTCAAGTTTTTTATGGCGTACCGGACGATCGTCGGGAGGGTCGGGATTCTAAAAATCGTTACACAGACCTAGATACTCCGCGCTCTTCGACGCCATCCCACGACCGAGAGGAAGAAATCTCTCCACCTTCTTCTTCAATTCTCTTCATTCTTCTCCTTCTATTTTCCTCTCTCTCCCCCCCTCTCTCTCGGTCCTCCTCTCGCGACCCTCTTGGCAACCAACCTCTCTCGCAAACTCCGTCCGGCCTTTCCTTCTCTTTCCCCTCCTCTGCGCGTAAACCCTTTTTTTATCGATCGATCTTTTCTCCTTTTGTAGGCCGTCAGCAACAAGCGATAGTTCCCAACCGAGATGTAAATTGCTTCGCAAAAATTTCCACGTATGAAGAGAGATTGAACGAGTAGGGGAAAAAAAAAGAAAAAAAAAGAAAAAAACAAAAAGACAAAAAAGAAAACAGACCAGAATCGTGTATATTTTCTATGGCAATAATTTCTAAATAGACCCGCATTGTCCGGAAATTTTTTGACGATAGTATACATTCGACTTGGCACGCACGTAATTTCTAAATTTGTATTGTGACGCACATAAAACGTCTCTATGAGTAACGCCCACGAATCGTGGCACGATGTTACGATTATACGCAAGTGTTCTCTCTCTCTCTCTCTCTCTCTCTCTCTGTGTTTCTATCTTTGTCTCTCTCTCTCTCTCTCTCTCTCTCTCTCTCCTCTCTCTCTCTCTCTTTATCTTATTAGCATGTAGAGTTATCGCGACGTTTCGTCGGAGAATCCTCGCATTACCGGTGATTCACTCTGTCTCTTTACAATAGACAATGCGTCTTTTTTCTCTCTTTCCTTCCATTGTTGCAAAGCGGATTGGCAAAAGTTAGTGACGATTCGTTACGACTCGCAATGATCTCATTGTTCCTGACTTTCTCGAAATCGGTCGAGTCGTTAGACGATTCTCTCGTCAATTCATTTTTTATTCGATATAGTAATCTTTTTTTCTTCCTTTGCATCTGGTAGCTCGTATTTGCCCTCGGTACTAGCTGCTAGCAGAAACGACGAGAGAGGAAAATGACAAGAGAGGGGGTTTGGCACCCTTCGCAACTCTTCACAAGGTATACCAACGTGGGATCGGGGTGAATAGCGAAAGACAGAGAGGGAGAGAGAGAGAGAGAGAGAGAGAAGCATGTGCTGCCGTAGCGCGTTACCACCGGTGTTCTCGGTTCGAGCAAAGTATTGACTGACTCTTCTACGGAGAACTATACCTACATATGTACTAACCCTATAATAGCAGGAGATTGTGAGAAGGGCCTTAACCTGCAGCTTGAAAGCAGAATGCAACTCTCGGAAGTGAAATACGCATTGCTAACATATCCAGTAGGGAATTTTTCTAAAAGATGGATCGATCGAGTTTTTGTCCTTTTGTAAAAAAATTAAAATACGTTTTACATTAACGTATACTTAATTTGAGTAGACGTTAATGTAAAAACCTCGCCCCCTAACCACCCAAATAATAACCATAGCTGTAGAGTTTGGCTAGCTGGCGTCGTACCCTCGTCTCTTGATTCAATTTTCTCACCCTCTTTTCCTGTCCTCTCTCCCTCTGGAATGCGAAAACATGGATGGAAGGGAGGAAGCAAAAGTGAGTGAGTGAGAGAGAGAGAGAGAGAGAGAGAGAGAGAGAGAGAGGGAAGTAAAGGTGAGGTGGGTAGGGTAGGAAAATGGTGCCAAGTACACAGCACTGGGTCATCGACCAGCCGTCGTTCGCGCCTGTCCTACGTGGAATACGTTTGGCCATTTTCTACGCTACGTGATACCTCATCGATAATATCGAAGCCGATTGAGAGAAACCTTTCGTTATATGAGGTCGAGCTGGAAATCGAATTAAAATCAACTTCTCTTTTTTCTTCCTCTCTCTCTCTCTCTCTCTCTCTCTCTCTTTCTCTTGAAAATTTTCAATTAGAAGGGTAAATTTGATAACACCTAATAGATTCATGAATACCGCGTTGCGACGTCTAATAGTAGGTAAGAATGCCTTTCATCTGGTTTTGAGAGAGAGAGAGAGAGAGATAGAGAGAGAGAAGGACGGATTGTGTGGTACCTGTACGTAATTCCGAGTGCGGTGGCAGCGCTTTCGGGCGAGCAGACTAAACAAAAATAAGCTCGCTGCGTGTATACAGCCTGTCACAAAATCGGATCCCATCGTCTAAACACCGGATTATTCCTCTCTGTGAGCAACGATGTTAACTCTCGAGGAGATGCGCGAGCGAAATGTATCTTTTTCGATATCTTCCTAAAGAGTAATTTTAATAAAGTCATTTTCGTAATATCTCTGTTAGAAGAGAATTATATTTTTGCGTCTCTGCTTCGTGCCATGTCATTGTTTTTTTTTCTGTCTCTGTATGCTTACACCTTCCTCTCTACCTCTCTATTTTTGTCCATCTCTCCGTGTCTATTTTCTATCTTTCTCCGTGCATCCGTCTGTAAATTTCTCTGTCTTCCTGTTCTCTCTCTCTTTGATTTCCGTATAACCGTAACTCTACGTGTCTCTCCAATTCTACCTGTCTTCTTTTCCTCGCTCTTTCGTTTCCTCTCTCTCTCTCTCTCTCTCTCTCTCTCTCTCTCTCTCTCTCTCTCTCTCTCTCTCTCTCTCTCTCGCTCTCACCGTCTACCATATTTATCGTAGCGCGGCCACGTCGATCGACGACATCGGCACGTATTATACCCACCTACATACCCGCATCATACACGAGCCAACACTTTCCCATGTTCACGTCGCTGCGTCAGACAATGTTTTTCCTTCCTCTGCTACGCGTGTACGCATCGAGCGTCACTCACACGCGCGCAGTTTGTTTGCACACAAAGTGCGAGCCAAACGAGAGAGAAAGGGAGATACGCGAGCGTGTACTCGCAAATAATACATTGGATGGGATCAACACCGATGTTGAAAAAAAGGATGGAACGAGAAAAACATCTAATTCGTAGACACGATTAAGACGTGAGGTCGCTCGAACGTGTCGTCATTGGCTCGTTCGCTGTCTCTTCTTTGTCGTCCCACTTTATTGAAGCGCGTGCGAGTGCGCGCTCACACACACACACACACACACACACACACACACACACACACACACACGCACACACACAACATTGAGATGAGAACGCGCGTCGAAAGAGAGCGGAGAAACGTGCGAGGAGAAGACGAGCGTGACGAAATAGCAGAAGCTATCTGTACGCGTGCTGTCGAATGTCTGGCCCGCGTCTGGCCGGGATCCTTGAATGAAAGCCTATTTTTAAAAGGGTGCACAAACGGATAAACAAACGGCACGGCGTGTGCGCTCTCCCTCCCTTTCCCTCTCCCTCCCAGTCTCCCCCTCCCCCTCTCTCATTCTCTCCACGGACCGCGAAATGGAATTCGAAAGCTGGCTCGTACTAGCTCCTACGTGCCTTTCGTCAGCGTAACTCTTCTCTTCGTTTTTAGAGAGAGAGAGAGAGAGAGAGAGAGAGAGAGAGGGAGGAGCGTTGCGACGTCCTCGCGTCAAAATTTCGAAAGGACTTGTCTCTTTTTCCGATAAAAAATATTTCAACCGGTCGAATGAATATAATCTACCGATCGATTCGGTATCATGCAGTTGAGATAAGTGTTTTCGTTAGACGAAATGGAATGACGCACTTAACAAGAGCAATAACAATAAGAAGGAAAATCCGTGTCGTTGGTAGATACGTATATACCGGCGTACGAATCACGTCGAGACGTTCGCCAGACATAAAAAATCTTCGCTTCTGGCGCGGTGGCGAATTACGTCGCAACGTCGACGATGCCGTTGGTAGCCTTTACGTTTGCGCCGGAAATTACTTTACTTTTATCAGTGACTAATAATAATAACAACGATGATAGTAATAACGCCTATCGCGAGATAGGATCGAATGCGTTCGCGAAACCGGCTCGGTCGTCATTTTAAGATGAAAAATCAAACGCTTTCTTTCGATCTAATCGGTCCGAACGACTTCTACTATTAATAACGAACAGATCCAAGTACTACTACGGTCTATTTGTTTTTCTTTCATTTCCTTTTACGAGTTTGACGCTTATAAATAAATGCTTGAAACAAAATCGAGACACGCTTTTCATTATTTTCATTCTTACGATGTTACCGTATTAATCATTTTATTATTTTATTATTCGTATCGTTCGTTAGTTAATAATTATTACTTTGAATTACAAGTATTATTATCGAACTGAACGTTTATTATTTCACGATATCGCTATAGATATTAATAAACCTCTTTCTCTCTTACTCTCTTACTGCAGGCATTCCGAACTTTTTCAAAATAAAATCAGAATCTCGTTCCAAGGCAACGCGCGTTGATCGTGATATATCGATATTGGCGAGACTTCCTTTCCTTTTACGATCGAACCGATGATCGTACGTTAGATTACACGTATCTTTTCTCCTCTCCCTCTCTCTTACTCTTTATGTATGTAGCCCCTACGACGTAAATAAATCTGGCTTAGGCAACACGAATCATGCGAGTTGCTCCGCAACATTCTTGCGACTGGTTTATCTCTCTCTCTCTCTCTCTCTCTCTCTCTCTCTCTCTCTCTCTCTCTCTCCCTCTCTCGCGCGGGCGCTCTTCCCCTCTCCCCCCCTCTTTCACTGTCATTCTCTCTCTCTCTCTCTCTCTCTCTCTCTCTCTCTCTCTCTCTCTCTCTCTCTCTCTCTCTCTCGAGCAGACTTCCATCTCTCGACACAAGTGAGAAATACACGTGCCGAATGATCGATGAGAACTAGTTTGGATTATGCGTATCGTCTCGCCACGATTATCCTTTTTTTTTTTTACGATTACACGCGACGCGTTGCGCTCGGCACCTGTGTCCCCGTTATTACAAACTCTTCTCAACGGCCTCGATTAAAGAGTCTCTTCAATGAGGGGGAAAAAAAAGATGTCAAATCCTTAAGAAGACATCGGGCCTAAGCTCTTTATCGAAAGCTGTCTCGATTTTTCGCAAACGTTAATGCAATGCTTTTTAAAGATCGATCCTGTGATAAGAGAACACGTTCCTCTAGTCCAAAATACTTTGCCTATTCCTTTGATATTATTCGTCGTACGTAATCTGACCAAAATTTCATCCGTCCGATGCGATACAATTTAAGAGAAAAAAAAAGTAAAAAAAAAAAAAAAAAAAAAAAAAATGCGGAGAAGAAGAACATCGACGATCTCTTCCGTAAGACCGAGAAGAAACACGTGTTTGTATCGTATTTTAACATGATTTATTTCAAGCGGGAGAAGAAAAAGAGAGACGCGAGAACGTTGGCACAAGCCCACGCATTATTTTCTTTCCACGTGTTCGTTCGACGACGACGACGACGATCGTACGAGTAAATGAAATTACGTGTATATCGAATTTTCATTCTTCGTTATCAACCGATAAAATTATAGAGGTACGTAAGTTGCGCGAGAAGATAAAAGCCCAAGATCGTTGTGCGCGTCCGTCTGTCTTCGAAGAGATATCCCAACCGAGGAACGATTTCAGACGGTGTAGGGTTTTATATAACTCGAGGACGCGTTGCACTTTCGACCCTGCGAAGTCATTAAAGATAAGTCCTGCGTCGGTCGGCTTCTTAAAATACACTCGGACGTCGAAATCGTTGCGTTCGTGCAAGTGTGTGTGCGTGCGTGAGTGCGCGCGTGGAAAGACCGGAGGAAAGACTCTGGAGCGGAGGAGAGCTACAGCATTTATTTTCCACGTCGATAATCATTATGAATCTAGTAGGGAGAAGTCGAGTCGCGTAACGCGTGATTCTTTTCAACTTGTAACTCGTCTAAAAAATATATAGCGATAGAGGGATATCGTTGACTCGGAACTAGACTCTGATTTCAAGTGCAAAAAAGAAAGGAAAAATAATGTAAGAATATGTAGGGATCTTTAACGCGCGTAATCGAGAGGGGGAGTAGAACTTTCTCGCGTACGTCGGAGATGAGAGGAAAAGGGGAAAAAGGAAAAGAAAGGGAAAGAGGAAGAGAGAGAGAGAGAGAGAGAGAGAGAAAAAATAAATAAATAGGAGGCGTTCGTGTGGGCCAGCCGGCGTTGCGGCCATGCATGTGCATATGCGCATAGTAGCCTTGAGCCACTATTACCGGCTGTTTGCGCCGTGATGTAATCGTATCCTACCCTATCCGAGACGGCCTAGGCTGCACCCAATGCGCGAGAAAGAGAACGACAACGAGAGAGAGAGAGAGAGAGAGAGAGAGGACCCTCGTCGTAAATAATACTCCCTGCACGTTAGGCGAGTTAGGTGCATTGAAATAATTTACGATAAGCTTCGTTGCTCGTCGCGCGTGCTTCGCGATGGAACGAGCCAAGCATTTTCTCTCTCTCTCTCTCTCTCTCTCTCTCTCTCTCTCTCTGTCTGACTGTCTGTCTGTCTTCTTTTTTCGTTCGTTCCCTTTTCCGATTCGAGCCTCCATCGTTGTTATGTGACCCCTCTCTCCTTTTATTTTTTTCTCTTTCCCTTTTGTATTCCTTGTATTTCGTGCTCGTGCCCGGGCCGTGGGATAATTAGGCGTATGACCTCTTTGCTTCCCTACGAGGGGGAGAAACAATGATCTCTTTCTTTCCGCCTTTCTTTCACATTTCCTTACTCTTCCGAGTCTCTATTCCTAGGAGTTATCGTCATTAAACTACTCTCGTTTACTCTAGTTTTATGTAGGTTTAAAACTACATTGTCTATTAGGTGAGCATCGATGAACGATCCCTTATTACAAATTCGTTAAATATTAATTTAAAAAATTTAAAGCGTCGAACGAATAGGACGACGTATCGTGAGTCAGGACTATACGAATTTTGCTTACCGTGCCAGTGCAATGTCCGTACGATATGCCTCCTTCTTATCCTCTTCGCATCGTCATACTTGTCGAATCGTTCGCGAGTACGTTCACCTCGCAAGGCCAATTGCCTTGCATTACGTCGTCTTTCGCCCGTTACCCCCTCACGCCGGTTTGGCCCCTTTTAGGTTCGTCGTCGCCGTCGTCGCCGTCGCCGTCGTCGTCGCCGTCGCCGTCGGCGTCGTTAGATGGTCCATTCTAAACGATTTCGTAAATAGAGGACGTATTATTTTCTTGAATGTGCGTTTACGTTTTGATCCATGCGAGAACGCCCACTGAAAACGCGAGATCGCGATGCTCGGCAAAGTTAAAGCATGCCTCATTAATAATTTTCGGAGATACTTCATGGTTTGGCTCGCTTAGAGTTTAGGAATCTCTTTGGATTCACTTCGAGTATCTTATTTAAGAAAAAGATAATATCGATGTATAGCGCTCGTCGTTAATAAGTATTTATTAGCGTTAGAGATTCGCATTAGTTCGAGCGAACGTACCGCGCCGGTATATTGTGGATCGTACCGTGCGAGGATCACTCGCATCCGTAAGAGCTTATCGTCGCGCATCTGATCGATTTTCGGTATCGATTACCGTAAAAAAACATGTCAAATTTTTAACGTCTTCCAAGCGTACGAAGAGCAGTAGGTATATATACACGTAGCGTGTACGGACAGCTGCGAGACGAGGCATACGTAAAACTACTTGGTACATAACTGTACGTCCTGTCGACTGGTCAAGGACGTACTCTTTAACGACGAGACAGAAGCAACGGCAGCCTCCACGAGACTTTAGCACATCGCCGATAACGTCACGCACGCGTTCGGCTCGTACGTTCGAGCCTCTTCTCGCTCTTCTCCTTTCTTTCCTTTTCCTTCTCTTTTTTCTCCTTTTCTCTCTCTCTCTCTCTCTCTCTCTCTCTCTCCCCATGGCCTTCCTTCCAGGCAAGGAGTGTCAAGTTCCAACGTAAGAAACGAGACGTTCCCGGAAATCATGGCGAATCCACCGAGTCATCGCGTACCAACGCGCGTGGTCTTATGAATTTTATGTAACCGATCGTTCGACGTTCCGAAATTCTACCAACGATAACATACTTTGATTTCACCGGACCCCCTTACGCCAAGGGAGAGCGCATCTACGAGAGATTACTTTGTAATTATTACTCTTAACCAATTGGGAGTTCGTCTTTGCGAATCGATCGCTTAATAACGTCGATCGTTGACAACGAACATTTATCGATTCGCAGTACTGCGAATTTTGTCCTTTCGGAAGGAAGTACGATTAAACGTTCAATGTTTATCGAAACGAGTGATAGAGAAAGAGGAACGAAGGAAAGGATGAAAAGCAAAAGGAAAGAAAAGTACAGTACAAGTTTGTTGGAATTAAAACGATCGATTTTTTTTACGGCGAAAGCATTGTACGTGACAAAAGGAAAAGAGAGATGCATATCCGAAGCTTCTTTAGAAAGGAGAAACATTTACGTAAGCTCGCGTTCCATTCACTCATCGTTCTTCCTCTTCTTTTCGATCGATCAATCTATCGATCGAGACCAAAGGAATCTCGTCGATACGATCGTTCATTTTTATTCCGAAATATCGCGAAATTTTACGGACGCATCGCGAATCTTTACTCTCCTTCGAGCGAGCGCTTTCTTATCGCGCAAGAAAGAAGGAAAGAAGGAAAAAAAAAAAAAAAAGAAAAAATAAACCGAGGTCGTTGGGCCCCGACATTTTTCGTTTTCCTTTTCTTTCTTTTAAAAACACCTCCCGTTCGTCTCGCGGCTTAGCGACGCCTTTAGCGACGCCTAGTTTCTACGTGGCGTTACGTAATAAAGTCTGACTTTATTTGCATTATCGATATCGTTCGTTCGTTTTCGAATAATGCGATTCGATCGAAATCACGTTGTCATGTGAAACGTCATCGTTATCAGCGACTAACTAATGATCTCGCGATTACTCCTGTCGTAGGGAAGGAAGGGTTTGGGGAAGAAGAAGAAGAAGAAGAAGAAGAAAAAAAAAAAGAAAACAAAATGAAATCTGAAAAGAGAAGATTAAGAAAAGAATCACAATGATGAGAGAAGAGTGAAGAAGGAAATATAAGAACGAGAAGTATAGGCGCGCGTCGTTCTCTCGTCGTGTAGGGTCTTGGAAGCATCGTCTTTCAAACGACGTGTACGATGCCGTCTAAACAGCCGGTTTATCCCAGTAAATAAGTCGGAGAGCACGAACTCGTACGCGGAACAACAGCGTGGTACTGATTAGTTGATTTACTTAAACTTCCTCCTCGTCCTCGTCCTCGTCCTCGTCCTCGTCGTCGTCGTCGTCGTCGTCGTCGTCGTCGTCGTCGTCGTCGTCGTCGTCGTCGTCGTCGTCGTCGTCGTCGTCGTCGTCGTCGTCGACGGCGGTGGCGGTGGCGGTGGCGGCGTTCGTCGTCGATAGTGGTCGTGCGATAGTAGTGGTGGTGGTAGTAGCCGTCATCGTGTCCAACGAACGGCCTTTTCTGCAACTAGGCTAAGGCCATGCGTCGTATTCGACGTGCCGCTACCGCACCGTCCTGGAATCTCTCGAGTATCTAGAAAAAGGCGTAGATGCTTTTCTTTTTCCACTCACGTATGTATACGTAAACGTACGTACCTTCGTACTCGTTTTATTCGAGAAACGAGTCTCCTTTTCTTATTTCCTTGATTTTGCCTTCTGGGATCAGAGGTGCTCAATCCTCGAAGAATGCCCAACGAAATGCCGAAGGAATATTTTCGTTGGTTTTACGATAAGAGTCCCGTCAGTATATTTCTCGAAGAAAAATTATAGTCTTTCGTTTTCTCTCTCTCTCTCTCTCTCTCTCTTTCTTTTCGATGCCTCTGGATTTTGCTCTTTTAGGATTCTCGGGACGTTTACGTACCGTATTACGTACATCGTTTGAAATAGTATACCGGTTGAATATTTATGGCTTTCAAGGATAGACGCATCCCTGCGTCGTTGGGAACGTACGTAGAATCCTTCATGAAGTTTCTAACAGATCCGATAGACTCGTGCGAGGCGTTCTTTCCTCGTTCTTTTCCCATTCTTTCCTCGTTCTATGCGTGCCGCATCGATCGGATAGTTGCATAACGTGATTCTTTCGAGCGTCCGCACTTTCGCGATTTTTTGCGAAGAAGGATCGTCGCGTGTTCCTAATTCGAGGCGTCGTACGTGTCTCAGCCCATCTATAGTAAAAGGCAGTCATCATCGATGGATCGAGTGGTGGTGACTCGTCGTTAAAGAGGAGGAGCGGAGAGAAGAGGAGTGTAAAATCTAACGGAGGACTCCCCCGTTAAAGCGAATGCCTAGACGCTTGACAGACTACTTGTGCTTTGCACAATAGTAGGAAGCGCTAAAAATAATCCGGCTCGGCTCCGCGACGTTCTGGCCTTGGCCAGCCTCGGCTTCTTGCAATCTGGTAGTACCACCTCTCTTTCTCGACCTACCCTCTTCGCTCCTCTACGCGAAGAATGCCCACCCACATATGCACAGCACCGTTCTGTATTCTTATACCTTTTTTATCCTCGCTCCTTTCTCTCTCTCTCTCTCTCTCTCTCTCTCTCTCTCTCTCTTCTTTTCTTTTCTTTCCTTTCCTTTCGTTCCCTCCCTCCCCCCCTCTCTCTCTCCCTCCTCGACGACGGACCATTCCCACTCCAAAGGTCTCATTGGGGTACTTTGTCCAGAAAATGTCCTTCGATCTTTCTCATTCGGTTTTTCCTTTTCCTCCTTCCTCCGGAGATCGATAAATTTTTGCGAATTCGTAAAAAAGTTGGCGTTCGTGCGGTAAAACTCTTAGGAAAATTGTCGTCGACGAGTTATACGAGCAAAACTTCAATGGTAGCGATGAAGCGATTCGGGTTGGCTCTCACGAGTCAGAGACGAGAAGCGTGGCTGGAAGATAAACTAGGAGTCTCGTTAAGATCGACGATACGACGATTTCGACGACAGGCAGGACTCGTCGTTGAAGAGCGATCGTTAAGGATGCTTTAACGAGGAGAGCCATGCAGAGCCAGGATAATGCCAGGACAACCATGACGACGACGACGACGACGACGACGACGACGACGACGACGACGACGACGACGCCATGTTTCTGGCCTCTTCAATCGTACAAACGACGCCTTCTCCTCCCTTCCCCTCTCTCTCTCTCTCTCTCTCTCTTTCCCCCTCTCTCACGCCTGAATTTTCAATACCGAACGACGCATTTATTATGAATTTCATTAATAGATTGCTTTTTTTTTCTTTTGCGTACTGTAGTTGCTCATAAATAAAAAGAAAGGAAAAGAAGCTATAAGTATTTGTTTTCTTATTTTATTTTTTACTCGGGTTCATGAACTCTCGTTCATAAATAGAATTGCAAAAAAAGTCGAAGATACGGCAGAGAGATGAAGAGAGAGAGAGAGAGAGAGAGAGAGAGAGAGAGAGAGAGAGACGCCATATGCGATTAGAAGTAATAACGAGGATGCCGATGAGAAGGAAGGAGAGGAAAGAAGGCTCGTCCTTGGTCCGTTAGGTCCGTCTCGAGAGTACCGCTCGCGAGAAACGTTCGTGGGCCGCAAAGGTTAGCCTCGAAATCAGCGACGCGTGCAACAGTACCAGCCATCTCGTTTCTCCTGCTTCGTTATCCACATTCTCTTCCATCGTTTTTCTTCCTCTTCTTTTTCTTCTTTCATTCAGCGTCCGTACTTGTGCGAGCCTGGCGGCATCGATGGCGTCGGCGCTTAACGGTACTGAAAATCAATTAATGGTCGCGACCATCATCGTGTACTCTTCCTTTTTATTCGTCTTCGAGTTTGACCTCTTCCCTTTCTTTCGACGCTGATCTAAGACGACGACGACGACGACGACGACGACGACGGCGACGGCGACGACGACGGCGACGACGAAAAAATGTCGATTCGATCGAAATCTATTCTAGTACGCATATTCATTTGTTTACGCGACGACGCGTAAAAGGCATGCTATCCGTCTGTTTTTCTTTGTCTCTTCTCTCTTTGGATCGTTCAATGCTCTTCTCTTGCTTCACGCTGGCTTTCCTATCTAGGTCACAGGACAAAGAGCACGCCGACTAGGCCTGGCTAGACAAGAAAGAGACGGATGACGTAGGAGAGTTAGTCAACTCGGCTCGCATTATCGAAGAATGGCACGTTTTAATGAGCCTTCCTTTCTTTCCCCATTTTCTCTTTATATTTCTTAATCTCGAGTACACGATATCTCGACGATAAACAGTCATTCTTATTGTCGCTTTTTCTTTTTTCTTTTTTTATTCTTTTCTCACTAATTCCTGACAGTCGGACGAGAGAACGTCGTCGTCGTCGTGGAGCGAATGGTCCTTACTGGAATGAAGTGAAAACCAAGGTAAAATCCGGTTTTCATTTCGGTCGGATTCCACTCTGCCCTTCGTACATGGATGGCCACGTCGTCGACTCGGGTCAAACACGTGTCTATCCCCCGGTCTCCTCATAGGCGTGGAAACCTTTCGGCGAGTCCTTCGTCGTCTCGTCTCGTCTCGTTCACGTTCGAACGTTGAAAATCCGTTTAAAGATCGCGCCGCTTTAATCTCCGACGAAGCCGAGCGACCCGTCAATAATACAGATAAGCGTATTAAAAGTGACTCGACGCGTTCACCCGAACCGTGGAAATCCCTTAGATTCGCTCTTTATTCTTTATTTTATTTTTAACCAACGAATACTTTTATCCTTTACCTTTTTTTCCTTCTAAACTTAAGACGACCGAATCGTATGTGCGCGACCCTGTTAAAGAAATTTCTTCGGCACGTTCGTCCGAAAAAAAGTCTTGCTTTTTTTTTTTTTTTTTGATAGATATATATTTTTATTTTTTATTTTTTTTTAATGTACCGCGCGAGGTTCAGGCGATATAAATGGTATTTCTTTTTCCTTTTCTTTTTTTTTTCTTTCCAACCATATACTTTTCAACATATTTTGAAGGGGAAGGTATCAAAGGTCGCACCTGCGACATTTGCGGCGCAAAACGCGACGTCCACCTGTCGAACTTCAAATTTACGGCTAAGGGAAGAATCTCGAATGCGTTCGACGAGAGAGAGAGAGAGAGAGAGAAAATTTATCGGATCTAAACGTAGATCCTCGCGAATTCCCATCGACGATAACGTTTACAAGAATATTCAACGAATTGAGAATAGAAAATATTCGTTCCGATCGATATCTCGATTACGAGCAAAAGAAAATTCGAGGAGTAGTAGGATCCTCGTCGTCGTCGTCGTCGTCGTCGTCGCCGTCGCCGTCGCCGTCGCCGTCGTCGTCCTTGATGGGTCATTTCGACGTTGGAAAGGGCTCCGACTGCTTTCGCTCGTTCGTTCGCCCTTTTCTACCCATGCTGCATGCGATCCTCCGATGCAGGCATGCAAGAGGCTTAAACTGCACGTACAAAGACACGCTTCTACGGTACGTCTGTGTGTCCGTGTGTGTCTCTCTCTCTCTCTCTCTCTCTCTCTCTCTCTTTCCCTTCCTCTGCATGCCTGTCTGCGTGTGTGTGTGTGTGTGTGTGTGTGCGCGCAGGACTCGGTGTAAGGGAGTCGCTCGCAAGTGGGTTTGGGGCCCGTCGCGTGTTTTTGTCCCCCGTCTGGCCCCCACCGTAGCTCATCGTTTTTTGTCTGGTGCGCTGCATGCGCTGCACCATCGTAACTCCTCTCTCTCTCTCTCTCTCTCTCTCTCTCTCTCTCTCTCTTATACTCTCCTTTCCCTCTCTTTTTTATTCTCCATCTTTCGTATTCTTTCTCCCTCTCCTTCCGTCTCTTATTTTCTCTCACTCTTACTCTTTCTTTCTCTTCGTTGTCGTCGTCATCGTCCTGCAAGTCCACTCGCACTGTCGGCCCAGTACACGCGCGTGCACGTGCGTGTGCAAGAGGAGGAGATTCGCTCGTTGCAAGCAAGCCAGCAGTCTCGGTTATGACCCCAGAAAGAGGTGGAGGAAGAGAAGGATACCGGGAGAAAAGAAGTCCACGGAAGATGCTCTCGTGAGTTCTCGATGCACCTGCCGTGTCCCTTCTCTCTCTCTCTCTCTCTCTCTCTCTCTCTTGCGCGCGCGCTCGCGCTCTCTCTCTCTCTCTCGCGTTTTCTCCAACGATGGATATGGAGAAAAAAAATGATCGTAATTAGAAAGAAAAACGAAAATGAGATTTAACGAGAAAGAAAATAAATGGTAAAAGAAGGGAAAGTGAATGGCAGGTCGAAAGAAACGGGGAAGCTAATCGAAATATATCTATGAAAGGTGCGGGAAGTCTTTCCCTCTTTTTCTCTTCTTTTTTCTTTTTTTAAGCTCGACGCAGACGACGCAGACGACGCAGACGACGCAGACGACGCAGACGACGCAGACGACGACGATGGCAGACATCCTAAACGCTCCGTCAAATATTGACACGCAAAATGTTTGCGGACTTAGACGCCGGCCGGCTGCTCCTCGCACAAAAGCTGACCAAAAGCAAACGCTCCACCTTCTCCTTCGACTTTCCGAGCCTTCCCTTTTCTCTTCCTCCTCTCCTTCTCTTCCTCCTCCTACTTCCACTTCTTCGTCTTCTTCTTTACCTTCTGTTCGTTCTCGAACTCGTGGAGTACGTAGGGAGACCCTGGAACTCTCTGCACTTTGGCAGTTCAAACACGTCGGACTCGGGGCGTGGTCGCTAATAATTCTAATAACGAAGACTCGATCGTTCCTCGCGTAAGAAACGAGGATTATTTCAAAGCCAGGGAATATTTCTTCGACTCGCTCGCTCGCTCGCTCGCTCGCTTCTCTTCCACGGACAAACGCTATTTTTCTTTAGTTATATATTTTCGAGTCTTTCGGCGGACGAGCACGGAGCTGCGTGATGCTGCCACGTTGGCGAAGAGCGTATCTCTGAGAGAGAGAGAGAGAGAGAGAGAGAGAGAGAGAGAGGGAGAGAGGGAGAGAGAGAGAGATAAAGAGGACGTTTAACGAGCGGTGGGTGACGAGCGGTTCAAACCGTTGAACTGGCGATGATGAACGTTGATAAGGTTTTATAGTCGTGTCTCATCCTGTCCCACCAATCGCGATCACACAGAGTCGTCCTCGTACACGCATCCTCGCCGACTCACCTCGAATATCTCCCCGACTCTCTTTGTTCGACTCGAAAAATATCTTTCCTTCTTTCCTCGATAAAAGAGATTTTCTAGTCTCGTTCACGGTACCTCCTCCTCCTCCACCACCACCACCACCACCACCACCCCCCCACGTTTCGTTGTTTTCACCGATGGGTGACTCATCCTCGAAGACAAGAAGAAACTCATCCAAGAAATTTTTTTCACGTATCACGTACGAAATCGACTGGGAGGAGTAAGTCGAGCTTTAGAGCAACTTCTATCCTACTCGTTTCCGCGCGGAGCTCGCGACGAGGGCCCCGATGCTCGTATATCGCTTCCTGAATTTTATGCTGCCCGGCAGAAGCGCAGAGTTAATGAGCTACCTTATTTATGACAGCTACCAGGTCGAAAGGTTCCTCGAGGGAGAGAGACCGACCGAGCAACTTCGTTTTTTCTACCATTTTTATTTCCTTCTTTCGCGCTCGCCTCTTTCAACTCGGATTTCATATCGCCCTTGATTAGCTTTGATTTATGACAGGGAGACAGTAGGAAGTAGTCGGTAGTCCCGCACGTTGTCGTTGTTTATCGAAAAATACGTTCCGCGAGATGAAAGATAATCTGGATTAGATATATCTGGGGATGTACGGGGTGTCCAATGTTACTCGATCCACGCGAGTATCTCGTTCGAATTTGACTTAAAAGAAGGAAAAAAGAAATAGGGAAAAGAACAAATTGTTAAACGTCCGAAACGCCAGGTTCATCGAGGTTTCGACAAAATATTGCATAATTTACTCGAATCGATCGAAACCGGACACCCTGTATGTCGAAGTACGCGCATTTAAGTACGCGTAGAGTTGCTTTTGACGACCGGCTTCGAAATAGACGATAAAGTCAGATATTATGCTATTCCTTATCGTCGATATTATTTTGGTCTTTGCGTTGTCGGTCTTTTAAACGTTACTTCAACCTATTTACTCGATTTACGATTATAAGCTACAAATTTTCCTCTTCGAACAGATATCATTAAATTCGATTAGATTCTTAATCTAAACGTTCTAAAACTCGTTATCGCGATTTCAACCAGCGTATTTTTTCTATACGATTATTATCGATACACTGGTACAACTTCGTTCGATCGTTTTGCGAAAGAATCAACGTTTGCAAAATAGATTCGCTTTTCTTCGTATCAGCTATCGTGTTCGAGCGACGAAAAGCGATTGGCTGGCCGATAAATTCAACTCGCGATAGCCACGAAGGTGCATGCTCGCGCGTTCCTCGAATTACGAATCGACTCTTTTTTTTTTTTTCCTGTTTTTTTTTTTTTTTTTTTTTTTTTTTTTTTACGAACGATCGCATATTTTTCTCGAGCCGTCGATCGGCTCGAATGGAAAACGACAGAAAACTAAACTCGTCTCTCGGCGAAACGTTGCAAAAGAGACAGAAAAGAGAAAGGAAAGCCGTTAGAAAAGCATTCGATCGTAAAGCTTTACGATCGGTCGAATTGAGAGAGAGAGAGAGAGAGAGAGAGAGAGAGAGATGACGGAAGGGATTAATACAACGTGTACTCTTTCCTTGTCGAATTTTAGTGGGTACGAGCGGTTACGTAGTGTCAGCGGTGCTCGTTCTAATAGTTGGTGCGCTGCTGGCCATCTTGGCGACGGTATCGCATCATCTCCATCACCGTCGACTCGAGCCTTTGCACGAGTCCAATTCTGTCTCCATTCTGCATCACCATCGCCATCTTCATCATCACCATCAACGGCATCATCAACGTCATCATCATCATCATCATCATCACCATCATCATCACCATCATTATCATCGTCATCATCATCATCAACGACAACAACAACAACAACAACAACAACAACAACAGCAGCAGCAACAACAACTACGACATCAACGTCGTCATCGAGAGGATCGAGAAGAACCCCCGCTGGCGTTGCATCGGCAACGTTCCTTCCTACAGGATCATCACCACCGTCATCCTGGAACGCCAGTGAGTTCATCTTCTTTTTAATTTCTCTTTACCGTTTTCCTTGCGGCTTGACGCATCATCGGATAGATTGGTCTTATTTATTTATTTATTTATTTTATTTTATTTTACTTTTTTTATCGATCAAAGTCTAGATTCACCGATGATGGCTGTTTATTTTTCATTTTATTACGTACATATATACGTATACGTGGACGATTAATGTCATTAATTTAAATGTCATTGTTATTTACGATATCCCTAAACAAATAATAGTACATTGTCCGTCGTCGGAAAACTAAATATCGAAGGTACACGACGTCGTCGACCTTCGACAAGATTATTACACGATTCGTAGAACTCTGAAGGCTGTCTGGAAAAAATTCTCGCTGATATCTAATCTCTCTCTCTCTCTCTCTCTCTCTCTCTCTCTCTCTCTCTCTCTCTCTCTCTCTCTCTCTCTCTTTAATACTCTCGTACATACACCGAGATGGCGGTGTGCAGCTGCAGATATCTCGAAGCACATTTTTTTTTGCTCCAGCAAAGCCTGGAAAACGAGGTCACGATCGGCACGCGCCCATCGTCCCGTTTTCTTTTTTTTTTCTTCGGTCTCTCTCTCCCCCTACCTATCATCTATCTATCTATCTATCCGTCCGTCCGTCCATCCATCCGCGCCAGGCCTTTCACCAGACGTCGTCTCGCTTTCCTCTTTTCTCTGTCGTCACAGATCTCGAAATATGCAAGTGGAACACGACTATTGCTCGCAAGTGCCTGTTAGCCCCATTGAAAAATGGTCACGTGCGACTTTAACGCGCGTCACCGAATTCGAACGATCAAAGTCGCTTCGCGACATTTTCCAACCCTTTTCGCAACATGCGGCCGTGGTACAATTTTTCCCCCGAAACAAGTTTTGCGACCTTTCAGCTTTTTATCGTATCCAATGTTTCTTTTTTTTCAAGTCAATTGCCGGAATCAAATTTGCCGAAAGTTTGGCCATTTTCATAATTACGGGCACATTTCCGTTTGTATTTGACATTTAATAGACGATTCGGGAAGACGTATCTTAGTTGGGACTCGTAGGAAAATCTAAACGTTGATCTAAACGCGGTCTCCCTTATTCGTCGGCTTCGAAAACTTGCAAGTTAGGAGCGTCGGTACGCCAAAGTCAAGAGGTTTCCTCATCCACCAATGCACGCTCTACCCTTTCTACCCTCCTCTTCTCCTCCTATTCCTCTTCATCTCGTCGGTGGTACGCGGACTATTGTTATTGTAGATTGCTTCGCAAATTAGATTACGGAGCCAACCTTCGAACTTGTTTCGCCCTGGCAAATAGTCGATGGAGGAACGGTTTAATCTCTACGACGTCTAAAGCACCCGGGGTTCGAGAGCTCGGAGAGACACGAGAAAAAAGGGGTGTAACAACTTTGGAACGAGGACTATCGCTTCGTTTCGAGATTTTCTTCTTCGGATATTTTTAATCGCGCGCGACGCGAAAGAAAGAGCTTATCGATCATCGAGTAGAGATATCGTATCCTTTCTTGTTTCTACTCTTTTTTTTCTTTCTTTCTTTCTTTCTTTCTTTCTTTTTATATTTTCGCCCGATATATTTACTCGTACCGAGGTAGTCCGTTTCGCTATCCACTTGCCGTCGGGAAATGTAATGAGTATTTTCGAAAAGTTTCGTCCGCTCGCTCGTTCGATAGTTTTGTTTCTTTCGTCGACATTATTCGAGAGTGAAAGAGAGGTTGGTGTATTCGGTAAACGACAGCGATCTCTTCGCAGTGGTCCCTCGATAGCGAATCGTACGGCGGAAGGGTTCGATCGCGTCGAGGACGTCGTAGGGAAGAAAACTAACGAGAGTAATGGAGGAATGATTGGCTTCTAAAATTCGCCATAATTCGCGATTTATTCAAAAGGATTCTCTCCTTCTGTCGTGCGCACGGTTATTAATTCACGGCGAACCGGACGAGGTCGGTCGGACTATAAATGGGCGAGAAGCTTGATAGTCAGCGTCGATGCCGCGTAAAAAGTTAATATCGCGAACCGTAAAATACGCCACGAACTTAGAAACGATTTTCCATCGCGCAGCGAGCGGCCCGCAGCGAGGACGGTCGTTTAATAAAAGGTGCAAATCCACGGGGACGGATAACTAACGATCTTGGAAGAGACCTCGGCCAGAAACAAGATCGTCCCATTATCCTATCGCGAATTCATCATTTTCTTCGTTCTTCCGATCGAAACTTTGGCTAGGTTATGCGTGCGCGTACAGGTGAATCCTAAGATGGCCGCTTAATAAAGACGAATAGAGCGAAGGAGAACGAAACATGGACGGACGCGGCCAGAGATAGAGGAAGCCAGAGAAGAGGAGGGAGGTCGAAGTAAATATTATATCTACCATTGTCGTAGACCGTTGAGATCTTCGATTACATTAGCCGCTCGGTGATTTTCCCTTCTGCCCGTTGGAACGATCGCCGAGGATTTTTTCCTTCGATACAACTCTACGAGCAAAAGCGAAGTTGAATTTAGGAACGATATCGTTTCTTTTTCCTTCCTTTTCTCGTACCTACTGTAAGTCGATTCGTGGAATCTAACGAATTCTTCCCTTCTCATCTTTGTTCCCTGTATCTTCTCTCTCTCTCTCTCTCTCTCTCTCAGGATTTCGCTTTTTCCCGATCGATCGCGTGGAATTCTATCGACGGGTTAGTCTCCCTCGGGCATCGCTTTTTCGCGATATCTCCTCGATATACTCGAACGCGCGACGTTTATCCTTGTTTTTTGTTTTTGTCCGTTCCTTTTGCTTTCCGAGTTTCTCTCGTTCGATATCTCGAACGAGCCAAAATCGTTGACATCGAGAGTCCCGAAGGCGTCGTCCTTCCGAGTTTTCCTTTTCGAATCGACTATCCGATTTGAAATTTATTACGTTTGGGTTGCGTCCAACTCTAATACCATCACAACGGATACGCGCGCGCGCGCGCGCGCGCGTATGAAATACGTATTGAAACGTCCGAGTTGGCAAATTCACGTAAACTCGGTTCGAGCAAGGAAATGGGAGTAAGAACGGAGAGGAGGAAGTGGTAACACGGGAATAAGACGATCAGTGGTGATCGACGAGAGAGAAGAGAAAACAAAATGGAAAAGTTTATATTCTTTTCCCTCGGACGGCCGGTGTTTTCCTAACTAGTAGATGATTCACGCGAGTTTGTTGTATGTTGCGCCACGTATATAGTCTCTACGTACGGCGTTGTAACGTCTAGACGGTGTATATTTCCGGAAAAAGCTATAAAGGCGAACGTTCGTAGCATAAAAGGCGGACTCGCGCCATCGAGACATTTACGTTACGTAGGACGGGTATATCCCTATGACGTCATCGCCTCTCTTTTTCCTTCGAACGCGAGCGCGCGAGCGAGCGAGCGAGCGTATACACTCTCGCTCTCTCGTATCCATGGATGGTGGCGCGTAGAGACGCGATAGGTAGGAAGTGTTTCAAAGCTCGTTAGTCGGACAACGAGCACTTTCCATGACGTAAAACAAGGATTGCGAGAGGCTTCAGTCTGAGAGTGGTTTAGACGTTCTAATTCGTCAAAACGTCGTAATCGAACGACGGAACTCGTAAAAGAGTCTTTTTCCGTGCCGAGGCGCTCCGGGAGCTAGACATTTTTTGGGCCGTGCTCCTGACACACGTGGCCTCGGCCTGAGACAGACGTTTCCAATGACGTCATCATTTTGGTAACGCCTACGAACGAAAAGAATCTCAAAGGTGGTTCGGGTCCGTGGAATCTTAGAGTGGCGCGGGCCGAGGGTATCGAAACGTCGATCCAGCAGGAACCACCGAACCCTTGAAAGCTCTTTGCTCGTTAATCCGGTCGGTGGCTCGTGAAAAGAGCCACGTTCGCGTATATCTCGAAAGAGCTTCGTTCAAAGTCGAAAGCTGGTCGATACGACGAAGACGGATTTTCTTCCAGGACGGAAAGAGAGAACATAATTCTCGTCTCGGTTAAAAAGTTATCTCCGAACGAATGAAATTTTGGAGAGATAAGAAAAAAAGAAAAAAAAAAAAAAGAAAAAAGGAAAGATTAAGGTTTCACCGTTAAAAGAGAATTCCTCGGAGAATCGGAATCCTTTCGGCGATTTTCAGCGTGCGCCTAAGATTATTTTTCTTAAGGATATCAAGGTGCTCTCGGGAGACCGCGTGTCCTCTCTCCCTCTCCTTCTCGATTTAGATAAAACTGCCCCCGAGGCGTTACCTTCCTCTTCGACCTTACAAACTCGCTCTCTCTCTCTCTCTCTCTCTCTCTCACTCACTTTCCTCTTCGACGACGTCCTTCTCCACGTGCCGTTCGAATTCAACCCCCGTCAGCCCCCTCGAGGCCTTCAGACTTGCGAACAGAGGGTGTCTACGTTAAGGGTTACCACCACTACGTCTTCTTAAGGGTCTCCCTTTCTTCTTTTTCTTTTATTTTTTATTTTTTTTCGGAGCTCGCTGTCTGGGTCGCACTTAAAGCGGAAACGTTAGGACGACATCCATCTCGGTTTTCTCCCTTATCCCATCGATTTATTCCTACCCGGCCAATTTTATCGTTACGAATTTTATCCACCGCATATTTATGCGAGAACTTTAGCTATAACGATCCCATACGGAAACATAATTTTTATACGTCCAATACCGTTCGGATCATACGTCTTCTTAACTCTTTCGACGTTTAATCGCATTAAACGTATTGCTTCTTCTCGCTTTAATCGGTGAAGGAAGGAAAGCGGGTAGGGTCGCGCTTGAGAAATATATGATAACGGGCTAGGGAACGGGGCGTGTCGAGCGGTGGCGCATCCCCTGACTCGCGGCCTAATATAGGGTAGGACTACGTTGTACGATATATCGACTGCCAGTATGACGGCCAGATTTCCCTCTCGATTTTCTCTCGGTCGAAGTTGACCCAACGCGAGAGGAAAGAGAGAGAGAGAGAGAAATCCTCCACACCCTTTCGGAGACCACCGACACGGTCCTCTATACCTCTCACGAGCACGCTTTACCCGTCATTCGCACGTTTCTCCTCTCTCCTTTTTTTTCTTTCCTCCTCTTTCTCGCAACGATAATGAAAAAATATCTTTTCTTTTTTTTTTTTTTTTCTTTTTTTCCTCATTGTCAAGTCTCTCCGAAACACTCGCGTTCAACGTATTCCCTTATCGCTCGACGCATTTTCACGCGGATTCGGAAGCGATAAAACGAGTATACGATAGCGACCGCGTTCTCTCTTATCTACTTTGACGCAAAACGACGGACCGCGAGAGGAAAAGGGAGAGAGAGAGAGAGAGAGAGAGAGAGAGAGAGAGAGATAAAAAGATGACGACAACAACTCGATCTATACTAAAGAGACGATTTTGTACGGACGACTGATACCGATTAAAACAGGAATTTACGTGGGTGAGAGAGTCATTTATATACATATAGAAAGGTGCGGGGGGGGGGGGAGGTCTCTCTTGCACGATTACGACGATTCCTTTGTCCCTCTTATCGTCCTCTAAAAAAACGGATTAAAATATTCTTCAATTTTCAATTTCAAATTTCCAGTTTTTGGATACGTTCTTCCGTGCGATTAGTCGTAAAAGAAATTAGGTTGTTTAAGTGGAAGCGAGGAGTACGCGAACCAACATCGAAAAACCTATCGTCTAAATATTTGAGGCTTCATAAAAAATTCCTATGGACCCGACCTTCTCACGAAAGCCCGGAACTCGCTTCGAGTCTCTAACGCGCGTTCGTTCGTTCGTTCGTTCGTTCGCTCGCTCGCTCACCGGAACTCGGCCAGACCTCGAAAGTAGAGAGAGAGAGAGAGAGAGAGAGAGAGAAAGAGAGAGCGCGCACGCGCGCGCGAGAGAGAGAGAGAAAATTTCGTTTCGGACGTAAAAATTTACGTCCACCTACGATGCATAATTTCCTCGACGTTGCTCGCGGACAGGAAAGTTTCCTCGAGGGGCAAGTAGAACGTATTCCATGCACGTTCGCGAGGTCTAGCTTCGAGATAGGTCCACCGTCCTATTTGCCCTTTTACCTCGCCGATCCTTATTTTACGTGACAATTTAATGTTTCGCCTTTTTCCATCATTTATTTCGGGCTCATCTACGAACACCTCGTCTACAAGATCGATTCCACGATAAATCATCGATATCATTTGTGGCTAACGATTTGCCGATCGCGTCCCGAATCCGCGCGTTTATCGTAAACGCGAGAAATTTTCAAAACGATATATTTAACGATCGGATAAAACTCCATCGTTCGCAGGCAACTCCGTCTCGGATTTCTATGAATACGGTGGAACGGAATTCTATCGGGAGAGTGGCTGTCGAAGACAGCCGTGCGCCTTGCGTTCTCTTTTACGGCGGTGCGAGAGAAATTAACTCGAATTTTCACGCTGCCAAAATACTCGCAGCCATACGAAAGAGAAAGAAGGAGAGAAAGCGAGAGAGAGAGAGAGAGAGAGAGAATGCTCTGCCAGCGTGTCTACTGCTGGATCGTTGCTTTTACTCTGGCGAAAGAGAGGAGAGAGAGAGAGAGAGAGAGAGAGACGGACGAAGAGTAAGGGGAATGAGAAAGGGGTGGGGATCGAAGCAGAACCGCAGACGCGGTCTGCGGTCCTTCCGCCTGCCGCTCCGCTACTTTTCGGACTTTCCTGCACGTGTCCTCTCTCTCTCTCTCTCTCTCTCTCTCTTTCTCGATGTGTTTATCGATCGCCTTCCCCCGTTGTCGGAGCATCCGGACGATGAATTAAGCCTTCGACCACGAAAGTGGAATTCTAATCGCCTCCTCCAGCTCGCTCTCTCTCTCTCTCTCTCTCTCTCTGCTCCGTCTGTCCCTTCGACGCAAGCTCGCCCCCACCTCCTCATCCTTTCTATTCCTCTCTTTATCTTTGCGTTTCGTTGTTAGATGAATGGGACTGAAACAGTCGAAATCGCTAGTCCTTTCTTCGGGCGGCGAATAAAACCGGTATATATTCTTTTCTTTCGTGTCTTACGAGACCGTCTGTAGTTTAGAGACAATTAGTAGGTGGGAGAGGCGAGTGTGGGTTTTGCCGAAACGAGAACGATAGGGTCTAACGGGGATCGTGACGTCGTTCGCGAATATTATTTTCTAAAAGAACGATACGAAGAATCTAACCTTCGCGACCTTTTCACGTGGCAAAGAGACAGACGCGTCGACGAGTCTCTTTCGTTCGATCGCGGCGGTGACAGGGGCAGGGGCAGGGGCAGGGGCAGGGGCAGGGGCAGGGGCGGTTTACGGCGCCTGGAGGCAGTATACGGTGAAAGCCGATCGTCTAGACGCGAACGTCGCGGTGTCGATGTTACGACGATTCGAAACCGCAAACTCTTTCGATGAATCGTGTCACAGCGATTCTCTCTCGTTTAACGTTTTCGTGTCGGTCGACTCCTTCACGAAATCTTCTTTTCTTGGCCGATCGTAAACGATGATTATCGCGCATAGGTGTGGAGAGTGTCGTAAAACGTGTCGCTGAGTCTTGCTACCTTGAAATCGTCGTCCTCGTCCTTCGTCGAAGGCGAAGGAAACGAGTTAGAGGTCGGGCCGAGACTTTTCTCGATCGGCGTATTATCGGTTTTATCGCGGCGCAGCCTCGATCGAAGGAACCTCGACCCAGTCCCCGTCGAGGACACACACGGATGAAACTACGAGACGACGTCCTGTAGCGAGATACGCGACTCCGTTAATCTCGACCTCGTCGAACCATTCCTGGCCGGCGTCGACGGACGCCTCGCGGATACGAGAAACGAGCCAGACGAGGAACGAGAGCGAGTTCCTTCGCGCGAGATAAACAGGACGACCGCATACGAGGAATTTGCATACGGGCTGGCGGCTCCTCGTCGACGTAGGACGACCTGTCGTTCTCGTCCAGTCGAGAACGAGTCTCTCCTCCTCCTCCTCCTCCTCCTCCTCCTCCTCCTCCTAACCCCTCCGCGCCTCCTGCCAAAGTATTCTTAAAATAGTTTTCGATCGCGTCCGCTCTCCCTTTCTACTACAACTATATATCTTCTACTTTAACGCGGTTTGGCCAGATGGCAGATTTTCTAAGCCCTTTTGTGGCTAACGGGATGGTTCCTAGGTCTTCATTTTTAAAAAGGAGCAAGACCTGGAAGAGTCCTTGGGACAAATGTGTCCGCTCTCGAAGCACGATACTGACAAATGACTTTTTTAGAGGTCCCAGACTATAGGGTTCTCTTCGTCCTTCGAACTCTTACTCCTCTAGTCTCTCTTGCTCGACTCGTCGTAGCCTGTGCGTATGTATATGAAAGAGGAAGAGCGAGAGCGAGAGAGAGAGAGAGAGAGAGAGAGAGAAGCGGTGTGTGCCTTTTGGAAGATTCGCTCTTTCCGAGAAAATTTCTGGTAACGAGTACATTGTGCTTCTCTTCCTGACGCGAGTTGACGTGCTCTCGGTAGAGAGAGAGAGAGAGAGAGAGAGAAAGAGAGAGCGGCCGAGCTTTCGAAGGGATGAAAAATTCTATACATTCGTAAAAAGCTCTTTTCGTCGGGCTCGCAAAAGATTTCCCCCGTGCTGCGTTAAGAAGGAATTCGTACTGCTAACGAAAGGAGATTTGTTAATGAATAAAGACTAGACAAAGAGAAGGAAATAACATCGAAACGTATTATCGAAAGTTCATAACCGATCAGACGGATTCTTCTTTTAGATCGTGAAATAATCGTTTGCCGATCGATCGTGTATAGTCGGCGTACGTAAAACGGGTCGACTTGTCTAGACGATTACGCGATAGGCCGCCACCGGTGAAAGGGGATTGATTGAAACCCGTGGAGCAGCAGCGGTGCTGCTTCGCAAAAGGAAAGAAGGGCCAGCTCGTAGTGCGGGGGAGGGGGGGGTGAACGACTCTCTCGTAATTCTCTCGGCCTTTTCGGTTAGATAAATTCGTTACGTTATCGTCGAGGGAATGACGAAAGAAAAAAAATGACAATGATATAAAAGGACGAAGCGAAGGATTATGCGCCGAAACGGAACTAGACCAGGGATCGTTATTGGCGGGTAAATCGGTATTTCCAACTAACAGGGATTTTCTCGAACGTTAAGAAAATGACGTAGTCGAGATACTAGGCACACGGATCCAACGCTCGGTCGCTTCCAGGAGAGCCAATGACACGTATCTCGCTTCGTGGGAAAATGCAGGGGCAGCGATTCCTACCGATAGATTTAACGCTCGGGGCGAGTATCGGCTGCGTTCGAGTTATCTCCGGCTTCTAATTGGGCCACCACTCTCTAACGTTCCTCTTAGATTATTGCTCCCTTATCTCGCTGGTTTCGTGCTCGGAACTCGTTCGAACTTTTTATCCCTTCTAATCTTCCTAACGATCCTTCTTTTCGAATCCTCATTTTACTCGCGATCACCTTTGTAATTAATTGCACTAGGATTGCGTTCATCAATTTTTTTTTCTCTTTCTTTTTTACCGTAGTCGTTCGCACGTAACGTCTTTGCGATCGTAAACCGAGTCAGTAAACCGTTTGAAAGTTCAGCCCCGCTCTTAGATGCCAGTCGCGTAGCTCTTTCTCGCGTGTAAATCTTTCCGCATTATCTGCCGATCCATCGCGCTATCATTAAAGTAGCCATCTTATATAGAAGCGTGAACGCAAAGAAGAGCCTCGGTCTCTCTTCTCCTCTCTTCTTCCTTGGCATAACGAGCGCGTCGAGCGTCGAGCGTCGAGCGTCGAGCGTCGAGCGTCATCGTGTCTTCCTTCTTTTACACCTTGCATTATCGTGCGATAAACTCAGCCTGTCGCTTCTCGGAAAGCGGCTCTTTAACCAGATAGCATAGTGATAGTCTTATTACAGTTATTATTATTATTATTATTATTATTATTATTATTATTATTATCATCGTCATCATCGTCGTCTTAGTAGTCGTGAGGTCGTTCGCGAGAAACAAGCATGATCCGTCAGAGCGTAAATTTCCGTCAGTTTTCTAGATCGTTAACGTCATCCTCGTTCCTGCCCTCCTTTCAACTTGCTCTCCTATCTCTCCTTCTCTCCCCGTTGTTTTTCTTTTTTCTTTTTAACGCATCTTACAGCAGCACGTCTTTGCACTCATCGTTTAACCGTTGCCCTCGACTTTTTGTAAATCTTTCCAAGTTCGACGACCCAGTCTGATCTCCGGTCGACTTTTTCGTTTCATTATCAGAAGCGTTTCTTTCGAATATTATCGGTATATAAGTGCGTACGTATGCGTGTGTGCCTTGAAGGAACCCTCGTCTCTCTCTCTCTCTCTCTCTCTCTCTCTCTCTCTCTCTCTCTCTCTCTCTATCTCTTTTTAAGGGAAAGATTGTGGGCCGATTTAATGTCTCATTTATCCACTTGTAATCTCGAGACAACGGTTATTGTGTCTAAAAGTCTCGACGAAGGCTCGAAGCTGAAGAAGGAGGAATGAGATTCGAGACGACGAGTGAATCAAAGCTCGAGTACACCAGCTACTCTTTCTCTCTCGCTTGCTCCTTCGCGAGTTCTCGCTTATTGTGTCTAATGACTCAGACGCTGGTTATACTCGTCTCTTTCTTCGTTTTTTCCTCCCTCTCTCACTCTCTCTCTCTCTCTCTCTCTCTCGCCCCCTCCA